>OX359283.1:8784263-9156763 GCA_947179155.2 Hedera helix
ATTTGAATAGGAAGAGTTATTCACCAAACAGGCGGTAATCCGTGTCATAAGGTTATTCTCAGAGATTAATAAGGAATGAATACGATAGGTTATTCACCAACAAGCGGTAATCCGCGCCGTAAGGTTATTCCTATAAATTAATACATGGAAATAAATAGCACATCTTATGAGTAAGAAATAAACGATATTATTTTCGAGAATCAAAGAATGATAATCCCTTCCAGTAAGAAAGAAAATAATATCCATTTATGATGATGAAAAGAATGATACCCCTTACCGTAATAAATTTAAGAGTGTGAAAATAATGATATTCCTTACCTTATCACGTGACTGGATATTGATAAAAATGAGGTTGATCAACCTATATATTTATAATATAATTAGTAATTACCACATATAAATTTCAAAGTGTATGATAACTCATATAGTATGAACTATCAAAATTATATATATTTAACATAATTTTTTTAGTATAATATAACAACTTTAAAATAGTTTTTAAAATAATATTCCAAAATAAATGTTTCAAAGAAAGTTTTTAAAAATGAATCTTATCAAAGAAGAGTCTTTTAAAGGAAGATTTGTGAATACGGTGAAAAATAGGAATTTATGAAATTACTACTCTTTAATAAAAGACTTACTTGAAAAATTCCTGCACTCTTTTTGGCTTTCAAACACTCAAGATAACCTTACTATTCTCAGAGAAAACTTATAAAATTCTTATAGAAATTTTTTATGTTTTAGGTGTAATTTTTCTATTCAGCTGAACAAACTATTTATAGGAGAAAAGAGGGTACTATGCATGGTAGGTGAAGCACGCCAGTATTGAAATTTTTTTTAGCACGCCTCCACCAACTCTCCCACATTTTCATATTTCATGTGGGCCCCACAGTGGGTCCACATACTATTCACGTTACTATTCACATAAAATAATAGTTAATTAATTTTTTTTCTTCCTGCGGGTCATGCATATAAAATAAAATAATGCTACAACAATAATTCAACAATAATGTAATAAACACGTTACAGATTATTATTAATTTAATAATATAAATTACTGTGTATTTGCTACTGTGACAATTATTTGGTTCAATAATTTTAAAAACAGCGCACCAACAATTATTAACTCAATGATATGAAATACAGTGTAATGACAATTATTGAATCAATAATGCAAAATATTGTGTAACATCAATTATTGAATTGATAACATAAAATATTATGCAGTGACAATTATTGATGAAATGATGTGCAACAGTTACGGTGTTAATTATCAGATCAATAATGCAAATACTGTGTAATAACCAATTTATCAGTTCAATAATATAAACGCTGCACAATACCTTGTGCTACAGTAAAATACCATAAATTACCGTAGACTATTATTCTTTTATCACTGGTATTTTAAAAGTTAAAAGTGATAACACCGTTGACTATTTTTATTTAAAAAGGTTACTTCTGTCGTTTTCTATATCCGACAAATATTCCGTTGTGGGGTCCACTAATAATTAGTTATTTCGGTAACTATTTGCTGAAAGGTTCTTTTACGATTAAATGTTGAAATCTATATTATCTAGAAAGTCGACTAATCGCTAAGGGGGCTTACCCTTATTGTGGAATAATTATTTATTCTGAATTAAAGAGTTAATTCGTAATAAATGAATTAGAATTGTTCTAATTTATTTATTATACAACCGGTTTAATATGGAGAACCTAAAGGGTCACACCGCAAAAGAGTAATATTTATTTTAGAAGTGGATGGCGTAATCGTAATAATAAATTAAGTATATTTAATTTATACTATGGTGATAGAATAAATTAAATAGCTTAATATTTATAATTTAGTATTTTAGAAATACTAATTATAAATTAATAAGAGGAGTCTTATTATTATTATTATTATTACTATTATTATTATTACTACTAGTATTATTATTTAGTTCCTAAATGGTTTAGGAATTAATTAATAAGTAGTAATATTATTATTAAATAATTAAGTTCCTAAATAGTTTTGGAATTATAATTATAATAATAATTAATTAAGTTACTAAATGGTTTAATAATTAATTAATAAGAAGTACTCTCATTATTAAATAATTAAGTTCCTCAATGGTTTAGGAATTGTAACTAATTAATTTAGTTCCTAATTAAATGGGGAATCAAATTAAAACCCTAATCCTAAATAGTTTAGGAGGGTTGACTAGATCTATAAATAAGATGAGTCTTATCATAGATCAAGGTTACACACTCTTTCATTAGAATAGAGAGAGTACTCTATAATTCTCTAGATCTAAGAGTTAGAGAGAGAGAGAGAATTAGGGATAGCCACCCATGGTTTAGAGAAACCAAGATCCACTTCTTTAATTCATAGATCTCTTGGTGGATCACCTCTAGAGGCTTCACACTTGGGGAGCTAACATTGATCCGTGGAATCTAATCGGTGAATTTGAAGAAGAACGTGAAGGATTAAAGGGAGATGAACTTGTACCCGTGGAAGCTTGGTTCTACAAAGGTATAAATTCTTTTATCATTCCTCAATTAATAATAGTCGCATAAGAAAGATCCGGGTTATTGGTTTGTAAAAAAATTTTAAAATCTAATTTTTGCTTCCGTTGCGCTTATATAATTTGATTATATGTATGCCATAATTTTTGCAAACCCAACATATTCCCCGACAAAACGAATATTGTCTGACAAAATAAAATTTGCACATAACATCCTTAACTTTCAATTTCGTCAATTTAACCACTTACTGCTTCATGAAAAAATATATATGAAGAAAAATTAAATTTTATATTTCATAAAATTCGGGGTCTTACAAAATTAATTTACCTAGTAGCTCATGTAATTAAATTAAATCTTAGTCCATGTAATTAATTAATCTAGCCCAATGTTTATTTTAATTAAAGATGCCATAGTTTATTACATGTTAGCCCAATGTGTTAATTAATTTGAGCCCAAACAAGTAAATTGAATGAGCCCAACTTATTATACTCTAGAGTCCAAGGTGGAGCCTAAAAGGAAGTCAAACTTGGTCAACATTGATATATATATACATGTATATATATAGGAGTATATATATATAATTAAAGTATTAAAAATAAATCAAAAATGGGTGATTAAATTTTATTTTTGCTGAGATTGTAAGGGGCCCACTTGGGGTGGCTTGATTTTGCAATATTGCTTCCACTTGTCATAGTAACTCAACAACTCTAGTAAATCACCTAGTCATTCATTTTGTCCATCAATCCAATAGTAATCCAAAATTAAGCTCTAAATTGACTATATTGGTGAATTAGGAGAGTTAATGAGGTATTAGTAAAGTACTATAAATAGAGTACTCCACACATTTGGTGATGTTTGTTAGTTCATTTGTTAGAATTCTAGAGAAGAAAGTGAGAACATTTGAGAGAAAAAGAGAGAAACACTTGTGAGTTGTGAGAAATTGCTAGAGATTTATCAAGGTGGAGTCTCTAACAAAGTTCATAGTCAAGAGGAAGAGAGTATTCAAGTCCAAGAGGTTCAAAAGTGCTCTTAACTCTTCTTAGTTCATATTTATTGTCTATATATATTTTCTATGATCAAAATATATTTTTAACCGATCAAAAGTTGTTTTGATAGTCTAGAAGTCTTAAACTATGTTTTATATATATATATATATATATATATATATATATATATATATATATATATATATATATTCATGGTTTGATGTGTTTATATCATGTTTTGGTATGTGTGGAATGCATAAAATAGTAAAAATGTCCATATTAAGCTTTACCGGTAAAACCCTAGTTGAGTGTGTGGTATTTAATGTTGCAGTTTGAAATTACAAGTTGGAAAATTGATTTTTATGGATAGAAAGTTACATATATGAGTTTTAACGAAAACCCAACTTGTAGCTTTCAAAAATATGAAAAAACAAAGAAGTTAATGGCTTTTACCGCAAAGTAGGTCATTTTTAAACCCTAGAGGGTTCAATCTTAATTTTTGTGTCAAAAAGTTTTCAAAAATATGATTGAACCATGAAATATTGTAAAACAAGAAGTTAGGAAGACAACAACACTAAGTTGGTGTCATTTGAATGTGTAGAGTTTATTTATTTCAAGTTTGAACCATTAAAACCAAGGATTTGTGAAGTTAGTTTTCACTATATCCTTGTGAGCAGTTTTGAGTCTAGTTACGTTCGGAATTTAGATTTGTGATCTAAAGAGAAATTGTAGAGGGAGAAATTCTGATGAGAATGGACTTAAAAATCACCTAAAAATATTTTAAAATAAAGAAGTTATGGCTGTCGGAGCATCGGAGGGTCGAGCAGTCAAAAAGTTGACTTCCGGACGGATTGGCTGTGACACCCCCAAATTCAGGCTCCTTGAACCTCGATTTTAAAACATCTGACAAGCTATATCCCTTGGAACAGGGTTGTTCAACTCAGTTTCTAGGAGTCCGCACCCAAAACAATTTGGTTTGGCTCAGCATTTAACAATAAACAGTAATTTGAAATTCAGTTGTATCAAAAGTCTAGCCGAACAAATGGCATAGATTCATAATCATCAACTCATTAATTAACAATTATGATTCGTTATGGATGACATTTAAGAATGAATGTGAGTAACAACAGAGATTTAAATTTTTTTTTTTATTGACCAATCTATAACATCAACTGTAATCAATATTCAAGGAACTGGAATAGCTATAAAATTTAAAGAGTATAACTCAATTTAGATTTTAATATTTAACATATGAAAAATGGTTCAAGATTAGGGTTTAGGAAACTTGCCTCGATGTCCGATTACTAAATTAACAGCTAATTATCCTTTCTTGGACTACCTATAATCATAACATAAACAAATAATAATAATTTAGTAATCTATGATATTAATTTATGTAATTAATATCACTCACAATATAATTATTCTACCTATTTGATCTATATTGGTGTTTACAATTAATTATAACCTAATTTGGTTATTTAATCTAATTACCCACTTTTAATCCTCATATATAAAATACTTAATTATTAATTGGAATTATTCCTCAAAATTGGAAAATTGTTAAATTTAATTTATAAAACATTTTTATATAATTTACTGATTTTATATAATTTTTTTTATCAATTTTAAAATATTTATTTTAATTAAATTAAATTCCAATGGCATTTTCGTAATTATCCTGAAAAATCAGACCGGTGGCAAAATGGTAAATAAGTCGAACTCGGTCGGCTGCACATGGCGCGCGGTTCCCCCCTGCCAACTAAACGACGTCGTTTGTTGCGTCTGGGAAAATTGGCCGCCGCGCATGGCGCGGCTTATTCCCTTCCGCCCCCGAAACGACGTCGTTTAACTCCTGTTTCGAAAAAAAAATATGGCCGCCGCGCATGCGCGGGCGGCCTTAAAATTTTTTCTTCTTTTTCCTACGTTCACAGTAGCCAGCAACAACACTTTTAAGCCATTTTGTTCATTATTTTCACCACATAATTACTCTAAACATCATAAAATTCATAGACACACATCAAAAAATTATATAGAACAATTATATAATTATTTACTAATTTTTCACAAAATTATGTTATCACCATAAATACCAAAAATAAATCAAATAAACTATTTTTATATCTTCCAAAAGCTTGAAAATTCTTCCATTGAGGCTCTTTATGCACTTTAATGTCTCCAAATATTTCTTGGTAGTGGTGGTGTTGGTGTTCGGTGGTGGTGGCGGTGATGGTAGGAAGAAAGATGGTTTAGTAATTGGGTTTAGTTAATAATTGTTTTTATGTTTTTATTCTTTTGTTATCCTATATATAGGCATCAATTATGTTTAATTGATTTAAACTTTTTAATCCTTACGTCCACCGACTTAGTAAGGTCGGTTAAAATTACTCCCACTTCTTAATTTAATACATCACGCAGTTATTTCGGGTAATAAATAATTTATATAATATATATAAAATATTTATTTTAATTCACCAAAATTCATAAAATGATTTATAATTAATATTTATACCCTTTTAAGGTACTTTATTTAATAATTTTTGTACACGCATAATGACATACATGTAATTATGTGAGGTATTTTATACTTCCAAAATTAATAAAATAATTTGCATAACTTAATAAAATTAAATTTTTCTACGTTTCAACTTTGTTACATATACATTACGTAAACATACATATATTTTCTAGTACTACATAATATATACATAAATTAGTTATTATATATATATATATATATATATATATATATATATATATATATATATATATATATATATATATATATATATATATATATTACGCATTATAATAATTTCTTTTACATATTTAACTCACAAAAATATTAAATCTCATAAATATAGAAATAATTCTATTTTGCATAAACATACATTATTTTATTAAAATAAGAATTATCTATATTTATTTTTTATTCTTTTTCACTATTTCATATATTTTATATAAACTATGCCATATAATTTTGCATAATTTATATAATTATTAACCTTTTCCTTAATAAATTTGTTTTCTTGTATAAATTATATATTTACTCTCATATAATTTATATAATGAAAAATTCCTTTATATTTAATTAGGTTTCCTTATATAAAATATATAATTTATTACTATATATTTTATATAATTAATACCCTTCTCAATAATTCCCACAAATTCACCATAATTATTAATTAATCTATAATCAATAATTTTAACCTTGTAAATTCTCTCATTAACTTTTAATTTAATTTATGATTAATTTCCAATATTAATCCCCCTTTTTATTGACACCATTCATTTAAAATTAATAACCGTGCAAGAAAATATATTTATACATAATTAATTTACACAATTCACATTATCTTCCTAGTTTAAATAAGTTAAATACACACATTTTATTTATTTAAACTTTTTACATGTCATAATATCCTGGATATTACATTGGACGGGCGCACCTGCGCCCGGTGTGGCGCACCTGCGCCAGAACAATCTGCCTAGCAGATTTTGTTGGGTTCGGGTCGGGTCGGGTCGGGTCGGTCCGGGTGGAGTTTTTTTTGATAAATTAAGTTAAAATAAGTGTAAAATGAATGTGTTTGGATATTAAACTAATATATGGAGTTTATTAGTAACTAATTGGTAGTTAAATGTTTAAAATAAAGGCTAACATTAACACAATTAAAGAGTTAACTATTGGTATTGTTTGTGATGAAATATTATTTAGTGGTTAATAATATTAATATGAGATTAAAAGATTATTAAATGATTATAGCATTTGTAAATGATTAAATATTACTACATTGGTAATAATATTAATAAGTCAATGAAATATTATTAAATGATTAATAATATTAGATAATGAATAAGATATTATTAAATGATTAATAATATGAGATAATATTATTAAATGATTAATAATATTAGATAATGATTAAAATATTATTAAATAAGTAATAATATAAATAAGATAATAAAATATTATTAAATGATTAATAATATTAGAGTATGAATAAAATATTATTAAATGATTAATAATATTAGAATATTAATAAAGTATTATTAAATAATTAATAATATTAGAAGGATAATGAAATATTATTAAATGATTAATAATATTATAAGACTAATAAAATATTATTAAATTGTTAATAATATTGGTAAGTGTATGAGCTATATTAAATAATTAATATAGGTTTTATGTGGTAGAAATATTATCAAGTAATGATAATATTTTCTAAGTGTTTATATACCCGTAATTATATAATTATGTGGTTAATTGTTAGAGATGTAAGATGTATAGATGTTATCATATGAATGTGAATATGATACTAATTTAAAGATCAACTTGATTAATTGTTAGGTCTATTTAAAGAGAATTAAATTGACTTGGTTAGCTGTAGACTATGCACGAGGCAAGTTTTTCTTAGCCCTAACTTGTATTTATTGTTACAAGTTTTCTTTAACCTTATTTATATTGAGCAATTCAATTATTGTTGAGTAAGTATCTACACTCGTAGTTATTTAACAGAGTTTTAAGTGGGTTAATTATCTAAAATTATTCCACATCATTATTGTTATTGTATTCGCACACAGTGCTGTTGCAAATGTTTTAATTCATTAATTTAATAACTGTTTAAGAATGTCTAAGCTAATTGTTTCGGCTAGACAATGTATGTTTAAATTCATCAAATTGAATATTTTAAAAGCTTATCCAAACCATTGGTTGGTGCAGATCCTTATAGTAAGACTGAGAATGAACAACCCTAAATAAGGGGGGATTTTTATCTGTTGGAAAATCGAATTTGCGCAAGATGTTTGAATGTTATGCATATACATAGGGTACAAGAGGCTGATCCCTTCGCGTATCACGTTTTTTGAGGTGTCAGATATATAAATGTCTGTTCTACCTTAGTAGCAGTTCTTGATCATTAAAGACCACTCAGCAGTAAAGAGTCAATCCATTCTTTTATTGAAAATTGATTCTTGATATCTTTCAAAATTGTTATCTATTGTTGAAAATCTTCATGTTAATTTCCCTTTCATCATGATATATCTTATGCTATTGTTTATAAACTTGCTGAGCCATTTAGTTGCTCATTCTTGCTATATCATGACTTATTTTCAGCTAAGCCCGAATGTTCTAAACAAGACAAAGGCAAGGGAAAAACCAAAACTTAGATTAGCTTAATGCATGCTAGTTAAATTACTTTTTATGTAATTTCTTTTATAAATCTTTTGTATTTCCTTAAGATATGTAATGTTTATGTTAAGGTTAATCGACTTTGGGAAGTGTAGCCTTTTTATAAGGAACCTTTTGTATTATTTCGCGAAGTTTAAATGCAATTTATGTATTTAATTGTTAGTAAGTATTGTACAGTGGAGAACCAAACCCGAGGTTATGGAACCCGTATTTGGGGTCGCCACAGGTTATATATACATATATATATATATATATGTATATATAAGCTATAAAAATAAAGCAAAAATGGGGGATTTAATCCCATTTTGCTGAGATTGAAGGGGGCCCACATGGGGTGTCTTGATTTTGTAATGTTGCTTCCAATTTACTCCTTGTCATAGTAGGTGAACCACCCTTGTCAATCAACTTGTCCATCATGTAGTCATTCAATTAAATAATAAGTATCAATTAGCCTTAATCTGACTATATTGGTGAATTAGGGAAGTTAATGAAGGATTAGTATAGTGCTATAAATAGAGATACACTTGTGAGTTGTGATAAATTGCCAGATGAAGTGTTTGGGGGAGATCACAAAGCCTTATATCATACTTTGAAAGGAGAAGAAGAAGAGCATCTAAGACTCTAAGGTTCAAAAGTGTCTAAACCCTTTTTATTTCATTTTTGTAGTTTAGACATGATTTGAACGGTTAAAATATATTTCTAACCGATCAAAAGTTATTTTGATGGTCTAGAAGTCTTAAACTATGTTTTATATATATATATATATATATATATATATATATATATATATATATATTCATGGTCTGATGTGTTTAAATCATGTTTTGGTATGTGTGTTATGCTTAAAAGTAGAAGAAATGTTCATATCGAACTTTATCGGTAAAACCCTAACTAAGCGTGTGATGTTTAATGTTGTAGTTTGAAATGTACAAGTTGAAAAATTAATTTCTACGGCTATAAAGTTGCATGTATAAGTTTATAAGAAAACCCAACTTGAATTTTTCAAAAATATAAAAAAATGATGAAGTTATGGCTTTTACCGTAAAACATGTTATTTTAAAGACCTAATGTTCAAACAACCCACATTATGGCTATTTTTCATAACCAAAACTTTTTCAAAAATTTGATTCAATGATGGAATATTGTAGTTTAAGAAAATACAAATCCATCGATACCAATTGGAGGTCATTTGGATTTATAGATTTCATTTTATTCAAGTTTTAATTAAAAGCGCAAAAGTTGAAAAATTTGGAAATGGCAACTCAGCAGATTATGTCACTTAGGACCCAGGGCCCTAATTCCTTTGTTATTTTGGGGGCCGGGGCCCCAATCACTGTTCACAGACGGATCTTTTTAATTTTGGGTCAGGTCGATTCATTTTAAACGGATCGGTTCAAATCATTTATGACCAAAATGGGTAAAAATATTTTAAAATTAATATAATTAATTTGGGACCCAATAAAAAGAAAATATATAATTATTTATTATGTGAATATTAAATAATAATTAAGAGTCATGAATGTGATTAATTACTATTTAATCAATATTAAATAATAATTAAAATGAAAAGAGATAGTAACTAATTATTTATTAAATAATAAATAAAGGGTAATATAATTAATAAAATATTATTAAATGATTAATAATATTTAAAAATAAATAAAATATTATTAAAGGATTAATAATATTATAAAGTTAATAAAACATTATTAAATAATTAATAATATTAGAAAATAAATAAAATATTATTAAATGACTAATAATATTAGATAATGAATAAAATATTATTAAATGATTAATAATATTATATAATAAATAAAATATTATTAAATGATTAATAATATTAGATAATTAATAAAATATTATTAAATGGTTAATAATATTAGAAGATGAATAAAATATTATTAAATAATTAATAATATTATAAGATTAATAAAATATTATTAAATGATAAATAATATTAGAAGAATAATAAAATATTATTAAATGATTAATAATGTTAAGTGATTAATAAAATATTATTAAATAATTAATAATATTACAAGACTAATAAATATTATTAAATTGTTAATAATATTAGATAAGTGTATGAACTATATTAAATAATTAATATAGATTTTATGTGTTTGAAATATTATCAAGTAGTGATAATATTTTCTAAGTATTTATATACCCATAATTATATAATTATGTGGTTCGTAAGAGTTATAAAGGTTATCATACGAATATGTATATGACACTAATTTAAGATCAAACTGATTAATTGTTAGGTCCGTTCAAGGAATATTAAATTGAATTGGTTAGCCGTGGACTACGCATGAGGCAAGTTTTCTAACCCTACTCAATTATTGTTAAACGAGTTTCTATACTTGTAATTATTGCCAGAGTTTTAAGTTATTTAATTATTTAAAATTATTCCACATCCATATTGTTTATGAAATTGCACCTAGTGCATTTGAAGTTTAATAGTTCTTGATTCATGAACTGAATTAAAAATGTCTAAATCTAATTGTTCAACTAGACATTGCGTTTATAAATTCAATAACTTGAATACTTTTAAAAGCTTATCCAAACCATTGCTTGGTGCGGATTCTTATATTAAGTCTGAGAATTGAACAACCCTAGATAAAGGGGATTTTATGTCGATAAATCGACTTTTGCGCAAGATGACTAAATGTAATGCATATACAGCGGGTTGAATAGGCTGATCCCCTTGAAAACCAAACTACTGAAAGGGTCAGAAGAAACTCTATTATACCCTCGTTAGGTCAGGGTCCTTGGTAACCACTCAACATTTAAGATTCAAATATTTTTGTTCAATGAAATTTGAGTCTTGTTTCTTTCACAATTGTTATATCTATTGTTGAAGCACTTGATGTTATTCCCCTTTCACTCACGATATAATAAATCTCTATGATTGTTTTTAAACTTGTTGAGCAAACCAGTTGCTCACCCTTGCTATATCATGAACCATTTTCAGCTAGACCCTAATGCTCCAAGAAGGACAAGGGAAAAGGGAAAGCCAAAGCTTAATTATTCATGTTAATTAAATGTTTAATATGTAATTACTGTTGGTAAAACTTTTGTAATTCCTTAAGATAGGAACTGTTGATGTTAAGGTTAATCGACCTTGGGTATTGTAGCCTTTTTTATAAGGAACCTTTTGTATTATTCCGCGATGTTTAAATGCAAATTATGTATTTAATTGTTATTAAGTATATTACAGTGAGAACCAAACTCGAGATTAATGAACCTGGATTTGGGGTTGTCACAGACTCTAACTTACAAGAATTATCCCTTCTTTAAGCTTTATCTTGGGATCCATAACTCATTACAACATTACCTACGATGGATATTGAAAATAATTCAAAAACTAAAACATTAGATTTCTGAAACAGGACCAGTGTTGAGGCACTGGAAAAACAATTGGTTGTAGCGCCAGGGGTGCTAAACAGTAGAGCTCTTAGCACCGGGGGCATTGAGAGAAAACCTAGAGTAGCGTCAGGGCATTGACTGCAGAACACAAAATTTCCAACTTTTAACTTGCTAAAACTTGATGCCACCAACATTGTAAATGTGACACCCCCAAATCCGTGTACTTGTTACAACGAACTTAGTGCTCACTTCTACTATTTTAACATTAAGATTTTAGATATTTCATTATCCATAAACTCTATCTATCTGAAATTCACAGTATAAATAATAAAATCATTCTTTCCGACCGAAGGGGCTTTCCGTTAAAAATGGCACCTTAACAGTGCGCAGACAACCCCGATCTTTATCAAAACTTTTAATATTTATTTATTACCCTCACTCAGATATATAATTTTATAAACAATGGGCATCTTTTCATACTGATAATTCCTACCTATCCGAAATTCACATTACTAAATAATAAGATTGTTCTTAGAACGGAAGGGGCCTTCTGGTAAAGATAGCACTTTACCGACGCCTAATCAAATAACCATGATTCTTACAGAACTCCCAATATCATTTAACATCCTCATTTAGATGCATAGTTCTTTATCAATACTATGTTAATGTTTAATAATTCTAACTTCTATCAAAGTAAAGATATAACACAATATGATAATAATAAGATAATGTCATTGATATAATGTTCGGTTACAAGATTACTAGTTACTTGTTCGTAATACAAAAAGTCATTATGACTACATACAAAACATAAAACAGGATACCAATATAAAAGGTATCATAGTTTACGCATTTCTTCTTTCATTTCCTCTTAGAGCCAGAGCTCTCAAGTTTTTCATCTTTGTCTGCAAATAAGGGATTATTCACAAGAGTGATCAAACAGATGCTCAACAAGTCTGAACACATAGCATATAAGTGAACTCACATCGAAATGAATTTAAATGAATCATAGCTTAACAAAATATATCACAATTGTTTAAACATGACAAAGCTGAGTGGTAATCAAACCAAGAATTAATATTCGTCCATCTTTGGACTCAGAACTCATTATGGATATCTATAGGGGATCAACCTAACGACATCCTATATTATGCATAACATACACTGAACTACTCATGAACAGTGTCTTCATCGATTACCCAACACATCATATTTTTCCCAATGAATAAGGGTTGTTCATCTCAGTTTACTTTACATACATAGGTAGCCCCAAAACAATTTGATTTAACAAAAAACTCAAATAAGGAATTATCACAATTCAATATTTTATGAATAAACGTTCATTTCTCAAGTTATGTCGAAACTAGTAGCAATAACTTATTTCAAGAATTTATAACACATTGTTGCAGAAGGTGCATAAACAACATGCACAACTTGTAATATAAGTTTAGGGTAAAAGACTTGCCTCGTATGTGTTTTATAATTTAACACTTTAACTTATTTTGATCTTCGTATAGCCTACATGGTGTATGAGTTTTAACAGACAATTAATCACAACATGAATCATTTAAATTGACTCACTATAACTAACCCCTAAACATAACCTTAAGTTTTTTTTGACAAATTTGGTTGCACGACCTTTGCTAGCTAAAACGGCCATAACTTTTTCGTTTTAAAATTTTTTATGTGGTTCAAGCGCTCACGCATTCATAACTTCCCCCTCTACAATTCATCTTTATATTTTGAATCCAGACTCTAATCAGAAGTGGACTTAAAATTGCTTAAAAGGACAAAAATGTAAAACTAGTTTTATATGTACTTGATTTACTAGATAAAACATGATGCCACAATCATTAATTTGCTAAGTTGCCATGTTTTATGACTTAATAACACCTCATTACATAATCATATGCCTAAGTATGTAATAAATCAAGACTTTTACTTAAGAACATAAGAACAAAAGTTGCTTCCAAGAACGATAATGAAAACTAGTTTCATGTGTGCTTGTTTAACTTGTTAAATATGATGCTACGAGCATGAATTTGTTAGGCCAACATGTTTTATGACTCTATAACATTAATTTATATAATCATAAACCTACTTATGCAAGGAATTATAATTATTACTCAAGAACATAAGAACAAAATTAAAACTACACAAAATTGGGGTTTTGTTACATTTCGAAGTGCTTGCTTTAACTTTGATGGATTATGCTAGACTTCTTGCTTCAACTAAAACTCTCTCTAAATCTTACTATAGCTTATTTACTCTTGAATTTGCTTATGAATTGGTGAGTTTTAATGAAGGGTGAATGGTTCTATTTATAGGCTTGCAAGAGTTGGGGTATTTAGGACATTGGGACACAAAATATCTAACAAGAGCTTCTTATGCTCCTTCCTTGCCCAAAATTTGCCCCTTGCTCCCACATGACCTTATGACTTATATGTTGGTTTTCTTTAGCTTAGTTTTGATTGGTTCATTTTTCTTCACTAGCTTAGATTACGTACTTTTTCCCGTACAATTATTGTATTATTTTTGTATAATTGTCGTATAATTTTCGTATAATAAGCGTACAAAACTTAGGTGTAATACCACGTATCGTACAAGTGATTTCTTAGTTTGGTTAGAAAAATAGTTATTTTGGGTTATCGTATTTTTGAATAGTGAATACGTATTTATTCTCCATATAAACGATATGCCGTAATGTGTTGAGTCGGTTTTGTACATTAAAAATAAGTGTTTCTTAACTTATATATTGTAGTCCTTAAGCGTTTTTATTTCAATTTTATGCATTTTTGTGCATTTATTTCAGGTTTGCATGGAAAATAGCTTGCAAGGGCATTTCAGTAATTTCGAAGCCAGGTTCACGTAGTTGCGTCACAAATTGAAGCAGCTGCGTCACAGAAGCCATTTTTTCCAGAATGTTTAGACGCAGCTGCGTGATATACTGAAGCAGCTGCGTAACTTCAACGCAGCTGCATGACTTTTGAAGCAGCTGCGTCGGGCGATTTCAACGCAGCTGCGTTAAGAGTGAAGCAGCTGTGTGAGGCGATTTCAACGCAGCTGCGTGATGATTGAAGCAGCTGCGTCACGTTCAATCGACTGATTTCTCCCACGATGCTGAGCAGTTGCTAAGTCAGTTTTTGGGCGGTTAACATGCGAAGCAGCCGGAGTTTTGAAATGAACGAAAGGAAGGTCAGATAAAGGAAGAAGAAAAAGATAATCAGACGGGAGGATACGCTGAGAGCAAGAGAGAAATACATAGAGCGAATTGAGCGAAGGGAAAGAAATCTGCAGTTGACGGAAGAAATTCTGGTCTTGGTGCAGAGAAGGGCAAGATTACATATTTAGTTTATCTCTGAACTCTTGTACTTCAATTATTATTTATGGCTAGAATTCACTCTTGTGTTTGTTATCTTAGATTGAATATGAGCTAAATTTTATTGTTTAGGGTTTGAAATGCGATTATCTGTATAATCTGAAGCAAGTTATTATCTGTGCTTGTTATATACATGTGGGTTTGACTACCATGAGTGATTGTTATTTTTAATTACTTGGCCAGTAATTTAATCTAGTATTTCATATAGAATTGAGAGATGATGTATGAAATCAGACCCTTGCATGGTAGCATGTGAACTTATTGTTAATGTAAGTTGTGATTGAGATAGAAATATACTCAGTTGCCGCATGTAATTGGTAGAGAACTGAAGCTTACCATCTTTTTAAATCAGCAATCATAGAAATATAGGTTGTTGTTTTAAAGTGACGTTCTTCTTCAATTCATTCCATAATCGGTAGAATTGGAGAAGATTTGCTGAATAATAATCGAGAGATATTATTCAGTTATTAAAGAGTTCTCAATTAGCAATCTTGTGCATGTATATTAACTTCATAGAGATAAATTGGTTCAGTTGATAACAAGTGATTGAGTTGTAAACCCTAAACGGTTTTAAATCCAGATATTTTAGTTTTGAGTAATTTAATTGTTGAAATTAGCTACATTACTTGACAATATTTTCAAACCACAAAATTCAATCGATGTTATTTCAATTATTAACTAGTGATTCAATGCTTAATTTACAATTCCTCGTGGGAATGATACCTTGCTAGCCTTATACTACACTTAAACCGCGTGCACTTGCGTGAAGTATTTTCTGAACGGAAAAAGGCGAACAAGTTTTTGGCGTCGTTGCCGGGGAAATTGTGTTAAATAAAGTGTTGTTATTAGTTTTAATTGAAGTATGTTCTTGTGAAGGTTAATAAATTTTTAGTTTATTATCTTTCGTTTTCAGGTAACCTTGGTTGTATATGCAAACCCGTTCACAGGGTAAGGATACAGTTCCTTTTGAAGACGAGATTGAAAGAAGGTTACGTCGGATTCGGAACTATATTCAAGAAACAACGCAACACCAGGATCATAAACAAGTGAAGCAGGTAAGAATGGCAGAGGAGGATGGGCAAAAGTCCTTACGGGACTATGCCACGCCGCAGATGATTGAGATACAGTCGAGTATTACAAGACCAGCCATCACTGCGACACGATTTGAGATAAAGCCGGGAACAATTCAAATGGTTCAGAATTCTGTACAGTTTGGGGGGTTATCAAATGATGATCCTAACATGCATTTGAGGAGTTTCTTGGAAATATGCGATACCTTCAAATATCCAGGGGTTTCGGATGATGCTATTCGTTTGAGGCTTTTTCCGTTTACATTGAGGGATAAGGCAAAGAGTTGGCTTCATTCACTGCCCCCGGGATCAATTACTACATGGGATGATTTGGTGCAGAAATTTCTGGCGAAGTTTTTTCCTTATGCAAAGACAGTGAAGATAAGATTTGAGATCACTACATTTGCTCAGCAGGATTCAGAGACATTATATGAAGCATGGGAAAGATTCAAGGAGTTGTCAAGGAAATGTCCGCATCATGGAATTCCAAAATGGCTTCAAGTGCAGACATTCTACAATGGGCTGGTACAAGCAGTGAGATCAAGTATAGATGCAGCAGCGGGGGGTGATCTGATGGTCAAAAGTTGTGACGATGCATATGCCTTACTAGAAACCATGGCATCAAACAACTACCAATGGCCGACAGCAAGAATGAATCCACCCAGGGCAGTTGGAGTTATCGAGTTAGATTCTGTTACAGCTTTGTCAGCACAAGTGTCGGCCCTCGCTAAAAAGATAGATGCAATGGGAAGTCAAAAGGTACAGCAAGTGGAGGTAATTTGCGAATTATGTGCCGGGAGTCATTCAAGTGATCAGTGCGCAATCAATCCAGAGTCGGTGCAATTTGTGTCCAATTATAATCGTCAGCAAGGGGGAAATTCTAACAGTTACAATCCAGGGTGGCGTAATCATCCGAATTTTTCTTGGAGCAACAACCAATCTCAACCTCAAGGACAGAGTTCAAGGAATACATATCCACCGGGGTTTAATAATCAGCAGAATCAACAGCCACAGCAGTCGGATAAGTTGGCTCAGATGGAAGATATACTGGCTAAATTGGTTAACCAGTTTGATTCGACGGTGAAGACTCAGGCTGTAGTTATAAAGAATCTGGAGAACCAAATGGGGCAAATAGCTAATGCATTGAACAACAGACCTCAAGGATCGTTTCCAAGTGATACGGAGGTAAACCCGAAGCGAGATGGTAAAGAGCATTGTAAAGTTGTTGAGCTCAGGAGTGGTAGAGAATTGCATGATGCTAAGGGAAAACAAGATGAAGTTTTTGAAAAAGAGAAAGAAGACGAGGGTACTTCAAAGTCTCAAGTTACAGAGAGGGTAAATATGGATAGGAAGCTTAATGAGGCACCTAGCGTCCCGTTTCCACAGAGATTACAGAAATAGAAGGTTGATAGGCAGTTCTCGAAGTTTTTGGAGGTTTTCAAGAAGCTGCAAATTAATATTCCTTTTGCAGATGCATTGGAACAAATGCCGAGTTATGTGAAGTTTATGAAGGACATCTTGTCCAAGAAAAGGAGGCTGGGCGATTATGAAATCGTTGCATTAACTGAAGAGTGCAGCGCCATTTTACAGAAGAAGTTGCCTCCAAAATTAAAGGATCCGGGAAGTTTTACCATACCGTGTACTATTGGGAGTCAACATTTCAGCCGTTGCCTATGTGATTTGGGGGCAAGTATAAATCTCATGCCTTTCTCGGTGTATCAACAATTGGGTCTTAAGGAAGCATCTCCTACAAACGTAACGCTCCAGCTAGCAGACAGATCTCTCACCTATCCACGAGGTATAGTGGAGGATGTGTTAGTTAAGGTTGATAAATTCATATTTCCAGCGGATTTTATTATTTTGGATTATGAGGAGGATCGAGATATTCCTATCATCCTAGGAAGACCGTTTCTTGCTACTGGGAGAACTTTGATAGATGTTCAGAAGGGGCAATTGACGATGAGGGTGCAGGACCAAGAAGTTACATTCGATGTGCTGAAGGCGATGAAATTCCCTAATGAGGATGCTGAGTGCTTAAGAGTTGATATTGTGGATGGAATTGTGAACGAGACGTTTTTGGGAAACAGTATTAGTGATCCACTGGAGAGGTCAATCAGTATTGAGGAAATTTCGGGGTGTGAGCAAGCGTTGGAGTACGTGCAATTAATGGATGCTGCACCGAGGTTTATAAAGTTCAGGCAACATTTTGAGGAACTTAATTACTCGGAAAGTTCAAAGGCAAATGGGAAGTCTTCATTTGAGGTGCCATCGGTCTTAGAGCTGAAGAAATTGCCTAACCACCTCAGGTATGCTTATTTGGGTGAGGCGTCTACTTTGCCTGTCATAATTTCAGCATCGTTGGACAAGGTTCAAGAAGAGAAATTGCTGAGGGTGCTTCGGGACTGCAAATCAGCTATTGGATGGGTCTTAGCGGATATCAAAGGTATTAGTCCATCATTTTGCATGCATAAAATTTTAATGGAAGATGATGCAAAGCCAGTAGTTGATCAACAGAGAAGGTTAAACCCAATTATGAAGGAGGTGGTGAGGAAAGAAATAATTAAGTGGTTAGATGCTGGGATTATTTACCCAATTTCAGACAGTGCTTGGGTAAGCCCTGTCCATTGTGTCCCAAAGAAAGGTGGCATGACGGTTGTTCCTAATGAGAATAATGAGTTGATTCCGACGAGAACAGTTACGGGGTGGCGAGTGTGCTTGGATTATAGGAAGTTGAATAAAGCCACGCGTAAGGATCATTTTCCCTTGCCGTTCATTGATCAGATGCTGGATCGACTTGCGGGACATGAATATTACTGTTTGTTAGATGGGTATTCGGGGTACAACCAGATAGCCATTGCACCAGAAGATCAGGAGAAAATGACTTTTACGTGTCCATATGGAACATTCGCTTTCAGGAGAATGTCGTTTGGTTTGTGCAATGCTCCAGCAACTTTTCAACGGTGCATGATGGCTATATTCTCGGATATGGTCGAGCGGAATTTAGAAGTCTTTATGGATGACTTCTCGGTTTTTGGTGATTCATTTGATGTCTGCTTGGAGAATCTAACGTTGGTGCTGAAAAGATGTATGGAAACGAATTTGGTCTTAAATTGGGAGAAGTGCCACTTCATGGTTCAAGAAGGGATTATCTTGGGACATCGGGTGTCAGTAAAAGGAATTGAAGTGGATAAGGCAAAGATTGAAGCTATTGAAAAGTTGCCTCCTCCGAACTCAGTTAAGGGTATTCGTAGCTTCTTGGGTCATGCAGGGTTTTATCGAAGGTTCATAAAGGATTTCTCTAAGATTACAAAGCCGTTGTGCAGTTTACTAGAGAAAGAAGTCCCGTTTGATTTTGATGAAGCATGCCTTACAGCATTTGGGATTTTGAAGCAGAAGTTGATTACAGCTCCGGTGGTAGTAGCTCCAGATTGGGGTCATCCTTTTGAGTTGATGTGCGATGCAAGTGACTTCGCGATTGGGGCAGTTCTGGGCCAGCGTAAAGACAAGGTATTTCAAGCTATTTATTATGCTAGTAAGACTCTAACTGATGCTCAGCTAAATTATACAACCACAGAAAAGGAGTTGTTAGCTGTAGTGTTTGCATTCGATAAGTTCCGTCCATATCTCATTGGAACAAAGGTTATTGTCTACACGGACCATTCAGCAATTAAGTACCTTGTTGCAAAGAAAGATGCTAAGCCTAGATTGATCCGTTGGGTTTTGCTACTTCAAGAGTTCGATCTAGAGATTCGGGACAGAAAAGGAACTGAAAATCAAATAGAAGATCATTTGTCTAGAATGGAGCAGCACAGAAACAATGAGATGGCAGTCAACGATAGCTTCCCAGACGAACAGTTGTTTGTAATTACGTTTGAGGTACCGTGGTATGCCGATTTAGTAAATTATATTGTTGGGAAGGTCATACCTTCAGAACTGTCAAGTCAACAGAGGAAGAGGTTTCTATATGATGTACGACAATATCTTTGGGATGAGCCATTTTTGTACAAGACTTGTGTCGACCAGTTAGTAAGACGTTGTGTTCCTCAAGAAGAGATGGGAAACATTCTTCAGCAATGTCATGCATCAGGTTATGGAGGACATTATGGAGGCCAAAGAACAGCTGCTAAGGTTCTTCAATCAGGTTTTTTCTGGCCTACTTTATTTAAGGATGCTTATTCATTTGTTCTACATTGTGATCGATGCCAAAGGGTAGGTAATATTTCGAAAAGACAGGAGATGCCCCTTAATTCTATTTTAGAAGTTGAAATGTTTGATGTTTGGGGTATTGATTTCATGGGACCTTTTCCCTTGTCTTTTAACAATTCTTACATCCTTGTAGCAGTCGATTATGTGTCTAAATGGGTGGAAGCAATTGCAACCTCCACTAATGATGCTAAGGTGGTAACTAAATTTTTGCAACGTAATATCTTCACGAGATTTGGGACACCTAGAGCAATAATCAGCGATGGAGGATCTCACTTCTGCAACAGACAATTCAACGCCTTATTAGCGAAATATGGAGTCAAGCATAAAGTTGCTACTGCTTACCACCCACAAACAAGTGGACAATCGGAGATTTCTAATCGAGAAGTGAAAAGGATCTTGGAGAAGACAGTAAATCCTAATCGTAAGGATTGGTCCGTTAAGCTCGATGATGCACTCTGGGCGTATAGAACAGCGTTTAAGACACCACTTGGAATGTCGCCTTATTGGTTGGTTTTTGGGAAGGCTTGTCATTTGCCGGTGGAATTAGAACATCATGCATACTGGGCAACTCGGAAGTTAAATTGGGATTTTAACCTAGCTGGTGAGGAACGATTGCTACAACTAAATGAAATGGAGGAGTTTCGACTCCAGTCCTATGAAAACGCAAAAATTTACAAGGAACGAGTCAAACGTTGGCACGACAAATACATTGTGGACCGAAAGTTTGAACCAGGTCAATCGGTGTTATTGTTCAATTCCCGACTCAGACTTTTTCCAGGAAAGCTGAAATCACGGTGGTCAGGTCCTTTTACAATTCATGCTGTTTATCCGTATGGGACGGTGGAGTTAAAATACAAAGATTCAGAGGCCACGTTTAAAGTGAATGGGCAAAGACTCAAACATTACTGGGGAGACACCTTTAATAGGATGAAGTCCTCGATTTCTTTCGAAACTTAAACAGGAAGTAATGTCAGGCTGATGACAATAAAATAAGCGCTGTGTGGGAGGCAACCCAAATTTCATTTCTTCTAAGTCGATTAATTTACTGAAAATAAGTTGTAAAGTTTATGCAAATTTTTGGTTTTTGATTTGTATTGCATTTAATTTGGTCAGGTACAGTTCTTTAATGTTGTCAAACGTACGTTCAGGGAAGAAGACAAGGAATTAAAAAGTTTGAAACAGAGGTTGACGCACCTGCGTCATTAATTGAAGCAGCTGCGTGAGACTTAACGCCTATGCGTCTGGGAGCACGCCCCTGCGTCAGAACCTACTGTAATTGGAGAGAAATCGTTTGAGGCGTTGACGCACTTGCGTCAAAATTGAAGCAGCTGCGTGACACTTGACGCCCCTGCGTCTGTAAGCACGCCCCTGCGTCAGAACTCACTGGAAATGTTGCAGCTGTAGACGCCCCTGCGTAGAAATTAGACGCAGCTGCGTTCAAATCAACGCCCCTGCGTCCAAAGCAACGCTCCTGCATCACACCTTATTAAATCAGACTTGACGCAGCTGCGTCAAAATCTTACGCAGCTGCGTGACGGGGAATTTTAGAATTAAAACGGACGAGTGTCTAAACCGTGTGCCTTATCAGCTGCCTCTCTTGACAGCTTACGCTTCTTCCGTGAGGCCCTTCATTTCAGTTCTCAGTTACGTCCGTTATACGTGAACAAGAAGTTGAATGGTGCGTTTGGGAAGCTATAAATCGAACTCTCAAGCTAACAACTCCATCACAGTGCTTCCATTGCCTTCCGATTCTAAAGCAACACCAAGCTTGGGGGTCTTCTCAAAAATATTCAAGTAAGAGTTTCTTTTGACAAACTTCATATAAATCGTCTTGGGGATAGTGATAGATTCTTGCATACCTACAAATTGTTGTGTTTGGGAATTCTGAGTACTAGCGGGAGGTTTAATCAAGCACCAAGGCTATAAGATTGGGGGGTTTTGACAAGGTACCCGCCAAATGTTTGTTAAAAGTCCTCAGAGAAAAAAGCAAAGTTGTTCTTCGATTTGGTTTGTGTTTTAAAAAGTTTGGAAGGGTTGTGAGATCAATGGCACCAAAACGTCATCGAGGAGAGAGCTCAAGGTCCACTCCTCCGTATGATTCACGCCGATTTGTGAGCTATGAATCGGCAAAGTTCTATGAGGAGCATGTCGATGCCAAAAAGCTTATACCGGAGCGAGGCTTGGATCCATGACCTTTGGATGGGGAGTTATGGAGAATGATCAGCCAGAATTGGGGTACACTACCTCACCAGCCTCAAGCTGCCGTCATTTCGATTGTAAAAGAGTTTTATGCTAACGCCAAGGCCGTTAAACATAATGACGTCATCGTTCGGGGTAAGAAGGTCTCCTTTTCTCCTGCGAAGATAAACGAGTACTATGGTATTCCCTTGCTTTCCGAAGCGGATGAGTATTCGGCAGTGGCTAAGGAACCGGTAAATTATGAGGAGGTTATTCGAGGTTTGTGCCAACCGGATGCCGTTTGGAAATATAGAGATGGTGAGCCCAAAACCTTCAACTACACATACTTGAGCCGATTTGGGAAGGCATGGTATTATTTCCTGTGTGCTAAACTCATGCCAACAACACATTTCACCGAGGTCATTAAAGACAGAGCGGTTCTTTTATACTGCATAGTCAATAATAAATCCATTGATAAGGGACAGGTGATTAACAGCTCGATTAAGTATGCCATCAAGGGGAAATCGATCCGGGGCCTACCTCATCCGTCGTTAATTTGTGGGCTTTGTGAAGCAGCGGGAGTAGAATGGGATGATAGTGAACCAATTCAGCATCCTCAAGTACCCATCGACTCTAAAATCATCAAGAATTTCAAGCAATGGAATGGGGCACCTCCTGATCCAAAAGGAGCGGGATTTCTTTTGGGTGATCCACATTCTCCGGACACCGAGGAATTATTTGCAGCAGAGCCGGAGCATGATGCAGCTTCATCGTCCAACACGATTGACACATTAGTGGCGGAGGTAAGGCAGCTTCGGAGAGAATCTCGTCGACAAGCTAGACGGGATGCCCATCTGGCAGAGACAATGGGTTCTATGATGCAATACCAAGCAGCATTCAACACAACTTTAGCGGAGGCGTTTAATCGTTTAGACATGAATGCTGGTCGTGAGCCATTGAATTTTCCAATTCCTCCGGCAATGCCTGCATTACCTCCTGATTCACCGGACGACGAAGCTGAGGAGTAGTGCTCTAAAAGGGAAGTCCCGTTATTTCAATTATGCTTTAATGCTCATTGAGGACACTGAGTTTGATAAGTTTGGGGGACGTTTACGTTTGTTTGCATAACGTTTTTTTGCATATGTTGTGCCTTGTTTGGGTCTTTTGTTTGTCTTTTGTTTTGTTTGTCTTTTGTTGATTAAAAAAAAAATAAAAAAAAATTAGGAATGTAGATGAATTTTGAAGGTATATTCACTGCAAACCCTCACGAGACTTAACTCGTCCTCATAAGGTAATTATGGGGTTTAAAAGGCTTGTTACACGTGCTAAGTGTGACCGTGAAACCTACGAAAACGGTTAGCTGTAGTTTGCGTTTAATTCTATTTAGCAAGTTCAAAGTAATCATGAAAACTAGTGTAAGGCCGATGATAAGAATGTTGCTTTTTGCTAGCCTTTAATGATAAATGAATGAACATGTTGAATTTCAATCTTACAATCGAATAGTCTTGCGTTATTTTTGGTTCCTATGTCTTTATAAGCACAAAAATTTGATTGTTGGGACTAGTTGAGAATTAGAAAACTTACAAGATTGATTTTCTTTTCAGTTTCATGAGTGAACTTCAATTCTTACTTGCAAATTCTCGTATGCTGAGTTAAGGCTTTTATATAAGTTTGGGGGGATCATATATTAATCTACGCAAAAAAAAAAAAAAAAAAAAAAAAAAAAAAATAAATAAATAATTGACTCAGCCAGAATTTCGTGGCCTTTGCTATTCGAGCAAGTAAATCCTTAGGGATGTCTTTACATCTAGTGCCCTAAAACCAACTGGTTTGGGAGTCACTGGTTCAAAGCTCGTTACATGGGTAGCATTGAATAGCCTAATGGAATTGTGCATTGCACGAGTCATTATTAATGAGTTGGGGGTGAAATGGAGCGTAAAACGCATTCACTCTGTATTTCTAATGAGTAGTATGATCCCTAATTTATGTGATTGCCTGACTTGGTTAAGAGATGTATAAGTAAGGATGTGAATTCAAAGTGAAATTTTGCTTGTGATTAATCTAAGAAGTTTATCTAATTTTTCTGACTAGTTGAAACTACGAAACACACGCACAATTAGGAATCTTAAATAGGGCTTGATTATTGTCGATTCTGTGAGATTTGTGAATTCGGTAGTTCTTGAAAGTTCTATAAGGCTATTATGAGTTACTTGAGGCCTGAATCTGGTATGTGGTAACAATAATTCATGCTATGCTAAAATTCATGGTTGCTACTAGATTTCAATTTTGTTAAGTTATTTGTGCTCGAGGACAAGCAATTAGATAAGTTTGGGGGTATTTGTTGAGTCGGTTTTGTACATTAAAAATAAGTGTTTCTTAACTTATATATTGTAGTCCTTAAGCGTTTTTATTTCAATTTTATGCATTTTTGTGCATTTATTTCAGGTTTGCATGGAAAATAGCTTGCAAGGGCATTTCAGTAATTTCGAAGCCAGGTTCACGCAGCTGCGTCACAAATTGAAGCAGTTGCGTCACAGAAGCCATTTTTTCCAGAATGTTTAGACGCAGCTGCGTGATATACTGAAGCAGCTGCGTAACTTCAACGCAGCTGCATGACTTTTGAAGCAGCTGCGTCGGGCGATTTCAACGCAGCTGCGTTAAGAGTGAAGCAGCTGCGTGAGGCGATTTCAACGCAGCTGCGTGATGATTGAAGCAGTTGCGTCACGTTCAATCGACTGATTTCTCCCACGATGCTGAGCAGTTGCTAAGTCAGTTTTTGGGCGGTTAACATGCGAAGCAGCCGGAGTTTTGAAATGAACGAAAGGAAGGTCAGATAAAGGAAGAAGAAAAAGATAATCAGACGGGAGGATACGCTGAGAGCAAGAGAGAAATACATAGAGCGAAGGGAAAGAAATCTGCAGTTGACGGAAGAAATTCTGGTCTTGGTGCAGAGAAGGGCAAGATTACATATTTAGTTTATCTCTGAACTCTTGTACTTCAATTATTATTTATGGCTAGAATTCACTCTTGTGTTTGTTATCTTAGATTGAATATGAGCTAAATTTTATTGTTTAGGGTTTGCAATGCGATTATCTGTATAATCTGAAGCAAGTTATTATCTGTGCTTGTTATATACATGTGGGTTTGACTACCATGAGTGATTGTTATTTTTAATTACTTGGCCAGTAATTTAATCTAGTATTTCATATAGAATTGAGAGATGATGTATGAAATCAGACCCTTGCATGGTAGCATGTGAACTTATTGTTAATGTAAGTTGTGATTGAGATAGAAATATACTCAGTTGCCGCATGTAATTGGTAGAGAACTGAAGCTTACCATCTTTTTAAATCAGCAATCATAGAAATATAGGTTGTTGTTTTAAAGTGACGTTCTTCTTCAATTCATTCCATAATCGGTAGAATTGGAGAAGATTTGCTGAATAATAATCGAGAGATATTATTCAGTTATTAAAGAGTTCTCAATTAGCAATCTTGTGCATGTATATTAACTTCATAGAGATAAATTGGTTCAGTTGATAACAAGTGATTGAGTTGTAAACCCTAAACGGTTTTAAATCCAAAAAAACAAAAAACATTTTTCTTGTGAATAGTGCTTTCGCGTTATTTTTTAGAAAATTTTAATTTCTTAGATAAAGCAACAACACATATATATCATCATATAACACATCAATTAGGTCATAAAATCATTATTAATTAATCACATAAGATCGTATTACAAGACTTGTAAAAGTTTGAAACATTACATTCACCCCTCCTTATAAGAATTTCATCACCGAAATTACAGTACAAAATCAAGAAAATAAATGTGGGTAATCTATCTTCATTTTATCTTCAAGCTCCCATGTAGCTTCTTCTATGGACTGGTTTCTTCATATTACTTTTACCGAATGTATTACATTATTTCTTAACACTTGTTCTTTTCTATCAATAATTTTAATAGGAATTTCCTCGTAACTTAGGTCCTTCTTGACCTGGATTGATTCATAACTAATGACGTACTTGTAATCTGGTTTATAGGGACGCAATACTGAAACATAAAATACATTATGTATATGTTCCATTTTTAGAGGTAAGGTTACTTCATTAGCCACCTCACCTATTCTCCTTAAAATTTCGAATGGTCCTACAAACCTCAGACTCAAATTTTCTATATTCCCAAAACGTTTCTTCCCTTTCCAGGGGGATACTTTTAAAAAGACATGACTCCCGACTTTGAAATCTCTTTTCTGCATGTGTTAATCTGTATATCTCTTTTATCACTCCTGGGCAGCTCATAATCTTTCTTGTATGACTCGAACTACTTCTATGGTCAGTTATAGCCCAAGCATTTGTTGTTCCACGACTTCGTCTCAACACATAGGTGTTCAACATTTTCTCCCGTATAAAGCTTCGTAAGGTGGCATTCCAATACTAGCGTGGTAGTTATTGTTGTATACGAATTCCACCAGAGGTAAGTGATCTTCCCAACTTCCTTCAAAGTCCATCATACATGCTCTCAGCATATCTTTCAATGTTTGGATTATCCTTTTTCTTGTTCACCGGTCTGTGGATGATAAGACGTATTTAATCTCAATTGTGTCTCTAGATGCTCTTGTAGACTTCTCCAAAAGTTTGATGTGAATCATGGATCTCGATCAGACACCACTAAAATTGGAATCCCGTGTCTAGATATAACCTCCTTAATATATAATTTAGCTAATCGGTCTAGGGTGAACTTAATCTTGATTGGTAGAAAGTTAGCAGATATGGTTAGTCGGTCCACTATTACCCAAATTGCATCATGACTCTTCTGTGTGGGTGGAAGTCCTACAATAAAATCCATTATAATATACTCTCACTTCCACTCTAGAATTTCTAACGGTTGTAACAATCTGCTTGGTCTTTGATACTCTGCCTTAACTCATTGGCACGTTAAACACCTACTAACGAATTCAGCCATTTCCCTCTTCATGTTTGGCCACTAGAAATGTTAACTCACATCTTTGTACATTTTGGTGCTACTTGGGTGAACTAAAAATCTAGTACTATGTGTTTCTCATAGAATCTCCTCTTTCAACTCTTGTACCGAAGGTGCCCATATTCTTGATTCGAATCTTATAATTCCTTCTTTGCCCAATTTGAACTTATTGTTCACATCTTCGGTCATCTTATTTTTTAGTCTCTCATAGTCCTCATCCTTTTCTTGTATTTCCTTTATTTTAGCTAACAAAGTTGAGTGATCTTCCATTACGAATAATTTTCTTGTGAAAACTGACAGAATTCTCACCTCAATTTCAAGTCTAGAATTTTTTTTAACAACTCATCCTGAGTTGTTAGCATCATCAGTTTCTCTTGATTCTTCCTGTTTAGTGCATCCGTAACTACGTTGGTTTTTTCTGGATGATATAAGATTTCACAGTCATAATCTTTTATCAATCCCAGCTACCGTTTTTGTCTCATGTTTAACTTTCGTTGTGTGAAAATATACTTCAAACTCTTGTGATCAATATAAATTTCACATTTCTCTCCATATAAGTAATGTCTACAAAATTTTAAAGTAAATACTACCGCTACTAATTTCAGATCATGAGTAGGATACCTTATCTCATAATTCTTCAATTGCCGTGAAGCATAAACAATTACTTTCCCGTGTTGTATCAGAACGCAACATAATCCTTTATGTGAAGCATCACTATAAACTATAAGACCTCCACTATTATCTGGTAAAGATAATACTGGTACCTCGCTTAGTTTCTTCTTTAGCTCTTGAAAGTTTTCTTCACATTTGTCTGACCAAACTTATTTCACGGTCTTCCTTATTAAGTTGGTTAATGGGGTTGCTAGTTTTGAAAAGTCTTTAATAAATCTCTTATAATACACTGTTAAACCTTATAAACTTCTTACTTTTGTTGGTGTCTTTGGTTGCTCCCAATTTATCATCGCTTCAATCTTTGACAGATCCACCGCAATTCCGTTCTTGTCGATCAGATGACCCAATAACTGAACTTTTTCTAGCCAGAACTCACATTTTAAAAATTTAGCGTTAAATTATTCTTTTCTTAGGGTTTCTAGTACATTTCTCAAGCGTTCAACATGTTCTTCTAGTATTTTTGAATATATCATCGATGAACACTACCACATACCACTACCAAAAATCTGGGCATCTGAGATGGAAAAATCCGTCTCAAATGGAGTTGGAGACGGATTTTATCCATCTCAAAAAAGAAATTTAGATACGAAATTTTTTGGTCTCAAAATACGTCTCAAAAAGTTTTTAAAACCGAATTATTCCGTCTCAGATTGCTTCAAGTTCATCTTAAATTAACTCTCAGGTAGCTACATTTTGTAACTGTTTATATCCGTCTCAATTCTGGTGGGAATCATTAGCGCCATTTTTTAGCTTTTGAGATTGAAATTTCCGTCTTTAATCTGTTTCTAAATATTTTTGAAATTAAAAAAATATATATTTAAGACGCTTTATTTCTGTTTCTAATCCGTCTCAAGCATTAATAATGAAGCCAAATATTTTCAATTTTCGTCTCTAAATTTGTCTCAGAATTAAAAATATATTTTTTCACAAATTTTTATTTTTATATTTTTTCACACCAAAACAATTTTAATACTTAAACTTAATAAAATAAAACATGATCAAAACACAATAATATTATTACAACTATCATTAATTATACATCAATTATGTACGTGACAATGTTAACATTCTATGAAATATTACAAACTAGTAATCCAAATCAACTATTCAAAATCTAAAATATACATCATAATCCTCATCCTCACCAATAAAAACTAACAACTAACATTGCACTTGTAGCTTTAAGAACATTTTAAAAGCCTTTGTTTCCTCAAGGTTTCATAACTTGTATCTACAAGATAAAAATCATGAAACAAATAAATTACTTCTACAAAACAATAGTATATACATATTGTGACGCCCCCAAAGCGGGCCCACCAATTTGAGTCGTTAAAAGACTACACCAAAATTATTATAATACACTATTCAATAATACACAACTAAATCTTCACAATTATTACTATTCTATAATACAGTGAAGACTACTATATCAACTATCTCGGACCGCTACTCCATTCCCCTTTCTTCCATGCTAGTCCCGGCTACGCTCTTATTTCCTGAACAATTGAACAAAAAGGAAAGGGTGAGCCCAAATACCCTAATAAAGAATATCATGACTAAGATAATGAAAAATAAATTATTCTTAACCTTCAACAGTTGAGTTCTTAATTGAATATAATAGATAACAAGTTTTAAATCAACAGTTGCAGTTAAGTTATAAATAGCAAGATTAACAACAGTAGTTAAGTTCTTAAATAAAGTTTCACTGCAGCAAAATAGCCACCACTAAGAGAATCAAGTAGATCATGATGTCTACTAGCCTCTCTTTTTAAGAAAATCATCATCAACTTTTATCATCTGAAACACTACTGGTCATGATTATGTCAAACAACAGTTCTTTTTTTTTCCCCCCAACCAAAGAGAACATTCATCATGTGTCTTTGTCATCCGACCAAAGACACCAAACAATTCTATCTCCTTTATCCTATATCGCCTTTAACCTATATCTCCTTTAACATATCATTTGTGCCCCATGCCATAGATATTCAGAACAACCTGATACTTGATGATTGAAATAACAATAGAGATATAAATAATGAACAGAAGAAACAAGATAAACAATAACATTAGGAGTTAACAAATTTGACTTTTTCCAGATTCAAATAAAGTTCAAATTATCAACATGATTTATACAATAAGGTGTTCAAGTCCAAGAGTAATGTCCAAGATCCATAGAAAAGAAGTTCAACGGTAAGGTTTACGGTACAAGAAATTAGTCCAAAATGTTCACAGTTCAAATAAATGTTCACAATTCAAAAGTTCAAGGTCCATAAGTTCACAGTCCAAATAAATGTCCACAGTTCAAAAGTTCAAAGTCCATAAGTTCACAGTTCAAATATGACGACAGAAATTTAATAGGAATGTTCTTTTCAAAGGGTATTAGATGAAGTGCAAACTATTAAGGGAATATTATTGAATTATTAATTCAAGAATTTTCACCGTTTAATAATATTAGAGATACAAATGAGATACTTTCTTACCGTAGTAAGTTTAAGTGATAGAAGATGAAAAAGATGGTATCCTTTACAAATAAGAAAGAAAATGATATCCCTTTATGATGATGAAAAGAATGATACCCCTTACCGTAATAAATTTATGAGTTTGAAAGAAAAGTGATATCCCTTACCTTATCTCGTGACTAAATACAGCTTTTATGAGGTTGATCAATCTATATGTATATTCATAATTTAATTAGTAAGTAACACATACTAATTTCATGTATATAAAATCATCAAAGTGACTATATAAATATACTTAAAAATAATTTTTAAAGAAAATAATTTTCCAAAGTAATATTTTTCAAAGGAAGTTTTTCAAAATAAATCTTCTAATAGAAGAGTCTTCTAAAGGAAGAATTGTAAACTGATGTGTGTGTGAGTGTTTATATAACTTTTAAAAGAAAAACTTACTTGAATAATACTCGTACCCTTCCAGATTTTCAACGCTTAAAATAATTTTAATACATTTAGGAAGACACTTATACTAAGAAATATCTTGAGAGTGGAAAGAAGATTGAGTGAGGAATGCATAAAACTCCTTATGTTAAGCCCCCTATTTATAGCCAGAGCCTAACTAACTTTTCCACACACACGTTACACATTTTAATCTCATCTTTTAATTTGAACCATTCATCAACCAACACACGTTTCACACTTTAATTTGCACCGCTCAATGACTATCATGCGTTTCACGCTTACACGTGATACACATTTACACGCGTTACACATTTACGCGTGTTACAGACTTACACGTGTTACACATTTACACATGTTGCACACGTACACGCATTACACATATTCATATTATTTTATTAATTTAATATCTCAATTATTAAACATACCGTGTTTTTCAAATAATAAATTTGTCTAACTGTTTAATACAAGTGACTATTACTATAATAATTATTGGCCCAATAATGCAAGATGTTGTGCATTATGACAATTATTGATTCAATAATATAGAACACTATGCAATTAATAATGTAAAATATTGTGTAATGACAATTATTGATTCAATAATGTAAAATGATGTGTAATGACAATTATTGATTCAATAATATAAAATGCTGTGTAATGACAATTATTGATGAAATATTGTGTAATAGCCACTTTATCAGTTCCATAATTTAAATATTGTGTAATATTGTGTGCTACTATGAAATACCACGTGCTACAGTAAAATATCATGTGCTACAGTAAAATGCTGTGAAGACCCCAAATCCAGGTTCAATAACCTCGGTTTTGGTTCTCACTGTACAATACTTAATAACAATTAAATACATAATTTGTATTTAAACTTCGCGGAATAATACAAAAGGTTCCTTATAAAAAAGCTACACTACCCAAGGTCGATTAACCTTAATATAACATTACATATCTTAAGGGAATACAAAAGATTTACAAAAGAAATTACATATAAGTAATTAATCTAGCATGCTTCAAGCTAATTTAAGCTTTGGCTTTTCCCTTGCCTTTGTCTGGTTTTGAACATTCGGGCTTAGTTAAAAATAAGTCATGATATAGCAAGAATGAACAACTAAATGGCTCAGCAAGTTTATAAACAAATAACATAAGATATATCATGATGAAACAGAAATTAACATCAGGGTTTTGAACAATAGCTAACAATTGTGAAAGGACAAGAATTAATTTTCAATAACAGAATGGATTGACTCTTTATTGCTGAGTGGTCTTTAAGGACCATGAACTACTACTAAGGTAGAATAGACATTTGTTTATACTTGACTCCTCAAAAAAAAAAAAAAAAAAAAAAAACTAGTACTCGAGGTGATCAACCTCTTGTACCATATGTATATGCATAATATTTAGACATTTTGCGCAAATTCGGTTTTTTGACATAAAAATCCCCTAAATTAGGGTTGTTTATTCTCAATCTTACTATAAGAATCCGCACCAACCAATGATGTGGATAAACTTTTAAAATATTCAATTTGATGAATTTAAACATGCATTGTCTAGCCGAAACAATTAGCTTAGACATTCTTAAACAGTTCTTGAATTAATGAACTAAAACATTTGCAACAATACTATGTGCGAATACAATAACAGTAATGATGTGGAATAATTTTAGATAATTAACCCACTCAAAACTCTGTCAAATAACTACGAGTGTAGATACCTGCTCAACAATAATTGAATTGCTCAATGTAAATAAGGTAGAAGAAAACTTACAACAACAAATACAAGTTAGGGTTAAGGAAAACTTACCTCGTGCGTAGTCTACTGCTAACCAATTCAATTAATTCTCTTTTAATAGACCTAACAATTAATCAGTTTGATCTTAAATTAATATCATATACACATTTATATGATAACCTTTATCACTCTTACTTTACCACATAATGATATAAACACATAGGTAATATTATCACTACTTGATAATATTTCAATCACATAAAACCTATATTAATTATTTAATATAGCTCACACACTTATCTAATATTATTAATAATTTAATAATATTTTATTAACCTTGTAATATTATTAATCATTTAATAATATTTTATTAAACACCTAATATTATTAATCCATTAATAATATTTTATTAGTATTTTAATATTATTAATTATTTAATAATATTTTATTTATTAGCTAATATTATTACCCATCTAATAATATTTTATCAATTATCTAATATTATTAATCATTTAATAACATTTTAATCATTATTTAATAATATTAACTATTTAATAATATTTTATTAATTATCTAATATTATTAGTTATTTAATAATATTTTAATCATTATATAATATTATTAACCATTTAATAATATTTACATCTTTTTTTAATATTATTATTCTTTTAATAATATTTTATTAATATTCTAATATGATTAACTATTTAATAATATTTTAGTTATATTCTAATATTATTATTCATTTAATAATATTTTATTGCCTTCATAATATTATTATACATTTAATAATATTTTAATAATTTTCTAATATTATTATGTTAATAATAATATTTTATTAATTTAATTTATATTATTAAACATTTAATAATATTTATCCTCTTTTACTTATTAATTCAACTATCATTAATTTTTAAAAATACTCTTATTGAGTCCAAAAATAATAAAATATTTTTCATTTTTTGACCCGGACCGACCTGGCCAAAACCGACCCGACCCAGCAAAAATCGAAAAATCGGACCAGCGCTGCCGGCGCTCGGAATGAATCGAGTCCAGCACTACTGGCGCTGGAAGCAGAATGTCTGAGCGCTACCGGTGCTCAGTTTTGAACTGAAACAGCGCCGCCGACGCTGGGGTATTTCGACCAAAATTTAGAAATTTTCAACTGAGTTATTTTGATTAAAACTTGTATAAAATGAAATCTACACATTCAAATGACGCACAATCAGTGTTGATGTGTTCCTTCTTGTTTTATAATATTTCATAGTTCGATCACATTTTTGAAATCGTTTGGATACAAATTTAAAGATCGAACCACTTAGGGTTTAAAAATGACATACTTTATGCTAAAAGTCATAACTTCTTTGTTTTTCCATATTTTTGAAATCTACAAGTTGGGTTTTCTTTAAAACTCATATATGTAACTTTCTAGCCATGAAAATCTATTTTTCAACTTGTACATTTAAAACTACAACATTAAATACCATATAGTCAACTAGGATTTTACCAGTAAAGTTTAATATGGACATTTCTACTATTTTTATGTATATCACTCATACCAAAATATGATTTAAACATATCAAACCATGAATATACATATATAACATAATTTAAGACTTCTATACATCAAAACAACTTTTGATCGGTTAAAAATATATTTTAACCGTTCAAATCATATCTAGACCATAAAAATGAACAAAGGAAGGTTTAGAGCACTTTTGAACCTTATGGTCTTGGATGCTCTTCTTCTTCTACTTCCAAAGTATGTTGTGAAGCTATTGGACGTTCACCAAGCTACTTCTCTAGCTATCTCCTTAACTCACAAGTGTTCTCTCTATATTTCTCTTAAATGCTCTTTATTTTCTCTCTTGAATGCTTTAACAATTTACCAACCAACATAATAATTGTGTGGAGCACTCTATATATAGCCATTTGTTAAACCCTCATTAACTCTCCTAATCCACCAACATAGTCAAATTAAGGCTTAATTGAGATTACTATTGGATGGATTGATTTGTTGATTGACTTGTGATTGACTAGGGTTGGTTCAACCACCACAACATTGTGTACAAGAGAAGCAACATGAAGCATTCAAGCCACCCAAGTGGGGCCCCATGAAGTGCCGACCAAATGGCCTTTTTCTTGGCCATTTTCCATTTATTTTTCTAGCTTTTAATTTCATATATACACCTATATATATACATATATGTATCAATGTTGACCAATTTTGACATCCTATTGGGCTCCACAATGGACTCTAGAATATAAATAAGTTGGGCTCATTCAATTAATTTATTTGGGCTCAATTTATTTATCCTATTGAGCTATCATTTAATAATCTATGTTACATTTAATTAAAACAAGCATTGAGCTAGTTTAATTAATTACATTGTCTAAGGTTTAATTAATTATATTGACTACTAGGTAAATTTAATTGACCTAGTTTAACATCTCATTTGGATTTAAAATATAATCCAATTAGACTTGATTTAAATAATTTATAACATCCTGCTTTATTGCTTTAAATAAATATACACATACTAATGCACAATTAATTAGAACAAAAATTTTAATTTATTGCTAATTATTTAATAAGTATAATTACAATATCTAATAGAATTCCTGGTCATTACAAATACCATATTTTACTATACTTTTATCACTTGATATTTTAACAGTTAAAAGTGATAATATTGTTGACCATTTTTATTTAGAAATGCTACTGCTGTCGTTTTATTCATCCGACAATATTTCGTTATGGGGTCCACCCATAACTGAATATTTCAGCACCGTCGTATGAATATTCCCCGTCAAAACGAATATTCATCGACATAATGGATATTCCTCGACAGAACGAATATTTTTCGACTAATCGAATATTGTCCGATATAAAATTTTTGCACATAATATCCTTAACTTTAATTTTTATTAATTTTAACACCTTACTATTAAACATAAAATTATGAGAAAAATTTGAAAGCTATTTACTAAAATTCGGGGTCTTACATCCTCCCCTCCTAATGAAATTTTGTCCCGAAAATTTACGTAGTTGGTATTTTGAAGAGATCAGGATACTTAGCTCTTATTTCAAATTCCAACTCCTAAGTCATTTCCTCAGTATCTTGATTTTTTCATAAAATTTTTACTTGAGGTATAATCTTTGAGCGTAAGATATGCTCTTTCCTATCCAAGATCTTGACAGGTACTTCCTTATACGTTAAATCTTTCGCTATCTCATCTTGCTCCAATTCAATAATGTGATTTGGGTCCTTCACATATTTACGTAACATAGATATGTGAAAAATGTTATGAATGCAGGACATGTTTGATGGTAGATTCTGTAGGCCATAGTTCCTATTCGGTTAAGGATTTCAAATGGCCTAATAAATCGAAAATTGAGCTTTCCCCTCTTTCCAAACCTTGTAATTCCTTTCCATGGGGAAACACGTAAGAATACATGATCTCCAACGTTGAAACTTTCGTCCTTTCGATACAGATCAACATAACTCTTTTGTCGTTCTTGTGCAGCTTGTATTCATTTTCTAATCATTTGGATCTTTTCTGTTGTCATGTGCACCAGCTCAGGTCCCAACAATTTTGCTTCTCCTACCTCATTCCAACATACTGGAGAGTGACACTTTCGTCTATACAAAGCTTCAAATGGAGCCATTCCTATACTCGCTTGATAATTGTTGTTGTAAGAGAATTCAACCAGTGGTAAATACTTGTCCCAACTTCCTTTGAAGTCTAGCACACAAAGCCTCAATAAATCTTCAAGAGTCTGAATTGTCCTTTCTGATTGTCTATCTGTTTGGGGATGATAAACAGAACTAAATCATAATTCAGTGCCCATAGCTTTTTGTAAACTAATCCAAAATCGTGAAGTGAATCTATGGTCCCGATCAGAAACTATGGATACTGACATGCCATGCATTCTCATAATCTTACTTATGTACATATTAGCTAGACGCTCAAGTGAATAGTTTTCTCGTATAGGCAAGAAATGAGCAGACTTGGTCAATCTATCTACAATGACCCAAATCGCATCCAAGCCTTAAGAAACTTTGGGAAGACCCGTCACAAAATCCATATTGATGTGTTCTCACTTCCATTCGGGAACCTCAAGTGGTTGCAATGGACCCTTATGCACTTGATGCTCCGCCTTAACACGTTGACACGTCAAACACCTCGAGACAAACTCAACGATCTCTTTCTTTATATTGCTCCACCAAAATGTATGTCGAATGTTACGATACATTTTGGTACTTCCAGGATGAATTGTAAACGGTGTATTGTGTGCCTCCGTCATGATTTTATACTTCAATTCAAGGTCGTTAGGAACACAGAGTCGAGAGTTGACTTGGAGTATCCTTTTCTCATCGATTCTTTCTTCTGGAATAGCACATTCTCGTACTTTTCTCATCATATTCATCAGTTCTGGATCAGTAGCTTGAGCAACTTTGACTTTATCGATTAAAGCCGATTATATTCATACGTGCGCGATCCTCATCTGGGTTTCTGGTGATTTTAGCTCTATCTCCATCTTTGTTAAATCGTACAAAATGTGCCTTTGTGTTGTTAATATTGCATTCGTACTCGCATATGATCTTCTACTCAATGCATCAGCTACCACGTTCGCCTTTCCTGGGTGGTACTGGATAGTGTAGTCATAATCCTTTAAAAGCTCAAGCTAACGTCGCTATCGCATGTTGAGTTCCTGCTGGGTGAAGAAATACTTGAGACTTTTATGATATGTAAAGATCTCACCTTTTCTCCATACAAGTAGTGTCTCCAGATCTTCAATGCAAAAACGACCGCTGCTAACTCTAGATCATGAGTAGGATAATTTTTCTCATAATCTTTGAGTTGTCGAGAGGCGTAAGCTATAACCTTTCCGTGTTGCATAAGAACGTATCCTAAACCACTACTTGAAGCATCGCTATAGATAACAAATCCTTCTGATCCTGACGGTATAGTCAGAACAGGGGATGAAACGAGTCTCTTCTTAAGTTCTTCAAAGCTTTTCTCGCATTCCTTACTCCATTCGTATTTTATATTTTTTTGAGTCAGTTGAGTTAGTGGAGTGGCAATTCGAGAAAAACCTTCTACAAATATCCGATAATAACCAGCTAAACCCAGAAAACTTCGTACTTCAGTTACTGTCTTAGGTTGCTCCTAGTTTAAAATTGCTTCAATCTTCGTGGGATCAACCGATATTCCTTGTTTAGAAATAACATGCCCAAGGAATGTTAATTCCTTAAGCCAGAACTCGAATTTCTTCAACTTAGCATATAATTTATTTTCACGTAACTTTTGGAGTATCAAACGCAAGTGACGTTCATGATCCTCACAACTCTTCGAGTATATGAGGATGTCATCAATACAACCACAAAATGATTCAAATATTCTTTGAATATTCGGTTCATCATGTCCATAAAGGCTGCAAGAGCATTAGTTAGTCCAAAAGGCATGACTAAGAACTCATAATGCCTATAGTGAGTTCTGAAGGCAGTCTTGGGAACGTCATCAGCTCTAACCTTCAACTGATGATAACCAAATTGGAGATCGATCTTTGAAAAATACTGAGAACATTGTAATTAATCAAACAAGTCATCAATTCGAGGTAACAGATACCTATTCTTGATGGTGACATGATTCAACTCTCGATAGTCAATGCACAATCTCATACTCCCATCCTTCTTCTTTATAAATAGAGCAGGGGCACCCCAAGGTGATGTACTTGGTCGTATGAAATCGATATCTAGGAGTTCCTGAAGTTGGACTTTTAACTCTTGAAGTTCTATAGGAGCCATTCGGTATGGGGCTTTAGAAATAGGTTTAGTACCAGGTTCAAGGTTAATACAGAATTCAATTTCACGGTTTGGGGGTAGGCCAGAAAGTTCTTCGAGAAATGCATCAGGGAATTCATTAACAATAGAAATATTGTTCAAGTTTACCGAGTTTTTATTTAGATCAGTGACATGAGCTAGGAAGGCTTAACATCTGTTTTTAATAAACGAATGACTTTATGGCTAGAAATAACAGTTACTGATTTCAAAGGTTTGGTTGCTTGAATTTGCATGATAGGTCGGTTAGGAATATGAAAACTAATGAGCCTATGGAAGCAATCAATTTTAGCATTGTGGGTAGTTAACCAATCAATTCCTAAAATCACATCAAACTCATGCATTTCCAAATTGATAAGGTCAACGGGTAGGGTGAGGTTATTGATTTGAATCAAGCCAAATTTATAAACAGTAGATGTAACGGCTATTTCCCCTAATGGAGTTTCAACACATAAGTCAAAGTCTAAATTTTCAAGAATCAAATTTAAATGTTGAGCACATGCAGGTGAGATAAAAGAGTGGGTAGAACCAATATCTAATAGGGCATAGACTTCACAAGAGTTTATGAATAGCTTACCGGTTATCACATTGTTCAGGTTCCGTGCCTTCTGAGACGTTATAACAAAAGCTCTCCCCTGGACTATAGATTTTCCTTTGTCCGTGCTAGCCTTTGGAGCCATCATTGCTGCTAGACTTGATTTTGTGACAGGACAAAATTGAGCAATATGACCTTCTTTCCCACAATTATAACAAGACTTGGATTGCTAAGTATAGTTTGGGCTGATATGACCCTCCTGACCACACCTGTAGCATTTTATGGGTGGTCGGTCTCCTCCCCTTAAAACTATTACCGGTGCTGACGTTGGTGATGGTGCCTTTCCGTGATCGTTGTGGGATCTCTTTCTTTTGAAATTATTCTCACTTGTTTCTCCCCTTCTGTTATCTGGACCAGAATTACCATCGAAGTGGTTACTATTTTTTAAATGGTGACTACCGCCTCTATGGTTCTTGTTCCGGTAATTATTTTTGTTATTTCTTCCTATTGGTTGGTCATTAGCTCTTGGTTGTAATATTTCATCTTCTTTTTCGACCCTTGAGCCCTATCCACCACATCTGAATATAGATAAAGTTTGTGAGAGATGAGGTGTCGGCGAATTTTGGGTCTCAGGCCTCTTAAGAACATGCGAGCCATTCTAGCTTTATCGTCCACCAAATGAGGCGCAAATCTGGATAACTCCGCGAACTTGGCTTCGTATTGAGAAATAGTCATGTTCCCTTGTTCTAGTTTAATAAATTTCATCTCTTTCATATGGCGGACACTTTCTGGAAAATACTTTTCATTAAACAAATCCTGAAACTCCGTCCAGGACATCTCAAGTGCCGAATGATGGGTACGTTTTATCGATTCCCACCAATGTTCTACTTCTCCTCTTAGCATGAAGGTAGCAAATGAGACATTTTGATCATCAGTACAGCGCAGAACGTCAAATATCTTTGTCATTTGTTTCAGCCATGCTTAAGCCTTAAGTGGGTTTGGCTTCCCAAAAAATACAGGTGGCCCCAACTCTTTAAACTGCTTCGCAGTGACCATCCTCGAATTATCAGCATTTCCACCTGTGGGAGTTCCCCTCGCTTGATTTTTCATGAATTGTATAAAGTTTCTAAAGAAACCATCACAATTCATATGGCCACCTGCGTTATTTTCAGAAGCTGCAGGAGGATTATTTGTAGCCTCCTGATTTTCTACAGCGTAATTCATCCCTTGGTTTTCAGATACCGTTCTAAAATATGATCACAAAACAAAGGTTAGTTTAAACAAACCGACTTGTCACTTTTTGTCTCTTCATTCAAGTCAACTAGCAAAATTTAACCTAGGTAGGACACACTAGCGAAGGTAACTAATCATCTCTCCCCTCCTAGTTCTAATCCCAGATCTTCATGCAAGATCATATCCCTAAGCTCTGATATCAACTGTGAAGCCCCCAAATTGGGCCCACACCACCTAATTTGAGTCGTCAAAAGACTACAACAAAATTATTGCAATACACTGTTCAATAATATATAACTAAGTCTTCACAATTATTACTATTCTATAATACAGTGAAGACTAGTATAACAACTATCTCGGACCGTTACTCCATTCCCCTTTCCTCCCCGCTAGTCCCGGCTACACTCTCATTTCCTAAACAATCGAATAAAAAGGAAATGGTGAGCTCAAATAGCCCAGTAAGGAATATCATGATTAAGATAATGAAAAATAAATTATTCTTAGCCTTCAATAGTTGAATTCTTAATTGAATATAATACACAACAAGTTTTAAATCAACAGTTGCAGTTGAGTTATAAACAACAAGATTAACAACAACAGTTAAGTTCTTCAACAAAGTTTCACTGCAGCAAAATAACCACCACTAAGAGAATCAAGTAGATCATGATGTCTACTAGCCTTTCTTTTTAAGAAAATCATCATCAACTTTTATCATATGAAACACCTCTGATCATGATCATGCCAAACAACAGTTCTTCTTTTCCCCCGACCAATGAGAACATTCATCACGTGTCCTTGTCATCCGACCAAAGACACCAAACAATTATATCGCCTTTAACATATCATTTGTGCCTCATGCCACAGATATTCAGAAAAACTTGATACTTGATGATTGAAATAATAATAGAGATATAAATAATGAACAGAAGAAACAAGATAAACAATAACATTAGGAGTTAACAAATTTGACTTTGTCCAGATTCAAATAAAGGCCAAATTATCAATATGATTTATAGAAAAAGGTGTTCAAGTCCAAGAGTAATATCCAAGATCCACATGAAAGAAGTTCAACAGTAAGGTTTTACGGTACAAGGAATTAGTCCAAAATGTTCACAGTTCAAATAAATGTTCACAATTCAAAAGTTCAAGGTCCATAAGTTCACAGTCAAAATAAATATCCACAGTTCAAAAGTTCAAAGTTCATAAGTTCACAGTTCATATATGACGATGGAAATTTAATAGGAATGTTCTTGTCACAGGGTATTAGATGAAGTGCAAACTATTAAGGGAATATTAATGAATTATTAATTCAAGAATTTTCACCATTTAATTATATTAGAGATACAAATGAGATACTTTCTTACCATAGTAAGTTTAAGTGATAGAAGATGAAAAAGATGATATCCCTTACAAATAAGAAAGAAAATGATATCCCTTTATGATGATGAAAAGAATGATACTCCTTACCATAATAAGTTTAAGAGTTTGAAAGAAAAGTGATATCCCTTACCTTATCTCGTGACTAAATACAACTTTTATGAGGTTGATCAACTTATATGTATATTCATAATTTAATTAGTAAGTAACACATACCAATTTTATGTATATAAAATCATCCAAGTGATATATAAATATACTTCAAAATAATTTTTAAAGAAAATAATTTTCCAAATTAAAATCTTTGAAATGAAGTTTTTCAAAATAAATCTTCTAATAGAAGAGTCTTCTAAAGGAAGAGTTGTAAACTGATGTGTATGTGAGTGTTTATATAACTTTTAAAAGAAAAACTTACTTGAACAATACTCGTACCATTCCAGAATTTCGACGCTTAAGATAATTTTAATATACTTAGGGAGACACTTATATTAAGAAATATCTAGATAGTGGAAAGAAGATTGAGTGTGGAATGTATAAAATTCCTTATGCTAAGCCCCCTATTTATAGCCAGAGCTTAACCAACTTTTCCACACACACACGTTACACATTTTAATCTCATTCTTTTAATCTGCGCTGCTCAATGACTATCACGTGTTACACATTTACACACCTTACACATTTACGTGTGTTACACACTTACACGTGTTGCACACGTACACACGTTGCACATTTTCATATTATTTTATTGATTTAATATCTCAATTATTAAACATACCGTGTTTTTCAAATAATAAATCTGTCTAAATGTTTAATACCCGTGACTATTACTGTAACAATTATTGGCCCAATAATGCAAGATGCTGTGTATTATGACAATTATTGATTCAATAATATGGAACACTGTGCAATTAATAATGTAAAATATTGTGTAATGACAATTATTGATTCAATAATGTAAAATGTTGTGTAATGACAATTATTGATTCAATAATGTAAAATATTGTGTAATGACAATTATTGATGAAATAATGTGCAATAGCCACTTTATCAGTTCAATATTTTAAATATTGTGTAATACCATGTGTTACTATGCAATACCATGTGTTACAGTAAAATACCGCGTGCTACAGTAAAATACCATATGTTACCATACTTTTATCACTGGGTATTTTAACAGTTAAAAGTGATAATACCGTTGACCATTTTTATTTAGAAAGGCTACTGCTGTCGTTTTCTTCATCCAACAATATTTTGTTATGGGGTCCACCCATAAATGAATATTTTTGGCGTCGTCGTACGAATATTCCCCGACAGAATGAATATTCCTCGACAGAACGAATATTCCCCGACAGAACGAATATTTCCCGACCAGTCGAATATTGTCTGACATAAATTTTTTGCACATAATATCATTAACTTTAATTTTTATTAATTTAACACCTTACTGTTAAATATAAAATTATGAGAAAAATTTAAAATCTATTTATTAAAATTCAGGGTCTTACACACATATACACACACACACACACACACACACACACACACACACACACACACACACGTATATATCATTATTATTCTCACTGCATTATTAAAGGAACTTTGATGCTTTCCTACCTTGTCAATCAAATTATGTGTACCATCACAGTCCCAAACATGTTTAAGGCTATTCCTCATTCATAACTTAAGGGGACTAAAAGTTTATTTATATAGCTTACAAAAGTTTGAAATTCAACCTAATCTATCAAATTACATAATAAGTTTATTTGGCTACATATGCTTCATACAAAATTATGGAAGTTCCAATATAATTTTAGTAACAAAAAAGGGTCAGTATACATGTCCCCAAAATCTCCTAACATTTTCTTTACAAGTATCCAAAAATTGACAATATCTAGGCAATTTTCCAACACCATAGTAAATTAATGTCATCATTAAGATTCTAAATTTTATATGAGAGATGTAGATGAGATCAAAATCTAATTGTATGCCAACAATATGAACAAAACAAAACACATAGGAGAAAAAGAGGTGTAAACAAGTTTGTACAACTTCATGAAATGCCCAAAGATATAAATGACATGGGAGCAGAGAAAAATGGAGAAAGAGTTGGCACTCCACTCAACATAATGTGTTATAATAAGTTTCCACAAGATTAGTAAATAGCCGATTACAAAAAGCAAATTCATATATATGGTTGAAAGTTGGCAACATACTGAAAGAAAAATACAATTATTTAACTACTTTCTTAAACAAAATTACTCCACTAATGACACTTGGAGAGGAGAAAATAGAAATAGGTCTATCTCAGAAAGCATTCCAAATACATACATACCTATATACATAAATATAATTTATGCATTTATGTATAGTAGTATCATATATGTAAATATATAATTACACACGCAAATGCATATATAACAGTAATGCAGTATACAAAATATAACGTGTGGAAACCAAGTCAATTAAAAGCCAAAAAGAACGATAATAACATTCCTTACCTAAATCTTTCTTTGTTTGTTCTGTTTGCCCTTGTTCTTGTAACCTCATATATCTTTTATGAGCTTTTTGCTTCTCTATCTCTTCTTTGTGAACAAACAACAATCTCTAATTCTATATCTTTGTAACTCATTTGCCTTTTGTGATGTCTGGCTTTCTCTAGCAAAGATCATCAGGTGTTCTCCACAGTTATGATCTTAACTTCTGGATTATTAAGCTTCAAAACACCAGTCATTGTACAGTTAATTTCCATTTCCTAACGTTTGAGTATGAGATAGTGCGAAAAGAGAATATTAGGAAGTGCTGATATTCTCTTTTCCCATTTAAAGGAACTTTTTCTTCAGTATATCCTTTGAATCATTAAAGGTTTATTATCTATGATTAGAAAGGAACACAATAATGGAGATATGAAAACTAAATGATTCAATAACTTTTATTTTTCTAGATATTAGAAGACCAATAGTTATGATTACAGGTAACTTTTGCAATAAACATTAACTTTGCAATTGGAACTATAGACTTATACTAAGCATTTAGTAGTTATGATTGTAGGTAACTTTTGCTAGAAACTAATCCCTCCAAGCTAGCAGACTTCTCTTTCTGTGTTGAATGACATCACATCAACACTAACTATAGGTGAGCAAGATTTAAGGGTCATGACATTCTGAACAAATGGCTAACCTTTTCCTTGCAAGGTAACTAAATTGACCTTCTCCCTGCAACTATTAGGGGAATAGTTTTTATCCCATAATCTGTTTTCACTCTTTTATGGCTTGTAATTGGGGTTAGTGGTGTGGTTAGGATTAAAACAGAAAAGGTTACTAGTTAGTAATGAGAAAAATGAGCTTCATTTATAATAATTATATAACTATGAATAACAATAGGTTCTTTCTTTATTCTAGCAAGAACAAGATTGTCAAGGAAATAAAAAAGGAATAAAGAATAATAAGAAATGACACTTTGATATCATATAATAAGAATGAAAATATTCCTTCATCTTTTTGTTATTGTTTTAATAGCAAACCTTTTCTATTTTTAAATTAGATAAATTGTTTTAGCTAGAATTTGTTGGAGTAATGACCAGGCCTGACTATGAGAATGAAAAAGGGCCTTTCGAACAAAATCAAAGCAAAAGGTTATTGCTTTTCCATATATGTGTGTGTATATATATATATATATATATACACACACATTATATTTTTTATATCTGTGTCCCTAAAAATATCTAATCCCTATTCCTTCTAACATAACAAACAAATTAATAAATGACAGTATTGCAGAGTATACTTGCCTTGCGCGTTGTTTATGTTTACTCTTACTACCTCGTCATGGATATAACCTACATATGTAATAACCTGGCCACACAAATTAGTTACACATATACATGTTTAACATCGTGTTACAAAACTCTCCACATACTAGTTGGTTACGTTATAATAACGTACTCTTAAATCCTTTGCATTTATACAACGATAATTACTATATCTTTACATTTTATTTCGTTATTGTACAAGGTTTATTACACCAATACATTCCGTATGTGTAACCACATAACACATTGGTTACTTAGAACATAACTACATTTATCACATTAGTTTGTCACACCGATTCCTTAACGAAAGTTTAAATTAACATTACACAATTTCATGTTGGTTAGTCAAATCATTTCTTGATATTTATTACATTTGCCTCTTTAATGTAGTTTTAATTTCTTCTTTAACATTCTCCATTTTGGTCGTTTCATATTAAACCTTACATAGCATCACATAGTCATACACATGGACTGCACAACAGCATGAATCAAAACCAAAAACAGAATCTGGTAGCACTGTTTCGGAAAAAGAAAACAGGTTCTACAGAATTTTAATTTTTTTTTTGCTACTTTGACAATTTTTAATATTTATTCTACAGCTCTATTTACTACAATACTTGGATATAACTCTATACCATATACCAAAGTGTTTATTCATGCCAATAGTTGGGTAAAAACATAACATTGAGACATTCAAACTGAGAGCTAAAGATGGTTGTTCATAATAGAATTATGCAGATTTTCTGATTTTCGAAGAAACTCTAGTGATTTTTAGTATTTATTCTACAACTCAGATTGCCACCATTTTTGGACACCAATTAGACCTTACTTCTTAGTATTTTATTCTAGCAATAGTTTGTTAAAAATATTATATTAAAATCTGGTTATAAATCCTTGAATTTGTCAGATCATCATAGAAAATTCCTTAGGACTCTTTTCGTTTCAAAGTTACTAAAAACCCATATTTACTTCTATTGAGTTTCAAAACAGTAGTTTTTCCACTCTCTGAAGCCTCCAAGTTGTGATAACTTGTTCCATTACTCATAGAATACATACGTTGAGCTTTAAATACACCTTAGCTTCATGTATTCATATAACACGTAAATTAACATTTACCAAAGTTGTGATTTCTTTTCCAAAACATGATGAACCAATATATGCCTCACATTTCAAATCTATATTCAAACTATCCACTTACCTTACCAAGATCAACATTCTTTTATGTTCGTGGTACTTTCAAGTTAGGTTAGTTTTAAGTCTTATCAACACGTAGCTATATCTTTTAGACATTTGAGCTATAACATACAAGGTCAAGTTTTTACCACATCAGTCCATATCACTTCTAATGAGCTTGAAAACATATTTTTAACTTGATTGTTTCATTCATTTTACACCTTTTAATTAAAACATTTAGCAGCCATGTTTTGATTTAAGAAACAAAACAATTCCTTATTTCCTTTAAAGCACAAAACAGCTCCCTGTTTTGTTTAAGCATAACATCCCTTATTTTCATTTAAAATACATAACAGCCATTTTATTTGCAACTCACATAATAGCCCTTTTCAACAAAACAACCCCTTTTTATTTGAAACATAGCAACCCCTTTATTTACAAAAATAAACACATAGTAGCCACATAGCAGTCATTTTTCAATTAAACTATAACAGCCCTTCATTTTATATAAAAAAAACTGTGGCAACCCCTTTTCAGTTGAAACACATCACAACTTTATTCATAATAATGGAACCCAATATTATCATACATAGAGCTTTGAAACATTATATTCTTTAATTCTTTGATCATCAAATTACATGAATGATCAAACTCATAACACATACATCATTGTTTTCACTATTTAAAATATACAATGCATATATGCGAATTAACTTAGTTTGGTTTTAACGACATGTTGAAAACTAAGGTTCTAGTTTGGTAAATCCTTTGTTCCTTCTTAGTTTTTCATTACACAAATCATCATGAAGTTACTACAACAATACATTTGTTGAAAACAACACTTACAACTATATTACATGTAAAGATCTTGACCATTTCACATAACACCATCCATACAACTAACTCAGGAATTTCCCCCTTAGTTTGAACATTGAACTTATTAAAACATAAAACATGTCATAACATCCAACCAACATTCCATTTAGCTTATTTCTTTATAGCTTCATATACGTCTCATAACAACATATATTCTCCATACAAGACCTTTATCTTTTTAGTGTGTGCAAATATAGCATACTAGTTAAGTTTGACATTTAACAAACATTGCACCTAAGGTTTTGAAACAAATTTTAATCACCTTAAGTTCTAACCTGGAAGCTCTAGTTAATATCTCACCTGTATTGTAATCCTGAAAGAAGCCAATCACGCCGTATACCATTCTTCCCAGACGCAGCTACCCAAGTATTTACTTGAACAATATCTCCCATGCAACACAATGAAATACATGCAAAGAAAAGACAACCAACCCATCAATTCCCAATGAGAATGTAGTTATCAAAATTCTGTAATATGATGTTTTACAAGAGTGAGTTTGTTCCCTATCATCAGCTATATGATGCAAAGTTATACTAGAAGTAAACAAATCAAAAACTATGTGCAATCCACAAAGAGAAATCATGTCTTGCCTCACCCTAGTTTAAATCGAAATGACAACGGGTAGATCTCAGTACCTAGATACCATAAAAGAGGCTTTTAGAAAAAAATTGTGCAAAGGATATTGTTTTTCTTTCTTAACAGTTTCTATTAGCTAATTGACTTTGAGACTCAGTTTCTGTTCGACAAATTCACATCAATGCCCTGTGATAGATATCCTAAAAAATTATTGAAGTCGAGAATTTGGCTAAACATCTACTAAGTGGAAGGTGCCTTGTGAATGTTTCAAAGTGAAGCTGTAAATGAACTATTACATAAAATATCAACACCATCATTAATTCAGTAATTCCTAAAGGTGATGCAATTTATGAAAGCCAGCCTAAATATAAATTCACACAAAATATAGCAACCTAGTTAAAGGGTAGGTATAGCCATGGAAAAGAGGTGTGGATTACCAGGTAGGATGGTTATCGACCATGACCTGCATTTTGGTGACCACCCATATCAAGTTCCTTCTACACATTTCTGGGGTAGAACTAAAGCCATCACTCATGAGCCTCGCATTATTTACATGGTTAAGGGTTGTTTCCTATAGAAAGAATTCAGAATTTCAAAGTTTTAAATAAATAAATAGCCTTATAAGTTTGGTACATGCCATGTATTTTGTTTTCAACATTTGAGGTTATACTTTATCAGTTACTAAGCTGAGAAAAAATTATTATCCAACTCATAAGATGATGGGAAGAGGAAAACATACTTGTAAATGATTCATCAGTGTCTCTACAGATGCAATTCGATCAGCCCCTATTTCATAGGATCTGATAGAGAAGTTTTGACGAAAAACCATACCATCCAGAACAATTCTCCCCAAACCAAAAGGGTCAGTATTCCTCGGACATCTACACTTGTACTAAGGCCTCCATGCTTTCCAGTGATCTTTACACTTGAGTCCGATGCTGGAGAAACTGAAAAAAATACAGAAGTAGCGGCACTAGCAGCCATGGCTAATGTATATTACCAATCACTCAAAAGTATCAAGTTTAAACTATCTGTGGTCCAGATTAAATATACTCCCGGAGAAATTATAGAAAGATTGACATGTCGGTGTCTCTTCTGCATAATACACAATTATCAGCTCAATTACTTCAACATTAAAAGGGCAAGCAACCCAGTAACTCTAAAATTACAAAAAATAACATAAAAACCAAGCTTTAATTTACAAACAATATTAAAATATCATAGTATATAATTTTCAGCCAAAATAATGCACTTAATGACAGCCAACGAATTGTAAGAAAATGTAATATCCTAAATATTTCGATTATGATCTCACAAGATCTAATTAAGGTTGTCAATTTAAAATCTAAGAATGATTACTTGAGCATACCTTGAGCTATCTTAAAGAATATATACGACTTAAAAATGCAATCGTATACAACTAAGAGGTTAAAATCTTAAACCTAATCTGTGTTATTTGATTAGTAAAATGTGTTATGTGAATTATCTATGTGTAGGATTTTGTGTTTTGGTTTGACTAGTTAACCTTAACACTTAATAAAAATCAGAAGTCAATTTAAGGCAAAATCTAAATTGAAAAAAGAGTTAAACCCTAAGGTCTAAACCCTAGGAAATAACCTAGGCCCTCGAGCAAAACGTGAAGGTCAAATTGACATTCCATTTCAAGATTCATCCTTCCCACACTTTAAAAACACGTAATAGTCAATAAAAGTTTTTTTTTCTCAAAAAACGTATAAAATCACTATTCACGAGGAAACGTTTTTCGTTCGTTTGACTGTTCCTTTCATCTACAGGACTTCTTACATTTCACAACATAGTGTTAATATGAAGTTTAGATGTTAGGGAACCAATAAAATTTTTTAGGAAAAAAGAAAAAAATACACGTTTATAAGAAAACGTTCGTTTAACGCGTAAAACACTATTCATTTAAAAACTTTCTTCCGAATTTTGAAAATTCACATTCTTGAATAGCGTTTTTATTGACAGTAGATGCATTATGACCAATAAATTTTTTATCCAAAATAATTTATGGAGATTACTATTCACACATACGGGACGAATACGTGACGAATACGGAAGGAATACGAAGGATAATACGAGTATACTGTAATGTATAATACGAGAATTATACGAGATTAATACGAGATATAATACTAGTAGAATATAAATATTATACGATATATTATACGGAAGAAATACGCATAAATACTTATATATTATACTATTTAACTAATTAGTTGAAAACAAACTAGATTATAACTGGGAATCCAGGCGAAAAGTTTTCGACCAATCACATTCAAGTATGATTAATTATTGACTAATCAGAGTCAAGCTAGACAAAACCAAGTTAGAGTAAACAAACTGGGGAGAACTAACACGATTACAAAAACTAGAAATCAAAACGGACCAATCAGAACCAAGGAAACCAAACTAACAATCCAGGTAAATATTTTTCAACCAATCACACGAAAGGATGATGCAAGCATGATGTAAGCATGACGTCATCCTCAAAGAAGCACACGGATGATGTCATCATGATGTCGCTTGGTGGAGATAAAGTAAGTAAAGTTTAGGGTGCAAAGTGTAATAAGCTGGGGTAAAAATGCGATTAATGAAACTTGGTTTTTCTATAAATAGGAAGCTAAGCTCTTCATTTTTCTCATCTTTTTCAAGAGCAAAATCAAAAGATGAAATACTCTCTCTATATATATATATTCTACATAGTTATAATTCAAGTATTGAAAATTGTAAAGAAATAGTTAAAGCTTGCAAACACCAAGAATTTTTCTTTCGTCTTTAAGTTTTTAAAAGCTGAAGAATACGAGTCGTAGCCATGTACGATTGTCGTTCCTCGTGTTCTTCACGTGTTCTTGAGCCTTTATACATTTTGTAGTAGTTATAATGTCGAATTTCAATTCGTAGTTAAAGCTCGTTGAACATACATCGTACCATGTACGGTTTATCTATTCTCCGCGTGCTTCGTATGTTCTTGAGCATTTTTATAAATTGTTTTAATCAATTATGCAAGCCATTATAATGACCAAATTTTGTCAATTATAAAGTGTAATAATGACTTATGTAAGCAGTTATAATGCTCAAATTATTTCAAGTACGAAAACCAAAAGCTCAAGAACATAGTAGTTACCATGTACGGTTTATCCGTTCTTTGTGTTCTTTATGTGTTCTTGAGCAAAAGTCATAAATCTTTCTATGAGAAGGTTTATGATTCATTATTTTTATGTTATAAAGTGTTATTGAGTCTTATAACATAATTTCTTAAAGAGTTAAAGCAAGCGGTACCATGTTTCGCATGGTTAACCCTAAATATGTTGAGCAAAACTTGCATACTGTCTATTTTTGCTATTTTTCGAAAACTTAAAGTACGAATCTACCTTAGAAATACCAATCAAAGTTTTAGATAATGAAATTATAAACAATTTAGACTCAAGAATCACTTCAAAATATTTTCTTATGAAAAAGTTATGACAGTTACCGGAAAGGATGTCAAAGTTGAAAATAATTAAGGGCCCTCTGATCCTTGTACCAAAATTTAAGATTTTGAGTTAGCCAAGTTGCCTAAACATTCTGGCAATGAAAATAGTCTAGTTTAGGTATAAAAACAGTTATAGAATAAAAAAATTTGATGAACTAACATTCGGTACGCGAAACCTTTTATATAGGCGCTTTAAACGATTACCGGGAAACCCTAAATTGTGCTTAAGACAAGTTTTCTATCCTTAACCTTTGTTTACTTTCTTTTGCTATGATTTATATATTTTGTAGAAACAACGTGTTATAAATCTTTGATATGTGAGTTATTGCTTCTTGTTTCGGCATAACTTGAAAAATGAAATGTTTATTCGTGATATATTTCGAATCATGCTTTATTATATCAAACCAAGTTGTCTTGGGGCGATCCTGACATGTGAAGTAAGTTGAGATGAACAAAAATGTATAGTTGTTTGTAAATAGTCCAGTGGAAAGTATGTTATGCATAACATAGGATGTCGTTAGATTGATCCCCTTTCTATATCCACAGTAAAGGTTCTAAGTCGAAAGACAAAGAACAGTTCAAGGTCTAACCACCACTCAGTCTTACTATGTTAAGAACATTTGTTATATCAATTGTTGTGCCATGAATCCTTACAATCCATATCGGTGTGAGTTCACTTATATGCTATGTGTTTAAGACTTGCTGGGCATCTTAGCTCACCCTTGCATAAACCTAAATTGCAGACATACCAGAGACCTCTGACTCAAAGAAGAAAGGAAATAAGAAATGCATAGACTAGTTTACTATTTTCTTAACTATTCTTGACTGTAGTCATAATGACATTTTGTAATAAGAATAAGTTCCACACATGTAACCGAATATTATATTAATATTATCAAATTTTATCACATTATCTTGTTATGTCTTTACTTTGATTAAACTTAGAATTGTTAAAACCTAACACAGTATTAATAATGATCTATTTATCTGGATGAGGATTGGTAAATAACTTGTGAGTTCTGTACATACGAGACAGAACTAAGCGATATTGACTGGCCAAATCCATCGTTAAGGTTCCTCGAAACCAAGTATAACTCGTTATTACTATTCTGCATGTCGAATAAATAGAATTATTAATATGAAGAGATATCACTATAAACAAATATGTTTCGAATGAGGGTTTTAACTAGTTGGGTAATGTTCTGTACGGAAAGAGAATTTTGCACCGGACAAAGACACAACCATTTGTCACGGATAAAGATGTAAACATTTATCACGGGTGAAGATATAAACATTCACCGCGAGATTCTCTGTTCTCAAGAGCCGTCCTAATGATTTAATGTCGTGGATGTTGGAACATGTGAAGTTATAGAATATCTAAATATTAAGGTTTAAAATGTTATGAATGAGTATTAAGTCTCTTGTATCGATTACAAGGACTTGATATAAAATAATGAAAGATCTTTGGAAATTAAGATGAGAACTTTGTTTATGAATAAAGAAAATTATCCATAAACCTAATGATTTAGTATTTATAGTGAGCACAAAGTCAGCTATATAGTAAATGTAGTGATTTGGGGGCGTCACATAAAACATCTAAGATATAAACTTTGTCCAACAAAACTCTCACTCAACCCTTCCTAAAACAATTGAAGTGTGAAAACATTATTTCATGAATGGCAAACGCTTCCGTTTTCTCCATCTTCGAATGGATAATTGGCAATTTTGAAAATTAAAAATTCAATTCGATAAAAAAAAACGTGAGCACTATAGGGGTGAACTTACATATGCTACGAAGAGCAGAATATCCCCAAGTTGAAGGTACTTTAATAAGAAGCTAATTTAGCAATAATTTATAAAATAAATTATTTATTACATGATACAAACTACATAAGCTACGAAATTTTTGCTAAATTGATCTAGTTATGTTATATACCTAACTAGTCATGTTAAATATATATACTGCTCTCCATATTGGGTAGCAGCCAGGATATAATGGAAATTATTTTAATTGAACTTTTTTTTATTATAAAAATATGAGGTTTAACAGAACCTCAAATACAACATTGAAGCGACAGAAATCTAAACCCAAATCAACAAAAATCCATTAAGATTAGTGACGCCCTCAAATCACTATACTTACTATAACTGACTTGGTACTCACTATAAATGCTAAATCATTAGGTTTATAGATGATTTTCTTTATTCATAAACAAAGTTCTCATCTTAATTTTCAAAGATCTTTCATTATTTCATACCAAGTCCTTGTAATCGATGCAAGGGACTTGATACTCAATCATAACATTTTATCATTAATATTTAGATATTCTATAACTTTACATGTTCCAACATCCACGACATGAAATCATTAGGACGGCTCTTGGGAACAGATAATCTTACGGTGAATTTTTGTATCTTCACCCGTGATAAATGTTTGAATCTTTATCCGTGACAAATGGTTGTATCTTTGTCCGGAGCAAAATTCTCTTTCCGTACAGACCATTATCCAACTAGTTAAAACCCTCATTCGAAACATATTTGTTTATAGTGATATCTCTTTATATTAATAATCCTACTTATCCGACATTTAGAATAGTAGTAACGAGTTATACTTGGGTCCGAGGAACCTTAACGATGGATTTGACCAGTCAACATCGCTTAGTCTTGTCTCATATGTACAACACTCACAAGTTATTTACCGATCTTCATCTAGATAAATAGATCATTATTAATACTGTGTTAAGTTTTAACAATTCTAAGTTTAATCAAAGTAAAGACGTAACAAAATAATGTGATAAAACTTGATAATATTTATATAATATTAGGTTACATGTGTGGAACTTGTTCTTATTATAAAATATCATTATGACTACAGTTAAGAATAGTTAAGGAAAGCTCTAAACTAGTCTACGCATTTTTTCTTTCCTTTTTTCTTTGAGTCGGAGCTCTCGGGTTTGTCTGCAAGTTATATATAACTTCTAGGCATATAACTTCTATATATATAAATCTATCTCTAATTTTATCCAATTCAATCCTACTTGGAGATATTGGGTACTTCCTAGCCAATCATCCTTGCTAACTAAGAGATTACATGGGTCCCATTGGACTCCCTCCTTATCCCCTACTTTTGATTTATTTTTATTATCTAATTTATAGAACAATTGACCAAGACTTTGACTTTGACTTAATGCACCATTTGGGCTAATGTTTGGGCCACTAAATAAATTCTATTGGGCTACACTAATTAAAGCTTTGAACTATTAGCATACTTGATAATTAATTCAAGTAATAAGCTAGTTTAATAAATTATATGATCACACATTAATTATCCACAAGTTCAATACACAATAAAATCTTAGGGCTTGTTTAAATAATTTACAAGGCTAGTCCAATAAAATTAAATTGCATACTTGGACTATTAAATAAATTCACAACTTAGCCTATTGGCTCATATAATAATCAACTAAATTAAATCACATAATCTAATTAGACTTGCTAATTACAAAGTTAATTGAATTATTTACGTATTAATTTATTAACTTTAAATTCCCTTAGGTTAGTCCATTAAGTAAATAAGTCATTAATTGGATTTTTCTTTAATTAATTTCAACACAAAGTCACATAATCAATCATTTTCATAATGATTTAAATTAATTCACACAAAATTCACTTCATCGAAAAATAAATTCTTAATTTTTTTATTTATAATGTTATTTAATATTCGTAGTCATTACATTCTCCCCCTCATAATAATTCCGTTCTCGGAATTACAACATAAGTTCACTAAAAAGATACGGATAATTCTTCCTCATCTTTTCTTCAAGTTTCCATGTACTTTCTTCAGTCGTGTGGTTACTCCAAAGCACTTTGACAGAATATATGACCTTATTTCTTAACATCTGTTCCTTCATATCTAGTATTTAGATATAAATCTCTTAATACAATAAGTCTTTCTCAACTTGAATTGGTTCATTGGATATCACATGCTTGTAATCAAACTTATATGACCGCAACACTGAAACATGAAACACGTTATGAATGTACTTCAGTTCAAGAGGTTAAGCCATCTCGTACGCCACTTCACTTACCCTTTTCAAAATTTCAAATGGTCCTATGAACCGCGGGCTCAATTTTTCTTTTTTGCCAAATCTTATCTTCCCTTTCCAGGGAGATATCTTCAGAAACACAAAACTCCCGACTTTAAAATCTCTTTTCTGATGATGTAAATCGATATACTTTTTCTATCGATCTTGAGCTGCCACCAACTAAGCTCTTATAACTTTAATAACATCTACAGTTTGTTGTACCAACTCAAGTCCTAGCAGTCTTTGTTCACCAACCTCATCCTAACATAAGGGCGTGCGGCACTTCTTCCCATACAGTGCTTCATATAGCGGCATGCCAATACTAGCGTGATAACTGTTGTTTTATGCAAACTCCACCAGAGGTAGGTGATCATCCCAACTACCCTTAAAATCTATTACATAATCTTTAAGTATGTCTTCAAGCGTCTGAATCGTTAGTTATCTCTGCCCATTAGTTTGAGGATGATACATTATACTCAACCTCAACTGCGTTCCCATGCATTCTTATAAACTCCTCCAGAAATTCGACGTAAAGTGTAGATCTCTATCAGACATAATAGATACCGGCACTCCGTGTCGTGATACAATTTCTTTAACACATAGCTTTGCTAACTGCTCCAGATTGTACCTGATCTTGATAGGTAGAAAATGTGCAGAATTTTGATGAGTGGTATTTATACGTACGAATTGAGTACTATTGGAATTAATTATTTGCTATCTTTATAGGTTTTTAGGATGTTTTTAATGGTTTTTATGTTTAAATATCTCAAGAGTTGAATAGAAGGGCAAAACAGATATTTTGGATTTTTAATGGCATTGTCGTAATTATGGTGCCCCAATGAAGCGCTTAGGCGCTTGTTTAGTACAAGAATTGGGCGCCTAGGCACCCAAGTGGTGGTAAAGCTCCTGCTTTTTACTGTTATAACTAAAAAAGGAGGGAAATCTAAATATCAAAGACCACTTTTCAGAAAATATAGAACAGATGCGGCTAAAGACGAAAAGAGAGCTCAAGAACAAGGACAATACAAAAAGGCTGGAAAGCAACAAAGAGAAGGGAGTAACTAAAAAATAGGGCTTTAATCTTTCTTCCTTGTTTGTAATCTAACAATGTTAAATACCTTGTTATTGGTTTTTATTTCATTAGCTATAAACTAACTTCTATTCTAAAGTTGCAATAGAATCTAATACTTAGTTTTAATTAACTTTCTCTCCTTTTAATGATTGTGGATCACTTGTGGATGGATTGTCAAGTTTTGTGCCATACATATTATTTGCTTAGTTGATAAGTATTGAGGTTATCTTTAGGAAACTGAAAAATGGAATAAAGAGAGTAGACCTAAAGCTTGATAACACATGTTATGTATTTTTATCTTAGGATTAAATGCATAATTTGTATGTAGGATAAGAATATACATATGTACCATGTGTAACCTGTGTGAGAAAATAATCTTAATGACTCATTGGCTAATTTATTTCACATAGACATATAGTGATTTAATTAATGAGGAGATTCCCATTAGACTATTAGAAGAGGTTTGTGAGTGCTTAGACATTTCGGATGGCCATTCATATGATCCGTTAATTAAAGAGAGGGTTAGGAGGTTTTAGTGACGTATTGGAGGATATTGTGATTTTAGGTTGTCTCATATTGATATTTTAGTTACCGCTTATTACTTTTATTAATTTAATCAAAATCATATTCACTATTTTCAATCATTGTTTAATTAAGGTTAGTGAGATATAAGTTTAATATTTTGAAAATATTAGTGTTAACTCTGTGGGATCGACATAAATATACTTTATATTACTTGTGGGCCATGTATACTTGCACGCTAATATTAATCGTGAAAACGACCATCAAGTTTTTGGCACTATTGTCGATGAGTTATTTATCTTAAAAAAATTCAATATTAAGCTCATTCGAGATAATCTTAATTTAAACAGTTACTTCTGTTTAATTTTGTAGGTACTTTTGACTTTTTATGCGACCTTTCCAAGATCCAAATTTAGAAACTTTTGATCTTGAAATTGAAAGAACTCTGTGAAGACTGTGAAAAGAAAAGGGTCGAGTTATACATGTTCAAGATGCAATGGCAGAAGAAGATCATAAAACTTTACAGGAATATGTTATGCCGCAAGTCACAGATATCCATTCGAGCATTATTAGGCCAGCTATCATAGCTACTAGCTTTGACATCAAGCTGGGCACTATCCAAATGATTCAGAATCGTGTGCAATTCAGTGGGATGCCAAATGATGACCCAAATGCTCATTTGGTAAATTTTTTGGTAATTTATAACACTTTCTTTCACACTCTCAGACTCCGATTGTTTTCTTTCACTCTTTGTGATAAGGCGAATAGTTGGTTGCACTCATTTTCAGTGGGCTCCATTACTACCTTGGCTGACTTAGCTCAGAAATTCTTGACGAAGTTCTTTCTGCCAGTAAAAACATCGAGGTTAAGGAATAATATCACATCCTTCTTACAACAGGACTCTAAGTCTCTTTATGAAACGTGGGAGCGATTTAAAGATCTACTCAGAAAGTGTCTGCACCATAGCATACCCAAATGGCTGCAGGTTTAGACATTCTACAATGGGTTGTTTAGTTCAACCTGATCGAGTGTAGATGCCGTAGCTGGCAGAGCATTAATGGTGAAAAACTATGATGATGCTTATGAGTTGCTAGAAATCATGATAGCTAACAACTACCAATGGCCTTCTGAAAGGTAGACTCAAAGAAAGGCGGCTAGAATGCATGAGCTGGATGTAGTTATAGCCTTATCTACACAAGTAGCTGTGTTTGCACGGAAAATCGATAATTTTGGGGTAAAATCTGTACAGAGTGTTGCAGCTTATGAATTTGTGTTGGGGATCACTCGAGTGATCAATGTGCTATAAGAGTAGAATCAATTCAATAAGTCAGCAATTATAATCGGTAGCCGAACAAGAACATTCCCACATATTATCAATCGAGCTTGTGAAATCATCCAAATTTCTCATCGAGCAATAATAACAATCAAGGTCAATCTTCAGCTCCAAGTCAACCATATCCTTTAGGATTTCAAAATTACAACCAACAACAACCTCAACAAGCTCCACCTCAATAGGATAAGAAGTCTAACTTGGAAGAATTGCTTTCCCAGTATATTTGACAAAATGAGAAGAGAATAAATAGCTAAGATGTTGCCATTCAGAATTTAGAAAACCAAGTGGGGGCAGCTTGCAAGTGCTATAAATAATCGTCCTCAAGGGACCTTGCCAAGTGATACTGATGTCAATCCTAAGAGGGAAGGAAAGGAGTAGTGTAAGGCAGTTACACTTCGTAGTGGTAAAGCATTACCAAAAATCATGAAAAAAACCATTATAGTGTCACAAACTGCTACTGAAGAAGACAGTGTTGTTAAAGAAAGCAATAAAAGTGGGGAGCCAGAAACTTTGGTGGAAGAAGTCCAAGTGCTAGTCCCGATATTCAACAAGACTATTCCAAGAGTACAACCCATGCCATTTCCTCAAAGGCAGAAAAAAAAGAAACTAGACAACTAGTTTTCCAAGTTCTTGGAGGTGCTAAAGAAGCTTCACATAAAAATTCCATTTACCTAAGCTTTGGAACAGATAACGAGCTACATGAAGTTTGTAAAAGACATTCTGTCAAAGAAAAGGAAGCTCGGATACTATGAGACGGTCACGCTAACAGAGGAATGCAGTGTAATCCTTCAGAAAAAACTTCCTCCAAAGCTAAAGGATCTAACAAGTTTCACTATTCCATGTTCTATCGGAAGAGAATTCAATGGGAAAGCTTTATATGATCTTGGTTCAAGCATTAATCAAATGCCTCTGTCAATCTATAAGAAGCTAGGGTTGAATGAAGCAAAGCCCACTAGTGTTACTTTGTAGTTGGTAGACAGGTCCCTGACATACCCAAAGGGAGTGGTGGAAGATGTGTTAGTGAAAGTTGACAAGTTCATTTTTCTTGCAGACTTTATAGTCCTCGACTTTGAGAAGGATTGGGATGTGCCTATTATCTTAGGGCGTCCATTTCTAGCCACTAGGAGAACTATCGTAGATGTCCAAAAAGAAGAGCTCACTATGAGGGTGCATGATCAAGAGATAATGACTCAGAAGATTATTATAGGGTTGATGTAGTTGACAGAGCAGTGAATGAAGTGTTTATGGAAACTTGTATATCTGACCCTTTGGAAGCTTCAATCATTGGAACCTCTACAACAGAAGATCCTACTCATATCGAGTGCGTGAAATATTTGGATGCCTCTCCTCAATTCACCAAGTTCAAACAATATTATGAATCTTTGGAGCAATCTGGCACTTCTACTTCAACTTTATCTAAGGAGGAATCACCTATACTGGAACTCAAACCGTTGTCGAGTCATTTGCGGTATACCTTTCTAGGAAAAACATCCACTTTGCCTGTAATAATTTTTGCAATTCTAGATGAGGAACAGGAAAGTGAGCTCTTAAGTGTGCATAGAAAGTATAACACAGCTTTAGGGTGTTTTTGATATAAAATGGATTAATCCATCCATTTGTATGCACAAGATCTTATTAGAAGATGATGCCAAGCCAACCATTGAGAATCAAAGACGTCTCAACCCCATTATAAAAGAAGTAGTGAAGAAGGAAATCATTAAATGACTCGATGCTGTAATAATATATCCTATCTCCAATAGCCTATGGGTTAGCCCCGTTCAGTGTGTTCCAAAAATTAAGGGTATGAATGTTGTGTTAAATGGAAATAATGAACTAATTCCTACTCAATTTGAGGGTATGTGTAATATCTCATATATTTACAAGAATTGTAAATAAGATTTGAAATAATTAATTAAAGGTTATGTTTTAAAACCTAGAGTTATTGAAGTGAGATGTGTAGAAAATGGGTAAACATTTTTTTTTAACATAATTTATTTGTTAGAAATTAAATGTGGAAATATTTTAATGATGCATGTAGAGAATTTATTATGGAAATAAATTCATTTGAGAAGTGAAGATGGATATATATATATATATATATATATATATATATATATACTTAAAGTGTGCTTGCTAGCCAAATAAGAAGATGAGTAAGTTAATACTCAATTAAACTAATAAATTAATTAGTTTAAATATGAAGTCATGAAATATAATTAATTAGGTTAATTATATTAGTATGAGTTAAAGTTGTGGAAAATTTAGGAAGATTGTCTTGGATGGCAATAATGTGAAGTTAATTAATTAAGTAAGTAACTTAATTATTAAGTTGTTATAAAGAGTTCAAGTAATTTAATTACTACTACTGGACTAGCACAAATGGATTATAGATGTTAGCCCAATATGAGAAGACTTGCATAAAGAGGGATAATTAAATAAGAGAGCCCAACGCAAAATAAGCTAGATAGCCCAACCATTTAAAAAGTCAAATGATGGTCAAAGTGTTGGAAAATATTGTTGAGTATAGAGAATTAAAATGTAAGGTTAATTGAATAACCCTAGTTGGTAGGCAAGAGATAGCACTAATCAATCATTGGTTAATTGCTAGGTGAATAAATATGGTGATGAGAATTAATCATGGATGAATTAATTATGTAACCCAAGGTGGTAGAATAATTAAAGACAAGTATAATTGGATTATATTATAAGTCTAATTGATGTATTAAACTAAGTTAAATAAATTAACCTAGTAGTCCATGTAATTATTTAAACATTGATTCATGTAATAATTAATCAAGCACAATGCTTGTTTTAATTACAAGTAACATGTGTTAGTTAATGTTAGCCCAATAGAATAATTAAAATTGAGCCCAAACAAATTAAATGATGAGCCCCATAGATTTAATTCTAAGGTCCAAAGTGGAGCCCAATGTTCATGTATAGGTCAATGTATATATATATATATATATATATATGGATACTTATATAATGATACAGGATATAAAAATAAAGCTAAATTGGTGTAATAAAGTAGAAATCCCGAATTTTGGGGCCCACAAGGATGGAAATGTTGCTTGTTGGTTGATTTTGGGTACAAAGTTGGTTCATCAACTCCCCACTAACCCTAATCAATCAAATGGTCATTCAAAATGTCTGTCATGTGGTCATTCTATGCTATAGTAAGCATAATTAGCTCTTAATTTGACTATGTTTGTTGATTAGTAGGAGTAGATGGTGATTAAGGGAGTGCTATATATAGAGAAGAAGGAAAGAGCTAGTAAAGGTTAGTCATTTGCTAGCTAGTTCAAGTATTGTAGAGAGAGAAGCTCTAGAGAAAAATAAGAGCTACCTTGTGAGATTGATGATCCACCAAGAAAAAGTGCTAGAGGATAGTTAATGAGGAGTCACAAGCCAAGATCATGCCAAGAAGAAGAAGAGCATCCATGTCTAAGAGGTTAAAAATTGTTCTAAACCCTCTTTAGTTCATTTTTATAGTTTAGATATGATTTGCACAGTTAAAATATATTTTTAACCGATCAAAAGTTATTTTGATGATCTAGAAGTCTAAAACTATGACATATAGGTATATTCATGGTTTGATATAGTTAGTACATATATTTGTATAGGTGGTATGCAAAGAATTAGAAGAAAAGTGCATATAGAGATTTACCGGTAAAAACCTTGGTAGCTATGTGCTATTTAATATTGTAGATTGAAAGGTACAAGTTGGAAAATTAATTTCTATAGCTAGAAAGTTACATATATGAGTTTTTAAGAAAATCCAACTTGAAGCTTTCAAAAACATGGAAAAACAAGGAAATTATGGCTTTTACCGCAAAATAGGGCGTTTTAAAATCCTAGATGGTTCGATCTTAAATTTCTTGTCAAAACGTTTTTTAAAATATGATTGAACCATGAAATATTATAAAATAAGAAGTTAGGAAGACAACAACACTAAGTTGGTGTCATTTGGATGTGTAGAGTTTATTTTATTCAAGTTTGAACCATTAAAACTAAGGATTTGTGATTTTAGTTTTTACTCTGTCCTTGTGAGCCATTTTTAGTCTAGTTTCGTTTGGAATTTGGATTTGTTATCTAAAGAGAAGTTGTAGAGGGGAAATTTTTTATGAGAATAGACTTAAGAATTACCCTAAAATATTTTAAAATGAAGAAATTATGGTTGTCGGAGTAACTAGAGGTCGGACAATCCATTTTAGGGCTTTTGTGTTCTGTTTTGGACGCCCCGGTGCCAAGAATAGCTTATGTTGAGCGTCGGGACATTCAAAACAGAATGTCCAAGTTGTCTGGGTCGGTCCGGGTCGAGTTTTTAATGAAATTTTAAGTTAAAATAAGTGTAAAATGAATGGGTCTGAATAATAAACCAATATATGAAGTTTATTAGTAACTAATTGGTAGCTAAATGTTTAACATAAATACTAAAGTTACCACAGTTAAAAAGTTAACTATTGGTATTATTTAAATATTATTAAAATATTATTAAATGATCAATAATAGTATTATATGATTAAAAAGTTATTGAATGATGAATAACATTTGTAAATGATTAAAATATCATTACATGGTTAATAATATTAATAAGAGATTAAAATATTATTAAATGGTTAATAATATTAATAAGTGGTTAAAATATTATTAAATGGTTAATAATATTAATAAGCCATTAAAATATTGTTAAATGGTTAATAATATTAATAAATGATTAAAATATTATTAAATGGTTAATAATATTAAGAAGTGAATAAAATATTATTAAATAATTAATGACATTAGTACATGATTAAAATATTATCAAATAGTTAATAATATTAAGAAGTGATTAAAATATTATTAAATGATTAATAATATTAATAAGTGATTAAAATATTATTAAATGAGTAATAATATTAATATGTGATTAAAATATTATTAAATGGTTAATAATATTAATATGTGATTAAAATATTAATGGTTAATAATATTAATATGTGAGTAAAATATTATTAAATGGTTAATAATATTAATAAGGGATTAACATATTATTAAATGGTTAATAATATTAATATGTGAGTAAAATATTATTAAATGATTAATAATATTAATAAGTGATTAAAATATTATTAAATGGTTAATAATATTTGAATGTAGTTGTATATTATCAAAATTAGATAATATTTTAAAGTATTTGGTACATTATTAAATATCCGAATCATTAAGTTATATAAAAGAAGAATGTTTAATTAAATTAAACCGATGTAAATAGTCAATTTGTGACTAAATTTTAGACAACTTATTAAAAGTAAGTCGTACGAAGAACGTGTAGTGAAGGTGTAAGTTGGTTAAGTTTACCGACATGTCCAACTAGGTTTGTTGGGCTAGGGTTTATTTCCGGAACGTAAAGGTTCATTTGTCGAACAACTAAAGAGTTAATTAATAATTTGAATTTAAGGTCTTAAGTTAAGACTAATTTATAGTTATTGTAACTAATGATTATGTCAATTTTATATATAAATTGTAGGTTGAACGAAAGACGCAAATAAGCGTAAATGGTAGAAGCGAACCAGACAAGTTTTTTAGAACTTGCTCCTATATGCATTAATATGCTATAATGTGATTTAAATTGATAATATGAAGATATATTGATGATGTTTGTGGTAGATGAGCAGCATGTGGTATGACTACATGAAAACTATGTACAAGAATGAAGCATGATTTGCTAAGTGCTAGTTGATTATTGTATGTGATGCATAAGAGGTATGAAGTATTATTAATATAAAAAGTCTGATGTAAGAATAAGATGCAAAGCATGTATAATATATGAAGCATGTAATGTGTTATGTGTAATTGTTAAACTTGCGGAGCCGTCGTGCTCACTCTTGCTTAAACCAACATTTTCAGATAGTGCAAGTTATTCGAAGTTTTGTTAAAGATCAAGAAACAGGAATGCATATTACATTCACTGAAGGTCTAGCACGACTATTGTAGATATCAGTCCGAATTGGACAGGTAACATGATTGTGTAGTATAAGAATTGGTTAGTATGTAATATGAGTGTCAAATACTCAAATTGATTGTAATAAAATGTTGTATCATGTATGATATTGAGACATACTAGGAATGTATAAAGATTGCAATTATGGAATAGAAAGAGATGTTGTAAAATTGTAAATAAATGCTTATTTAGCAATTATAATATTGTTGGAATTCACGAACAATAAGAAAAATGTAGTACTAGTGTTGAACCGGATTCGAGGTTCGAGGGACCCGAATTTCGGGTCGTCACAAGTTTGTATCAGAACTGATAGGTTATAAACCTTAGATAAGAGTATCTTAGGCTATAACCGTACTATAAGATAAGTAAAATGATAAATGAATAAACTTCGGAAGAGTTTAAGTAATAAAAGATGAATTTAGAAAATTCATATATAGAAGATTATCCAAAAATGGATTTGAGAAGATATAAGAGAAATAAAAAAGGTCATGTTATACCTAATTTGAAGAAATGATAAAAAAATATCTTATGATAAGATTTTGAGAAGCATAAAGAAAATGCTAATAAGGTAATGAAATGATTAAGAGAGATGAACTCGTAATGAGTCAGATGTGCTAAAATATGAATTGAGAGAATTCGTATTTAATTAAGAAAAATTAGAGGTATGTGGGATTTTTCAGTGAGGACTCATAGTAGTGGTTGAGATGTACACTTCCTTGTATGGGCAGAGATTTGTGTTTGGTTTCACGACCACTTAGCTTCCTAAAATGATAATCAGTGGAGATCCAGCGTCACGGTATCAGTTATGTATGTTGAGAAGGTGATTCTTTTCTTCTATATATATACATGATACATAGGAAGTGATAAAGTTTAAGGTGAGTTGCGTGTTCTTAAAACTCACATGTATGGTAAGTTCGTAACTCATAATCGTATGGTGGAATCCCTCAGCGAATGGACGATTATGGTCTGACTAGGATAAGTTCTTCAACCCATATGATTGTGGCAAGTTCCTGAACCCCTAATGTGTGGTAAGTTTGATGAACAGTGAGTGTGAGTAGAGTTAATTAGCAAGATTAAAGCTATACTAGATATAGTTATTAAGCTGGAAAAGAATGTAGAGGAAATTTTTAAGGTGTTTTGAGATTTTAGGATATTCCAAATTTTCTATCTATGCTAGACTTTGAAATTTTTAAAAATTATGCCAAAATCGCACTTTTGGTGCTTTTGAAAAGACAAATGTATTTTAGGGATCATTAATGCATTTAGTGCAGAGATGATAAACGATGGAGTCATCAATGCAGAGTAACCTAGTGTTGGATGTATTTTTAAGCCCACTATGGTATGATGTAATATGACAAAGTCATAAAATGATTTTCAATATTTTGAAACGTTTAAAGAATAGTTTATGCTAATTTTTTTGGCTAGAAAAATTGATTTGAAAATATCAAAATATATTTATAAAATCATCATACGCCATTAAAGCCATGGTGCAGAGATGAAAAAGACGGAATTCTCAACGCACTGTTGCAACGGTGCGGTAGCATGAAGTCCTAAAAATGTATTTCGGTTATTTTAACTAATCTGAAATGATTTTCGATTCGTAATATACGAACAGTTCAATGATGTGAGTTTACGTCATTTATTTTGACTGGACACTTTTGGTCAGTAATGACTCAAGCTTTATTATCCAATCCAAATTATTTGGAGCGGAATTTTGTAGTAAGTCTGAGGTGAACAACCCTATAATGGGGGATATGTCAGAGCCATGAATAAAGAACCCACGAGGGGGCGCCCAAGAGTGGTGACATACTGATATAACAAAATATGGGTTGGTAAATTCAAAGAGTTCAATCCTAAGAAAAGTCGTGCACAACGCAGAAGTACGATAGGCTGATCACCTAGAGTACTGGATATTACAATTGAAATGATTGTTAATATTCAAAATGAAATGGTAGTTTTCTGTCTACCGGGTATTGTAAATACTCAAAACGTATGTTCACAATCTTTATGACTCCTCAGAATAGTATGAAAGTTTTAATGAATATTTTGATTTTCAATTTATTCTTTTGTAAGATATTAATTTTTAATTTATTCTTTTGCAAGATATTCCATTGTTCTGGAATTGTAAGTTTAGAAGTATGAACTTCCTAGCAAATGGTGGTTATAAAATTTGATGAGTAAAGAGTTATACTCAGAGATGAAAATTGGTAGAAATGTGTATGAGATAATTTCGGGGACGAAATTCTTATAAGAAGGGGTGAATGTAATATCCCAGATATTTTCAAGATTTTAGATAATATCTTAATTGATTTAATTAAAGGTTAAGGTTTAAAACGTAGAATTGGAGAAGTAAAATGTATAGAAAAATGAGTAAACATTTTTTTTTAACATAATTTAATTGTTAAAAATTAAATGTGAAAATATTTTAATGATTCATGTAGAGAATTTATTAAGGAAATAAATTCATTTGAGAAGTGAAAGTGATTATATATATATATATATATATATATATATACCTAAAGCGTGCTTGTTAGCCAAATAAGAGGATGAGTAAGTTGGTACTCAATTAAACTAATAAATTAATTAGTTTAATTATGAAGTAAGAAGGAAAGTCATGAAATATAATTAATTATGTTAATTATATTAGTTATGAGTTAAAGTTATAGAGAAACTAGAATGGTTGTCTAGAATGACATTATTAATAAGTTAATTAATTAAGTAATTAACTTAATTATTAAATTATTGTATAGAATTCAAAAGTGAATTTAAAACAAGCCCAATATTTTAATTGTTGTAAGTCTTGTTGGTAATTATAAAGAGGTTAAAATAATTAAATGATTTAATTCTATGTAGAGTCCAAGTAATTTATTTACTACTAGTGGACTAGCCCAAAAGGATTATAGATGTTAACCCAATATGGGAATATTTGTATGAAGTGGGTAATTAAATAAGAGAGCCCAATAAAAAGTAAAATATGTAGTCCAAACCATTAAAAGTCAAATGATGGTCAATGTGTTAGGAGAAGCATTTCAAGTATTGATTGAGTGTAGAGAATTAACTAGTGTAGGGTTAATTGAATAACCCTAGTTGGTAGACAAGAGAGAGCATTAACCAATCATTGGTTAATTGCTAGGTAAATAAATGTGATGTTGAGAATTAACTATGGATGAGTTAATTATGTAACCCAATGTGGTAGAATAATTTAATGCATGTCTAATTGGATTATATTATAAGTCCAAATGAGGTGTTAAGATAAGTTAAATAAATTAACCTAGTAGTTCATATAATTAATTAAACATTGATCCAAGTAATAATTAAACTAGCCCAATGCTTGTTTTAATTAAATGGAACATAGGGTATTTAATGTTAGCCCAATGTAATAATTAATGTGAGCCCAAACCAATTAATTGAATGAGCCCAATATATTAAATCCTAGAGTCAAATGTGGAGCCAAAATGGTAGTCAAAGTTGTGGTCAATGTATATATATTAGTGTATATATATGTGGATACTTATATAATGATATATAATATAAAAATAAAGCTAAATTGGTGTATTAAATAACAATCCCGAATTTTGGGGCCCACATGGTCATAAAGCTTACTTGTTGGTTGATTTTTGAGTGCAAAGTGGTTTAGTAACTCCCTACCAACCCTAGTCATTCATATGGTCAATCAAAATTTAATCGAACAAAAGTTATTTTGATAATCTAGAAGTCTAAAAATATGATATATAGGTATATTCATGGTTTGATATAGTTAATACATGTATTTGTGTGGATGGTACGTAAAGAATTAAAAGGAAAGTCCATATAACGATTTACCGATAAAACCCTAGATGGTTCGATCTTAAATTTATTGTCAAAACATTTTCAAAAATGTGATTGAACCATGAAATGTTATAAAACAAGAAGTTAGGAAGTCAACAACACTAATTTGGTGTCATTTGGATGTGTAGAGTTTATTTTATTCAAGTTTGAACCCTTAAAACCACGGATTTGTGAAATTAGTTTTCACTTTGTCCTTGCGAGCAGTTTTTAGTCCAATTCTGTTCGGAATTTGAATTTGTGATCTAAAGAGAAGTTGTATATGGGGAAAGTCTGATGAGAATAGACTCAAGAATCACCCCAAAATATTTTGAAATGAGGAAGTTATGACAGTTTTAGTAAAAGAGGTTCGGGCAGTCAAAACGAGCGCCACCAGCGCTCAAACTTTCTGCTTTGAGCGGCACCGGCGCTAGAATAAGCCTATGACCAGCGCCGCCAGCGCTGGTACAGTGTTAAAAAGCCAAAATTTTGATATTTTAAAGTTTTATCAAGTCGGAACTCTGGTTTAACTTATCAGTTAATGAAAAGTCTAAGCGAAACACCGTTAGGGACTTAAAACCTAAGATAAACTTGTAAAATGAATGTGTTTGAATATCAAACCAATATATATATATATATATATATATATATATATATATATATATATATATATATATATATATATAAAGTCTATTAGTGACTAATTAGTAGTTAAAAGCTTCAAAATCACTTTTTGACCATAGAAGATCATTTTCATGCATAGATCTACATATACACACATAAATACCTATATATCTCCACCAAATCTTCATTCTTATATCTTCGAACCCTTCATGGTTCCAAACTGTGACGCCCCCAAATTCAGGCTCCTGGAACCTTGAACTTGGTGTTCACTATTCATAATATCGTATCGCATACATTAATCAGCACCCATAATTACCATTAATATACATTACATATGCTAATCTCCAACATAAAACAAAATACATCTCTCACACTCCCAGGGTCATTAACCTTTACATACATATAACATTACTAAGATAACATTTCCTATCTACAATCACAACAAAGATTTAAGACTACCAGCTGGGGACAACACATCAATTTCTTCAGTCCGATATCTTTCCTTTGCCTTTGTCTTTCTTATCTAGATTCTCGGGTTTTACATCTTTGTCTGCGACATTTTAAGCAAGTAAAATTGAGCAACTAAAGTGCTCAGCAAGTATAATGAACAGAATAACAATGTATTATGAGAATCGGGATTTATACCAATAGTGTAACATTAATTCAATAAAAACGAAAGAGAATAATTGCAGGAATTATCTTTTGAAACATGATACAAATGAATTAAACTGAGGGTCACAAGACCATTGAACATAGGTTAATCAATTTTAATATTGATAACCCGTTTATGTCATAAAAACCATAAAACCTTAAACCCGTACTCGAGGTGATCAGCCTCTCGTACCTATGACTGTGCACATCATATTACCGCATGTCGCGGGGGATCGAAATTTAAAGCATCCGACAAGCTATACCCCTGGAATAGGGTTGTTCATCTCAGTTTCTAGGAGTCCGCACCAAAACAATTTGGTTTGGCTCGACATTAAGCAATATAGAGTAATTTGAAATTTAATTGTATCATAAGTCTAACCGAACAAATGGTCTAGACTCATAATTATCAATTCATTGACAAACAATTATGTTTCGTTATGAATGACGTTTATGAATATATATATGTGTAACAAAAGAGATTTTTCAATGAATAATCCTCAATATCACTGAAATCAATATTCGATAAAATGGAATAATGATGAAACTTTAGGAAATAAAATTTAATAAATATTTCAATAACTAACACATGAATAATGGTTCAAAGCTAGGGTTTAGGAACTTGCCTCGATATCCGTTTACTATGTTAACTGCTAAATTTTCCTTTCCTGAACACCCTATAATAATAACATAATCAAATAATAATTATTTAGTAACTTACGATATTAATTTATATAATTAATATCACTTTTAACCTAATTATTCTACCTATCGGCTCTATATGGGTATTTATAATTAATTATAATCTAATTTGGTTATTATTCTAATTATGTTCTTTTAAATTTCCATTATCAAACCTTTAATAATTAATTGGAATTATTCCCCAAAATTGGAAATTTGTTAGATTTAATTTATAAAACATTTTTATATATTTTTCTGATTTTATATGATTTTTACATAATTTTTATCAATTTTTAAACATTTATTTTAATTAAATTCACTTTCAATGGCATTTTCGTAAATAATCTGAAATCCGGATCCAGGGGCAGAACGGTAAATTCGCGGAAAACCGATCGGCCGCGCATGGCGCGTGACCGGCCTTCCGCGGACCAAACGACGTCGTTTGGTGTTGTCCCGGAAAATCAACAGCCGCGCATGGCGCGGCCCAAAATTTTTCTGCCTGAAACGACGCAGTTTCGTTCCTGGGCCGGAAAAAAAAATTTGGCCGCGCGCTATGCGCGGGCGGCCAAAAACTTTTTCTTCTTCTTCCTGCGTCACAGTAGCCACCCGGAACATATTTCTACCATTTTTGCTATTATTTTCCAACATATAACTACACTAAATATTATATAATTCACCCATACACATCAGAAAAATATATAGAACAATTATATAATTATTTATAAATTTTTCATATAATTAATTTATCACCACAAATACTTAAATAAATCAATAAAAATGATTTTATACCTTCTTTTGAGGCTTTGTATGCAACCGGATAGCTCCAATTATTTTTCTTGTCGGCGATAATGGTGGTTGTGGGTGGCGGATGGTGATGGCGGAGAAGAAAGAAGAAAAACTGATGGTTTGTTTGGTTTAGCTACTTGTTATGTTATAATATTATTATTACTTATTTATTTCATATATATATATGCACACTTAGCTGCTTTGAAATTGGTTTACTTAAATCCACCGACTTAGTTTAAGTCGGTGAGAAAGACAATTATCACGCATACGTACAAAATTAATACATTACGTAATTAATTCGGGTAATAAATATTTTATATAATATATATAAAATATTTATTTTAATTTACCAAAATTCATAAAATGATTTATAAATAATATTCACATATTTTTGGGGCACTTTATTTGATAAATTTTGTACACATATAATGACTTGCATGTACTTGTATGAAATATTTTATATTTCCAAAATTAATAAAATAATACCCATAATTTAATAAAATTATGTTTCTCTATTTCTCAACTTTGTTACATATACATTACGTAAACATACATGTATTTTTTTTTTTATTACTACATAATATATACATAAATTAATTATTATATATATTATGTATTATAACAATTTCTCTTACATGCATAATTCATAAAACATTATATCTCATAAAAATAGAAATAATTCTATTTTTCATAAACATAATTTATTTTATTAAAAATACTAATTATTCATATTTATTTACTATTCTTTTCACTATCTTATATAAATTATACAATATAAATTCTGTATAATTTATATAATTATTAACCTTTTCTTTAATAAATTTATTTTCATGTATAAATTATATATCACCCTCATATAATTTATATAATCAAAATTCCTTCACACATATTTATATTTTCTTATATAAAATATATATTTATCTCTATATATATTTTATATATATAATTAATTTCTTAATAATCTCCAAATTTCCTCATAATTATAAATTAATCCACGATTAATAATTTTGACTTCATTAATTACCTCATTATCTTTAATTTAATTCAGGATAAATTTTTAATATTCATCCTCTTTTTATTAACATATACCATTAAATTAATAACCGTAATAGAATATACATCCATGATTAATTTACATAATTCACATTAATTGCTTAGTTTAAATACTAAAATACACACATTTTATTTATTTAAACTTTTTACACGTCATAATATCCTGGATATTACACAAACACAACCAATCTTCCACAACCAACCATGGTAAAACATATATTAAACATTATATTAAAAGGAAAATACTAGGGTTTAAGGTAAGAAACATTTTTAAACCTTAAAGCTCTTCTTCCTGTTGAGATGAAACCAACTAGAATCTCTTTATTAGCTTCTTGATCCCCATTGAATTGGCTTAAAGAGCCCTTTTGGTGTTATTTCTTATCTCTCTCACACACAAGAACCAAGTGTTCTCTTCCTTCTCTCTAATTTGCTAGCATTTATGAAAAATAGAAGTATTCTAGTGGTCAAAAGAGAGTCTTAGTGAATTATATCTCATCTACCAATATCTATACTTACAATCCATAAATTTATAGGTTTATCTCTAACCTTATCTCTTATCCACCCAAGCTAGCTTTTTAGGATTTCATGGACTTAAGATTATGCCATATGGATACTAGAAGATTGCATATGGGTCCCTCTTATCTTTCCAACATCACCACCGGCCCCCATCCTATCATCCCCCAATTTTTGGTTTATTTTTACTATCAATTTGGTAGATATATTGACCAAAATGTTGACTTTTACTTAATATACCGGTTAGGTCAAGGTTTGAGCTACTAGTTTAATTTTACTTGTGCTCAATTAATTAAATCAATAGGCTACACATTTCTAGTGGCATGACTTGTAAATTAAAAAAAAAAAGTATTGGGCTAGTTAAATTAAATCAAATAATCACATAACATTGTCTACAAATCCATTATACAATTAATGTTTGGGCTTGTTTAATTAACTTACTACACTAGTTCATTAAAAATTAATTATTTACTTAGACTATTAATTTATTCACATTAAACTTTACGCATTAGGCTCATTTACCAATCACATTAATTTTATCACATAATCCAATTAGACTTGCTATATTCAAGATTAAGTGAATATTTAATTAGGTTTACTAACGTATCAATTTATTAATATTAATTTTCTTAGGTTAGTGCATTAATTTAATTACTCAATTAATTATACTTTCCTTTAATTGCTCATACAATCACTTCGTGATTATTTATCTTCTCAATTGTCATTCAAGACTAATATTCAAGATATGTTAAATTTATAACAAAAACTTACATAACTTCTCACTAACTTTCTTAGTTAGTTCCACAACTTAACCTCCTTTTTAAATCTTCTAGTTTATTCAAAGTATTTAAATTAACTACTTCACATAATCACATAACACACATACATAGTGTTTCCTAAATTAAATAAAAAATTAAACTCGTATTTTGTTGGTTATTACAATTAAAGTTGGATACTTGAACCAAAACACAAAATCACATACATAGGAAAATCACATAAAACATAGATTGGAATACAATTCAATCTTTATTAATCACTTAACACATAGTTCAGGTTAAAAGTTTAACCTCTAATCCTATACGATCATATCTTAAAATCATATTTATTCTTAACATAATTCAATATATACCCGAACAATCGTTTCTTAGGTATTCGTTTCACAAAACTAGGTTTTAAATCTTAACATTTATTATAATATTTTAAGACCACATTTAATATTCTCAAAAATATTTGGAAAAATACAAAATTTCAATTAGAATTCTACAATAATAAGTGAATTGAAAGGTAAGAATAGATGTGAGATAAGAAGGAAGGTAATGCATGAGAATGTGGAGATATATAAAGAAGTTATATATGGTTAAAGAGGTATGCAAACATGTGTGATTTCTATATACATTTTAATAAATATATTTTTGTAATTATCAAAACTTTTATTTAATTTTTTAATCCCTTCAGAGATTCCTCTTCAACTTCTAGCAAAGGGTCACACAAGTCGGGTTTTAAATGACATTCTATTGCTTCTTCCATTCTCTCACACAGCTTTCACTCCAAGAATTCTCAAGTTGAGGGCGCTCTTTAGAACTAGAGACTTTTTCTCTCTACATCTCTCCTCGCTCCAACTTTTACTCTCCACAAGATTAACTTTTCCTATAACTTAACCTCTATCAAGGCTTAGCCTTTTGAGAACTTATTATCTACGAGACTTCTTTCATTCAACGTTTTCTATCTCATTCCTTACTTCATATAAATCTCATATCTCTACTGATTGCTCACCTCCAACCAACAAAGAACCCACAATTGGAAGCCTACATTTTCAATTCCACAAACATCAAACTTGTAACGACCCCAAAATTCCTGTACTTGCTACAGTAGACCTTGTGCGTTATTGAACAATATCTTACATAATATCAACATCATTCATCAATGATTTTATTGATAAAACTCATTAAATTTAAACTTTAAAACGTTCCTTCATTATTTAATTTCAGATATATTTCTCTTCTCACAATCATTTAAGTTATGATTTATTCGATTACAATCTTTATGAGTATACATAAACTCACAATCTAACATTCACTTTCTTTCTATACAATCTTCTTTACTTAGTCATTCATGATTCGTAATATTAATAATCATTTAGCATAAATAAATGCTTTACTAACTTACAACTTTTAGCCTTAAATATGTCAAGACATATCTAGCAAGCATCTATACAAAATATATTTACAGATATTTGTACAAAATCACTTTACCCCATAAGGGTTAATTACATCAAACTAATTAAACATTCTAACAACATATGTTTATATTCAAAACTTAACTTCGCTTACTTCTATACATTAATCCATTATATCCTGTGTCTTTACCGAAATCTTCGAGTTTCTCGTACTTTGCTAAAAATGTTTATTTAAAGTAAGGGTGAAAAACTAGCAGTTATCATATAACACATACTTTTAATTTCAACTTGTTTCACATTGCTCATGTTTTGTGTTTAACACATACTTCATATTATTCATTATTCACACTTAATATATGCTTCACATTTAACACGTATTTCATGTGTAATTCATGCTACAGGTTTAATACATGCTATATATTTTTCATATATCTCATATCACAATTTTATTTAATTTTCATAATTCAACCAACTCCAATAATCATTCTATTTTAACAAATTTATATCACAGTGTAGCACAGGTACACATTTCAACATGTTCACAAGAATTTTACATATTACGAAAAAAGTTTGCACATAACAATTAACAATTTCATAGATAACAAGTATTGAAAAACTTGTCTGATATGTTTATCCTGCTTACGATAATGTTTTGTGTTCCTCGTACGACGTACAAGTTTAATATGTCGGTCTGCCAATTAGTTATGCTTATAACTCATTGTTATTCTTCATTCAAACTTATATAACACTAGTTTATTTTACTAGTTTATTAACTTACTTCTAAGTTCAATTTCACACTTTTTGGGTTGTCCAAAAAGTACTATACAATAATTACATATTTGGATTCTATATGAAAAACTGAACAACATATTAAGAATTTGTAAAATGCACAAAAATTGACTTGGCCAACCAAAAATGGCTTTACTAGCCAAAAACAACAACTACCCAATGCCTTAGCCAAAATTCTGGAAATTCAGGAATTTTCAGTTTTTCTTATTTTTTTACTAGTTTTGAAAATTCATAACTCATTTGTTATATGTCGGATTAAACCACTTTTCGGCTATATTCTATCTCATACTACATAGTATTTATTAAAAATATAAACTGTTTGAAAATAGTTTGGCAAGACTAGAGAAAACAGGCTTGAAAAACTGCGTTCATCAAGTTTCAAAGCAGGAAATTTTGAAAATTTATTATTTTCATGGTAGTTTTGAAAATTCATATCTCCTTCCTTATAACTCCGATTAAGCTCAAATTTAATTTGGACAATATGTACTCTATACTACATAGTATTTATTAAAAATACAACTTGCTTGAAAATAATTTGGTGAAACCCGAGAGCAAGGCTACAAAAAACTGCATTTGACATGTTTTGCCACTTTTGACTAATTTGCTAGAAAAATCATATAAAATCAATTGTAACTCCGATTTAGTCCGTTCAAGTTGCATTATCTTCATAACTTAGTGATTTACAAAACCAAATTTATAGATTTTGAAAATAGCATATACATTTGGTTTTAAAAATTTGAAAACCAAATAAGCACTAGTTTAAGCTAGTTTTCATGCTCATTCTCATTCTTTTTTCATTTTCGCATACCAAGACACAAAAAAAACACATAAACTCTATCAAGACTCCTTCCTTATCTCTTCAAATCCGCCATGATTCTCAACAATTTGAACTCCCACAACCAAGCACGCATTAACTATACAAAAAACAAAATTAATTAAACTAGAGATTAGAAAACTTTTAAACCTTAAATGGAGAATTGATAATTAATCCGCCTTGCTATGCTTGATCTTCAGTTCTTTTATACAAGAACCTCTTCTCTCAAAGATCACAAACTAATTTTCTCTCTACACTTTAATGAAGTTAACAAATTAAATGAAGAACTATTCTAACCCTTCTTATATATATATATATATATATATATATATATATATATATATCATCAATACTTGCATATTTATATATTACACCAACACATGCATAATTAATTCAATTAACATATCTTAGGCCACTAATTTAGGATACCATGAATTTAATTCATTGGACTTATTTAAATAATTTGCTTGGGCTTAGCACCATACCTCTTATGTAATAGATTGGGCCTACATCATTCATTCCAAAATATGTCTAAAAGCAATATATATTTAATTTATCCATACTAACATAGTTAGTTTATTTAATACATTTTGGATCAACCATTGGACTAATATTAATTCAATTCATTGGGCTTCGTACCAATATATATATATATATATATATATATATATATATATATATATATATATATATATATATTGAGTCACCTAACACGTTATCATACTTGCAAGTATAACTAATAATACTAACTTGGGCCAATTATTAAATCTTACATGATCCATTATAAAATGTATTTAATACATATACACATTGGCCCACTAACATAACATATACGTACACTGTGACGCCCCCAAATTCGGGTCCCTTGAACCTCGGGTTCGGTGCTCACTATTCATCACTTGACAAACATTCATAAACTAAAACTTCAATAACTCGCGGAAAACATACATAATTTCATTTCAAAACGTACCTTCAATCTCAGGTTCCACTAACCTTAATACATCATCATTACCTTATACTACAAAAGGTTTACACATATAGTACGAACTAATTACGTCTATTCGTTCATCTTTCCTTTGTCGTGGTACTCCTTATATCATTCGGCTTAACTGAAAATAGTTCATGATATAGCAAGGGTGAGCAACTACTTTGCCCGGCAAGTTTAAATAAATAAGAAATGATATATCATGAATGAAAAAGATTTATCTTCGAAAGTTTCAACAATAGATAACAATTGTGAAATAACAAGAATCAATGTTCAATAAAAGAATGGATTGACTCTTTACCGCTGAGTGGTCTCAAAGGACCATGAACTACTACTAAGGTAGGACAGACATACAATGTCTGACACCTTGTTAAAAATAACGGGACACTCGAGGGGATCAGCCCTCTCATGTCCTATGTATATTCATAACATTTAGATTTCTTGCGCAAATTCGGTTACCCGACAATATAAAAATCTCCTTTAACTAGGGTTGTTCTTACTCAGTCTTACTATAAGAATCCGCACCAGCCAATGGTTTGGATAAGCTTTCATAACATTCAATTAGATGAATTTAACATGCATTTGTCTAGCCGAAATAATTAGCTTAGACATCCTTAAACAGTTCGTGAATTTATGAACTATAACAATTGCAAAAGCATTATGTGCGAATACAATAACAAATAATGAGGTGGAATAATTTTAGATAATTAATCCACTTTAAGTTCTGTCAAATAACTACGAGTGTAGAATTTGCTCAACAATAATTTGAATAGCTCAATGTAAATAAAGTTGAAGGAAACTTGCAACAATAAATACAAGTTAGGGTTAAGAAGAACTTGCCTGTTCCGCTGACAACTGCTATTCAACTTAAAAATACTTCCTTTGGGTGACCTAATATCCAATAACATTAATCCTCCAATTAGCATAACACATAAAAGTTTATTTAGCATTAATAACCTTAACATATATATCTTAAATCATAACCTTAAAACTCTTAATAATATTATCAATCCCTTGATAATATTTTAACTCACATAACCATCACTTCATTGCTTTATAATATTATCTCCTTTGATAATATATAATTACTACATATAATATTATTAATCGTATAATAATATTTTAACCATCTATTATTTCAATAAAAATCACTTAGCTCCTCAATATTATTAACCATCTAATAATCTCCTTAATCTCTTTATTATCTCAAACACTTATTAACATTATTAATAATAATGCTTTACACTATCCCCAATGATATTAATTATCAAATAATATCTTAATTATTTATAAATATTATTAACCATTTAATAATATTTTATCCTCTTTATAATATTATTAATCCTTTAATAATATTCTTATCCTTAGTTAATATTATTAATCATTTAATAATATTTCAATCATATATTTACATTATGAATAATGTCTTACTCTTCAAATAATATTATTTATCAAATAATATCTTCAATAACATATAAATATTATTATCCATTTTAATAATATTTTACACTCAAGATAATATCATTTAATAATATCTTTTTCTCTCATTAATATTATTAACCATTTAAATAATATTTTATTCTCATGCTAATATTATTAACCATTTAATAATATTTTAATCATTTATTAATATTATTAATTATTTAATAATATTTTATTAACTCACTAATATTATTATCCACTTAATAATACTTTATCCATTATCTAATATTAAAAACTATTTAATAATATTTTATTCCTATACTAATATTATTAATCATTTAATAATATTTTAATCATTTATTAATATTATTAATCATTTAATAATATTTTATTAACTTACTAATATTATTAATCATTTAATAATATTTTATTCATTATCTAATAGAATTAACTATTTAATAATATTTTATTCATATACTAATATTATTAACCATTTAATAATATTTTAATCTTTTATTAATATTATTAATCATTTAATAATATTTTATTCATTTTCTAATATTATTAACTATTTAATAATATTTTATTGACTTTCTAATATTATTATACATTTAATAATATTTTAGTGATTTTCTAATATTATTATTTATTTAATAATATTTTATTTAAATTACATATATTATTAATCCATTAATAATATTTATTATCTTTTTCTTATTAAATCAACCTTCCACAATTTTAAAAATACATTTATTAGGTTCAAAAATAATAAAATAATTTTTGAAACATTTTTCATTTTTCATTTTTCTGACCCGACCCGACCCGGAAAACCCGGCTCGAAAAATTTATTTTTCCGGAAACAGTGCACTGCGCTGCAGCGCAGTGTTTTACTCTGCAAACGGCGCCCCGGCGCTGTCCGGCAGAATCAAATTCCAAATTTTTATTCTTGACAGTTTTGATACTTTTTGTTCAAACCTTGATAAAATAAAATCTACACATCCAAATGACACCAAATCAATGCTAATGTGTTCCTAATTTCTTGTTTTACAATATTCCATGGTTCGATCGTCTTTTTGAAAATGTTTTACATGAAATTTATGGATCGAACCATCTAGGATTTAAAAATGGCATCCTTTGCTGTGAAAGCTATAACTTCTTTGTTTTTCAATATTTTTGAAAGATTCAAGTTGGGTTATCTTTATAACACATAGATTTATCATTCAAGACTATTAGGTCATAAAAATAAACTACACATCTCAAATCAAGAATCATCAACCTAGATATTAGCTAGGGTTTTATCATCAAGCATGTTTATACTACCATTTCTTCCATTATCTTTCATATCAACCATGTTAGAATAATCATCTAGCATACATAACCATCAACTTTCATAAATATTCAAGATCTAACACCGCATATGTTTTTCTTTCCCTCATATAAAACTAAATAATCAAACTAAGGTTCAAAGAACTTTAAACCTTTCAATGTCGATCTTCTTCTTACAAACGGTTGGATCTCTTCTTTGATCTTCTTGATCTACCCGAAATTAGCTAGCACTTTTCAAACTCTCAAGTATTCTTCCACAAGAGCTCTAGCACTTCTCTCTCTATAATACTTGGAAACTAACAAATGAGCCAACCAACCTATTTCCTTCTTTACTTCTTCTTATTTATAGATGTCTAGGATCCTTCCAATTAAGCTCCTAATCCACCCAACTCTAGTCAATTAGCATTTCTAAACATACTTACTATTGCTTGGAATGACTAGCTTGATTGACCATTGGTGTGGCATGTTGCTTGCAATTTAATTTAGAGATTGAGTGAAGTTACACATTGTGTACAAAATAAGCAACATGAAAGCAAAACTTCACCCCAAGTGGGGGCCCCATTTGGCCGGCTATATCCCCCTTTTTGTGCCAAGTTTTGATTTAATTTTATTGCTTTTATATTAATATATACATCTATATATGTATTCACTTATATATATATATATATATATATATATATATATATATATATATATATATATATATATATATATATATATATTGTTTGACCAACAATTGACTTTCATTTGGGCTCCACATTGAACTTATGAATACATTCTATTGGACTCATTCAATTAAATTGTTTGGGCTCAATTTATTTAACACATTGGGCTAGCATTAAATAAACTATGCTACCTTTAATTAAATCAAGCATTGAGCTTGTTTAATTATTACATGGATCATTGTTTAATTAAATTATATAGGCTACTAGGTTAGTTTATTGGACCTAGTTTAATATATCATTTGGACTTATTATATAATCCAATTAAATTTGCTATTTATAAGCCCATTGGACTCCTTAATTAAGATAGCTTACATAACACTATTACTTACAAATTTGTGGGTTTGTTTTAATAAAACCCTAACACATATTAATACAAGTACTTTGACTTGATTAATTCATTCACTAACACTTATCATCAAATTGGGTTTATAATATAGTTAACCATTCACAAATAATTATTCCCACATTGGGTTATCTTAAATAATTCACTTGCTTCTTCTTTCTCATTATTCATACAAGTAATTAACTTGTTCACTATACCTCTTCTTAATTGTCGTACAAGGCCAACATTCAAGCTTTGTGATTTTTTTAAATACGCTTCTTTTGAAATCTTTTTCCTTCTTTAGTTAATTAATTTAATTAACTAATTTAATACTTCTCATCATACAACTTATCACCTACACACATACTTCATACCTCTTATTTTCTTATGGATATAAAAAAAATAAAAAAATTGGGTTCGTAATTTTCTCGGTCATTACATTCACCCTTCCTTATAAGGATTTTGTCCCCAGAATCACCGTTATAAGATTACTTAAGATTTTCTTATTATCTGTTCTTTTCCTGACTCTTTCCTTTATATATTCGAATTAATTTTTACGAACAACTTTCCTTCATCAATCTAACACAATCCTTTGATTTAAAGACACTTCATTTTAATAAAATATTCTACTTTCTTCGAGAAATTCTATTTACTTAGTGAATTTCTCAGACATATAGTTTTCGAATCAAATAATACCCAAACGATTATATTATTGATCGAAAAACAATTGTCACCATGCCTCTTGGCTTTCTTGATATTACTTCTCGCCTTGCTTTCCTTCTTCGGGCAGTCCTTAAACGGATGACCCATTCTTCCACAAATACAACACTTCCTATTCTTTCTAGGACCAGGACAGTTTGAAGCACCGTGTCCTTTCCCTCTACATCTATAACAACTATCTGTCCCTTTTAGACATACTAATATATGGTTCTTTCCACAACTTTCTATTCTTCTTTTGTCTTTTCTTTGACCATTCTCACCATTTTTTATGGTTCCTCTTTCGTTTCTGAGCGTTACAACCTCCGCTACTACCCTTACCATTTTCTTCTTCACTCTTCTTTCCTTTCCTTTCTTGATTATATTCTGCCAAAGCCTTACTTCCGCCTCCTGCTATGATTGCCTTTTCCATCATTACTGAAAACGTGTTAATCTGAAAAACTGAAACCTTACTGTAGATTCATGAATTTAATCCTTGTTCAAACCTTCTTGTCTTTCATTCTTCCGTGTCCACTTAATGTGGCGCGAATCTTGCTAGTTCGTTGAACTTGGCAGCATATTCTGCTACCGTCATGTTCCCCTGTTTGAGTTCTAAAAATTTCACTTTCATCCTTGTTTGAGTACTATTTGAAAAATAGTTTTCAAATACTAACTCCTTAAATCGAGTCCACGTAACAATTCCTTCTCCTGCTCGTATTTTATTAGTCTTCCACCAATAATTAGCCTCTCCCTTCATCATGAAGGTGGCAAATGTTGTCTTCTGTTCCTCCGCAACACGCATAACTTCAAACACTTTCTCCATCTCTTCCATCCACGTCTGAGCTTCGATCGGATCTATTGTTCCTCGAAACTCCGATGATCCTACTATTTTAAAGTCCTTAAAGCTCGCCAAATGATTTACCAGCGAACTTCCTACTGTTGGAGTTCGGTTTTGAATTGTTTCTACTAACATATTAACAAAAGTTTGCATCGGGTCTATTTGACCTCCTTTACTATTAACTGATTCTTCCATCCTCCGATTTCGGGGTTGTTTACGCGGCGACATTATGTGTTTTTAAAATAAAACTTACGTTATGCTCTTATATTCTGTTCCTTACATTCATTCTTATAGCATTTAATATTTAATGCTCACAGTATCACTCTAAAACATATAAACATAACATCTATATTTATACGCAAACAGTAGAGCCTTAGCACATTTCATTCTGAAACCTACTTCAATAAACGTTCATATCCCATAAAGACCGCAAAAGTCGGGATTTAACATAACCATTTAACCCACATACTCCAAGAGTTGGGTTTTACAAACACATAGTATACCTTACTCCTCTTATTCACTCCTTCTTCCTCTCGTACAACATATTTTACCTTCCTTACCTCGGAACTTAATAACTCGAATATCGTCTTCTTCTTATGTTTCCTTACACGTACTTGATTGCTAAGTAGTGTATCACTATTCTTCTTTAATTTCTCATCATCCAGTAAAATTCACTATCATGCTAAACATTGCCATTTATTCCTCATTATATCCTTCATTAATATTATACCCAACATCGTATTCTCGATAAATTCTAATGCTGTTTATCAGCTTCTTTCTTTCTTTCTCTTTCTGAAGTCTCCATATCTTTAAAATAAATACTCACACATTCTCTGATAATGATTCTCTTCACACCTAAGTAACTGTGGTGCCACAAACGTGATTACCCACCTTATGCTTCTTCAAATCATAGCTTGCTCCTTGATCAAAAACATCATTATATAACACAACTTACCAGTAGTATTCAGGAGAATAATACTGGCCACACAAAATTCTCAATTCACTGATAACTCTTAAATCTTTATCTATGAGCTTGTTCTAACCTCCATCGCAAATTGTTCATCGAACTTACCACACAATATGAGTTCAGGAACTTACTACAATCGTATGGGTTGAGGAACTTATCCTAGTCAGACCTTAATCGTCCATTCGCTGAGGGGCTCCACCATACAATTATGAGTCACGAACTTACCATACGTGTGAGTTTTAAGAACACGCACCTAATCTCAACATTCTCTACCTATCCGATATACTACGAGAAAAGACTCACCTTCTCACCATATATACATCGAATAGCGCGACCCAAGATTTCAATGATTATCATAATTAGGAAGCTAAGTGGTTGTCAAACCAAACACAATCTCCTACCCATACAAGAAATTGGTCAACTCAGCCACTATATTACTATAGGAAGCTAAGCGGTTCTAAAACCAAGCACTAATTCCCCGCCCATACAAGGAATCGCACAACTCAGCCACTAATATGAGTCCTCAAATAAAATCTACAACCTCTAATTTTCTTATTAACTTAATATGAATTTTCTTAATTCATACTTTAGCACACAACTCCTTACGAGTTCATCTTCATAGATCATTTCACGATCTTATTATTGTTCTTTCTACTACTCAACAATCTTATTGTAAGATGTCTTCTATCACTTCTTTGATATCCTCTTTCAGATATTTTTTTTTATACATAAATTTTAATTTCTTCTTTGTCTCTGGATTTCTCCAATTCATTCCTTAACAGCGTCTACTATTAGACTCATTAATCATCTTGTAAGGAATCATGATCCAATTCCTTAATTTTCTTTCCTATCGTCTGAAGTGTTCTTTCTTTAGAACTTTCTCTTGACATTCTCGATTGGCATAATACTGTAGTATTATTACCTCTCTATAGATTTTAGGCATATACTTTTAATGCCAACACATAATACATCACTTAAAATTTGTTAACATATTATTCCTTGGTACGTAGTACCCCATTATTTATACAGCTACACACTTTTAATCATTCTTTTGCTAACTAATCATACGCACAATTATCAATCACCTATCTTCAAATCGTTTGATAGCCTAAACGCTATATCTCGATCTTCTCATTCAACCTACATTCTGTTAGGGTTTCGACACAGTGAAAGCAGTGGAATTTTAAAAAATTTTCTAAACCCTAAAACAGGATGCATGCAAAACCATATCAATTCAGAGGTTTAGATTATTTTACCGATTATCCGAGATGGACAAGAGACGATGGAATTCTGAAACGGCTTCGAATCTTCAACGCAATCCAGCGACTGTGTCTCTACGGTATCCACACGAACGCTCCGCGAATCGTCCCAGATCTGCAGCAAAAGGAACCGCGGTACTAGCCACCAAGATCAGGATTTTCCAATTATTTTTCTCTCTAGCCTCTTTCAGAAAGCGGCTAGGGTTTTTGGTTTTTGTTCCTTACGTGATTAAGACTACTGATATATCATATATATAGTAGTTAATAGGAATTAACCAAAACCTAATTTAATTAGAAAAATAAATTCCAAATTTATATATATTATATCTTAATTAAGTCTAACTTAATTAATATACATATATATAAATTATCCAATTAATTTAAATTCATAATTTTAAATACTATCAATCATATTGACATATTTAAATACTTACATTTTAAATTAATTCATTTTTAAATACGTTCTAAGTGTGTGACCCTATAGGTTATTATTATGTTGGCAATAATTTTAAAATCATATTATAAAATTATAAACAGTGAGCGGCATCTAGTAATGCATCACTGTTACCCAAATAATAATAAGATCGGTGATTCGATGCAACCTTTTCGTGACCAATGTTTCAATGCAATTTAATCCTTTTAACATTGACATCCTAGATTAAACTCGAGGCATGGAAAGTGTCACACTCTTTATAATTTAATCTGAGTTTTCTTGATCAATGAGTAGACTATATGAAACAAATCACTATTTGAGCATGATCATGCATTTCATAGTCCTACTCAATCAAGAGGCCTATGGATATCACCCCTAATATATAGGAGGGTTAAATTCCATCTAGATCACTTATATTCCTCACACGATTCATGATGTACCCAATAATCACCTTTATTGTTCACCCTATTAAAGGTGACATTTGATGATATCAAAGTACATAAATTCTCGTGTAATAATATAGTGATCTCAGGTCAGAGGATCATTACATCATTGAAACTATGAGAATTTCTTATGACACTTTGCATAATGCTCCACGTAGAATTCTCATGGTGGGTCAGTCCAGTACATTGTTCTCTAACATGTACCTATGCATTGACTCAAATATCTCATATATTTATGACCAATGAGATTTGGCCATCAGTTAATCCACATACTAGTCTCAATACATCATTGTTGTCCTATTAACAATGATACTCGACTAGGAACATTTAAGAGCAATGATACTAATTGTAATTATATAATCTCATGTTCAAGTCACATACTTGAAGCTATATAATTCGTATCACTATTCTAAGGACTTTTATTATACTAACATTTATATAACGCAGTAAATGAAATAATAATAAAATAATCTATTTATTCAATCAAATATAATATCAAAAATGTTAAGCAATTACATGAAATAATTAGCCTCTAAGGCATCAACTCTAACACATTCTTCAAACTTTCATACTATCGTCATCTTGTCTTTCTATCATCCATTTGCATATTTAATAAACATTTTAATATGCATCACATTAGTGCTTAGTACTATACTTATTCTTAACACCATGCTAAATACATAACATATCCCGTTCTTAATTCCAAAGTTGGGATTTTTCAAAATTTTATAACTTCTTCCAACATTCTCATAGATAAAATTCAACTTACAGATTAGAAAATCATCCGATTTTTAATTTTCTAAAATAACATCTGAAAACGTAATTCTTCAAACATATTCTCCAAAGTCAAATTCCCAAAGATATATACTTCCAAAGTTAGACTCCTCAACATACACTATTATCGTTCTTATGTAATTCTTTATCATTTTCTGCTTTTATTCTTGACTCCAAAATCTTCTCATCCTTATGTGATTCATTTAACTTTGCAACAACTTATTTGTTTAACCCATCATTTCATCTCTATTTACTCTGATCATCTTTACAACCACCGATCTATATAGATTAATCTTCTTAAGATATCCTCAATGTCCTCGAATCATTCCTTTATATCTGAACATCATTTCCGACTATTATGTCTTAGCCACATTTACAACTGATCACTTCTTCTTATCTATTCTCCATTGATTAAGTATCTCAATCCTTACTCCCTTTCCTTCATCATTGCTTAATTCTAATTTTCGGATCATCTTCCGAATTCTCATACTCTTCCGATCTAATAACAGATCTTTTTCTTACTTACATATAACTTTTCTTACTTGATGAATTTCCACAATTCATCTCCTAAACTCTTTATGAGTTTTCTTGTCTTCTCTATAGTCATAATCCTAAGGTTTTTCCCCCACCTAAGGTTTATAACATACAGCTCTGATACCAACCTGTGACGCCCCCAAATTCGGGTCCCTTGAACCTCGGGTTCGGTGCTCACTATTCATCACTTGACAAACATTCATAAACTAAAACTTCAATAACTCGCGGAAAACATACATAATTTCATTTCAAAACGTACCTTCAATCTCAGGTTCCACTAACCTTAATACATCATCATTACCTTATACTACAAAAGGTTTACACATATAGTACGAATTAATTACGTCTATTCGTTCATCTTTCCTTTGTTGTGGTACTCCTTATATCATTCGGCTTAACTGAAAATAGTTCATAATATAGCAAGGGTGAGCAACTACTTTGCCCGGCAAGTTTAAATAAATAAGAAATGATATATCATGAATGAAAAAGATTTATCTTCGAGAGTTTTAACAATAGATAACAATTGTGAAATAACAAGAATCAATGTTCAATAAAAGAATGGATTGACTCTTTACCGCTGAGTGGTCTCAAAGGACCATGAACTACTACTAAGGTAGAACAGACATACAATGTCTGACACCTTGTTAAAAATAACTGGACACTCGAGGGGATCAGTCCTCTCATGTCCTATGTATATGCATAACATTTAGATTTCTTGCGCAAATTCGGTTACCCGACAATATAAAAATCTCATTTAACTAGGGTTGTTCTTTCTCAGTCTTACTATAAGAATCCGCACCAGCCAATGGTTTGGATAAGCTTTCATAACATTCAATTAGATGAATTTAACATGCATTTGTCTAGTCGAAATAATTAGCTTAGACATCCTTAAACAGTTCGTGAATTTATGAACTATAACAGTTGCAAAAGCATTATGTGCGAATACAATAACAAATAATGAGGTGGAATAATTTTAGATAATTAATCCACTTTAAGTTCTGTCAAATAACTACGAGTGTAGAATTTGCTCAACAATAATTTGAATAGCTCAATGTAAATAAAGTTAAAGGAAACTTGCAACAATAAATACAAGTTAGGGTTAAGAAGAACTTGCCTGTTCCGCTGACTACTACTATTCAACTTAAAAATACTTCCTTTGGGTGACCTAATATCCAATAACATTGATCCTCCAATTAGCATAACACATAAAGGTTTATTTAGCATTAATAACCTTAACATATATGTCTTCAATCATCTATCACTTAAATCATAACCTTAAAACTCTTAATAATATTATCAATCCCTTGATAATATTTTAACTCACATAACCATCACTTCATTGCTTTATAATATTATCTCCTTTGATAATATATAATTACTACATATAATATTATTAATCGTATAATAATATTTTAACCATCTATTATTTCAATAAAAATCACTTAACTCCTCAATATTATTAACCATCTAATAATCTCCTTAATCTCTTTATTATCTCAAACACTTATTAACATTATTAATAATAATGCTTTACACTATCCCCAATGATATTAATTATCAAATAATATCTTAATCATTTATAAATATTATTAACCATTTAATAATATTTTATCCCCTTTATAATATTATTAATCCTTTAATAATATTCTTATCCTTAGTTAATATTATTAATCATTTAATAATATTTCAATCATATATTTACATTATGAATAATGTCTTACTCTTCAAATAATATTATTTATCAAATAATATCTTCAATAACTTATAAATATTATTATCCATTTTAATAATATTTTACACTCAAGATAATATCATTTAATAATATCTTTTTCTCTCATTAATATTATTAACCATTTAAATAATATTTTATTCTCATGCTAATATTATTAACCATTTAATAATATTTTAATCATTTATTAATATTATTAATTATTTAATAATATTTTATTAACTCACTAATATTATTATCCACTTAATAATACTTTATCCATTATCTAATATTATTAACTATTTAATAATATTTTATTCTTATACTAATATTATTAACCATTTAATAATATTTTAATCACTTATTAATATAATTAATTATTTAATAATATTTTATTAACTTACTAATATTATTAATCATTTAATAATATTTTATTCATTATCTAATATTATTAACTATTTAATAATATTTTATTCATATACTAATATTATTAACCATTTAATAATACTTTAATCATTTGTTAATATTATTAATCATTTAATAATATTTTATTAACTTACTAATATTATTTATCATTTAATAATATTTTATTCATTATCTAATATTATTAACTATTTAATAATATTTTATTCATATACTAATATTATTAATCATTTAATAATATTTTAATCTTTTATTAATATTATTAATCATTTAATAATATTTTATTTATTTTCTAATATTATTAACTATTTAATAATATTTTATTGACTTTTTAATATTATTATACATTTAATAATATTTTAGTGATTTTCTAATGTTATTATTTATTTAATAATATTTTATTTAAATTACATATATTATTAATCCATTAATAATATTTATTATCTTTTTCTTATTAAATCAACCTTCCACAATTTTAAAAATACATTTAGTAGGTTTAAAAATAATAAAATAATTTTTGAAACATTTTTCATTTTTCTAACCCGACCCGACCCGGAAAACCCAGCCCGAAAAATTTATTTTTTCGGAAAAAGTGCACTGCGCCGCGGCGCAGTGTTTTACTCTGCAAACGGTGCCCCAGCGCTGTCCGGCAGAATCAAATTCCAAATTTTGATTATTGACAGTTTTGATACTTTTTGTTCAAACCTTGATAAAATAAAATCTACACATCCAAATGACACCAAATCAGTGTTGATGTGTTCCTAATTTCTTGTTTTACAGTATTCCATGGTTCAATTGTCTTTTTGAAAATGTTTTACACGAAATTTACGGATCGAACCATCTAGGATTTAAAAATGGCATCCTTTGTTGTGAAAGATATAACTTCTTTGTTTTTTGATATTTTTGAAAGATTCAAGTTGGGTTATCTTTATAACACATAGATCTATCATTCAAGACTATTAGGTCATAAAAATAAACTACACATCTCAAATCAAGAATCATCAATCTAGATATTAGCTAGGGTTTTATCATCAAGCATGCTTATACTACCATTTCTTTCATTATATTTCATACCAACCATGTTAGAATAATCATCTAGCATACATAACCATCAACTTTCATAAATATTCAAGATCTAACACCACATATGTTTTTCTTTCCCTCATATAAAACTAAATAATCAAACTAAGGTTCAAAGAACTTTTAAACCTTTCAATGTCGATCTTCTTCTTACAAACGATTGGATCTCTTATTTGATCTTCTTGATCTACCCGAAATTAGCTAGCACTATGACGACCCCAAATCCGGGTTCCTTAAACCTCGGATCTGGTTCAACACGAGTACAATTTTTTCCTTGTTGTTCATGAATTACAACAATATTATAATTGATAAATAACTATTTATTTACAATTTTACAACATCTCTTTCTATTCCAGAATCGAAATCTTTATACATTCCTAGTATGTCTTAATATCATACATGATACGACATTCTATTACAATCAATTTGAGTATTTAAGACTCATAATACATACCAACCAATTCTTATACTACACAATCATTTTACCTGTACAATTTGGACTGATATCTACAATGGTCGTGCTAGACCTTCAGTGAATGTAATATGCATTCATGTTTCTTGATCCTTATTCATACTTCAAATACTTGTACTATCTGAAAATATTGGTTTAGGCAAGAGTGAGCACGACGGCTCAGCAAGTCTAACAGATAGCACATAACACATAGTTCATGTTTATACATGCTTCTAATGCTTCATACATTACATTATATGAATGCATCATGCTTCTCATGCTTTGCATTTATTTATGCAATATACAAATCATGCATTGGAATGAATACATGACATACAGTTCAACTTATTCAATTAATTCAGGCTTTCTATCATATAGAATCAACACACCTCATATGGTTTCACAAAAACATATTTAATTCAAATTCTCACATGCTTCAAGTGCACACACAACAGTTATACACATAGCAACAATATCTGAAAAACTTGTCTGGTTTGCTTCTACCAGTTACGCTTATTTGCGTCTTTCGTTCAACTTACAATTTATATATAAAATCGACATAATCATTAGTTACAATGACTATTAATTAGTATTAACTTAAGACCTTAACTTCAAATTATTAATTAACTCTTTAGTTGTCCGACCAATGAACCTTTACGTTTCGGACAAAACCCCTAGCCCAACAACCTAGTTGGACATGTCGGTAAACTTAACCAACTTACACCTTCACTACACGTTCTTCGTACGACTTACTTTTAATAAGTTGTCTAAAATTTAGTCACGAATTGACTATTTACATCGGTTTAATTTAATTAAACATTCTTCTTTTTCATAACTTAATGATTCGGACATTTAATAATGTACCAAATACCTCAAAATATTATCTACCCTTGATAATATACAACTACATTCAAATATTATTAACCATTTAATAATATTTTAATCACTTATTAATATTATTAATTATTTAATAATATTTTAATCCCATATTAATATTATTAACCATTTAATAATATTTTAATCACTTATTAATATTATTAATTATTTTATAATATTTTAATCACTTATTAATATTATTAATCATTGAATAATATTTTAATCATTTACAAATATTATTCACCATTTGATAATATTTTAGTCCCTTATTAATATTATTAACCATTTAATAATATTTTAATCACTTCTTAATATTATTAATCATTTAATAATATTTTAATCACTAACTAATATTATTCACCATTTAATAATATTTTATTCACTTCTTAATATTATTAATTAATTAATAATATTTTAATTACATATTAATATTATTAACCATTTAATAATATTTTAATCACTTATTAATATTATTAATCATTTAATAATATTTTAATCATTTACAAATATTATTCACCATTTGATAATATTTTAATCTCTTATTAATATTATTAACCATTCAATAACATTTTAATCACTTCTTGATATTATTAATCATTTAATAATATTTTATTCACTTCTTAATATTATTAACCATTTAATAATATTTTAATCATTTATTAATATTATTAACCATTTAATAATATTTTAGTCACTTATTAATATTATTAATTATTTAATAATATTTTAATCACTTATTAATATTATTAACCATTTAATAATATTTTAATCTCTTATTAATATTATTAACCATATAATGATATTTTAATCATTTACAAATGTTATTCATCATTCAATAAGCTTTTAATCATATACTAATATTATTGATCATTTAATAATATTTTAATAATCTTCAAATAATACCAATAGTTAACTTTTTAATTGTGTTAATATTAGTCTTTATGTTACATATTTAGCTACCAATTAGTTACTAATAAACTTCATATATTGGTTTAGTATTCAAACCCATTCATTTTACACTTATTTCAACTTAAATTTTCATTAAAAACTCGACCCGGACCGACCCGACCCGACCCGGACCGACCCGACTCGATCCAGAAAACTTACACATTCTGTTTTGAAAGCCGGGGTGCTCAACTGGGCGCCGGGGCGTCCAAAACAGAAGCAAAACCCTAAAAATGGGTTGTTCGACCCTTCGACGCTTCGACAGCCATAACTTCTTTATTTTAAAACATTTTGGGGTGATTCTTGAGTCCATTCTCATCAGAATTTCCCCCTCTACAACTTCTCTTTATATCACAAATCCAAATTACAAACGGAAGTGTACTAAAAACGGCTCACAAGGACAGAGTGAAAACTAAAATCACAAATCATTGGTTTTAATGGTTCAAACTTGAATAAAATAAACTCTACACATCCAAATGACACCAACTTAGTGTTGTTGTCTTCCTAACTTCTTGTTTTACAATATTTCATGGTTCAATCACATTTTTGAAAATATTTTGACAAGAAATTTAAGATCGAACCATCTAGGGTTTTACCGATAAATCGTTATATGGACTTTCCTTCTAATTCTTTGCGTACCACCCATACAAATACATGTATTAACTATATCAAACCATGAATATACCTATATATCATAGTTTTAGACTTCTAGATCATCAAAATAACTTTTGATCGGTTAAAAATATATTTTAACCGTTCAAATCATATCTAAACTATAAAAATGAACTAAAGAAGGTTTAGAGCACTTTTTAACCTTTTATACATGGATGCTCTCCTTCCTCTTGACTTGATCTTGGCTTGTGACTCCCTCTTGTCCATTCTCTAGCAAATTTTCTTGATGGATCATCAATCTCCCAAAGCTTTCTTACTTTCCTCTAGAACTCTCTCTCTTTTCTCTCTTGGAGTTCTTGAAAAATGACTAACCAACATCACCAAGGTTGTGGAGCATCCTATATATAGCCACATGCCAATCATCCATTAGCTCTCTTAATTCACCAATGTTAGTGAATTTAGAGCTTAATCTAGCTTACTATTGCTTGGATGGACATTGTGATTGACTAGGTGATTGACTAGGGTTGTTGGCCAACCTTGTCATAGTGTAGATTAGAAGCAACATAGCAACACAAGCCACCCCAAGTGGGCCCCCTACAATTCTCAGCAAAAATGGGATTTAATCACCCATTTTTGATTTATTTTTAATGCTTTAATTATATATATATATATATACTCATATATATATACATATATATATATATATATATATATATCAATGTTGACCAATTTTGACTTCCTTTTGGGCTCCATCTTGGACTCTAGAGTATAATAAGTTGGGCTCATTCAATTTTCTTGTTTGGGCTCAAATTAATTATTACATTGGGCTAACATAAAATACCATTTGTTATATTTAAGTAAATCAAGTATTGGGCTTGATTAATTACTACATAGATCAATTTTTAAATTTAATTACATGGACTACTAGGTTAATTAATTTGACCTAGTTTAATATCTCATTTGGACTTATATTATAGTCCAATTTGATTTAATTTATTCTACCACCTTGGGTTACATAATTAAATCATCCATAGTTAATTTTCGTCACTACCTTTCTTTCTCTAGCAATTAACCAATGTTTGGTTAATTCTCTATCTTGCCTACCAACTAGGGTTATTCAATTAACCCTACATTAGTTAATTCTCTACACTCAACAATATCTCCCAACACTTTGACCAACATTGGACTTTTAAGTGTTTTGGGCTACATAGCTTACCTTGCATTGGGCTCTCTTATTTAATTACTTGGGCTACCCAACACAACTCACATATCATTTATAACTTGGGCTTGGTAATTAATTTAATTGAACTATCACAATACTTGTCAATATTACTTAATTTGACTTATATTAATTACCTCTTGGACTATTAATTAATATAACACTTGAGCTTAATATTTAATTACCCACCTTCATGCAATATTCTCATATTGGGCTAACACATATAACAACTTATTAATTAAGTTAATTACTTAATTAATTAACTTCTTAATATTGTCATTCTAGGCAATATTCTAACTTCTCTACTTATTAATTACAACTTTAATTCATGACTTAAATAATTAACTCAATTAATTATATTACATGACTTTCCTTTTTAATCCATACATAAACTAATTAATCATATTAGTTTTATTGAGTAATTAATTTACTTCACACATCATCTTGTTTGATTAACAAACTCAACTCTAGGTATATATATAAATATTAATATAAACACCTTCACTTCTCAATTGAATTTATTTCCTTAATAAATTCTCTACATGCATCATTACAATAGTTCCACATTTAATTTCTAACAAATAAATTATGTTAAAAAAAAAATGTTCACCTATTTTCTATACATCTTACTTCTCAAATTCTAGGTTTTAAATATTAACCTTTAATTAAATCAATTAAGATCTTATATAAAATCTTGAAAATATCTGGGATATTACAAACACTCTTCAAACTCTCAAGTATTCTTCCACAAGAGCTCTAGCACTTCTCTCTCTATAATACTTGGAAACTAACAAATGAGCCAACCAACCTATTTCCTTCTTTGCTTCTTCTTATTTATAGATGTCTAGGATCCTTCCAATTAAGCTCCTAATCCACCCAACTCTAGTCAATTAGCATTTCTAAACATACTTACTATTGCTTGGAATGACTAGCTTGATTAACCATTGGTGTGGCATGTTGCTTGCAATTTAATTTAGAGATTGAGTGAAGTTACACATTGTGTACAAAATAAGCAACATGAAAGCAAAACTTCACCCCAAGTGGGGGCCCCATTTGGCCGGCTATATCCCCCTTTTTGTGCCAAGTTTTGATTTAATTTTATTGCTTTTATATTAATATATACATCTATATATGTATTCACTTATATATATATATATATATATCAGTGTTTTGATTTGCTATTCATATCTATGTATCTATACTTCTACTGTCTACATCTGTTCCTCTATCCTTTGATCACCTTCCTTACAGTAGACCACCTTGATGTTTTCCGAAGCAGTCGTAAGTCTCTTGGATTGAGCAGTGATTCTGCAATTACAGGAATGATCACTACGGTCTGTGTCTACATATGTAAGTGGGTCTGTATCTTAGACATAGTGGTAGCAGCAGATAAGTAAAGCCATGGATATGTTTACTTATGATTGTCATCTCATTTCACTAATTAGTACATGTTCATTTCTTGTTCTCTATTCCTTTTATTTTAGCAGTGGCTTCTTTTGAAGTATCACATGCAACGAGAATCCACCTTTGTGGCTCCTAAATCCCTCAACTCAGGATTTAGTATCTCGGATTTCTATCAATCCTCCTTGTGCAGAATAGAAGACCGGCCTTGTAGAATGGGTTTTTCAAAATTATGAATTGTTTATTCAGATCTAATTCTTCAGTCAGTTCTAGATCTTCTTTATCTTCTATTCCGGACATAGTGAACCAAGAAGAACATAGTTATGAAAACCTTAGTCAAGATTTGGAAAACTGGAATATCCCCAGTATTTCTCCCAAAGAAATTTATCAGTCTACCTCTTTAGATAATTTCAAGTCAGACTATAGTGTTAAAACTGTTGAAAAAATTTATGCTATTAATAAAGATCATGAAACTTGTAGTTTGCTCACTACAGAAGTCATCAACAAACAACGAAGAAAAGGGTACAACTTTATCCATATCGGATTAATTCAAGTTGTTGTTAACCCTTTGAGTATTAAAGGAATTAATTCAAGTATCTTGTTGTGTCTTAGAGATGCTAGATACTTAAACTTTCATCCTAGTATCTTAGGAATAATGGAATCTAGTTTGCACAATGGACCTGTCCATTTTAATTGCTTTCCAGATTTTACATTAAGCCTAAGTGACCCGCATTTATTAAAAGCTTTAACTCTAAATATTAAAACTACTGGTGAGATTACTCAAATGATTGAAGGATCTCAAGCTTTAGCTTTAATATACAGAATTTATTATAAAACAATGAAAACTAATTTAAATGTAAAAGCTTTAAGTAAAAGTCCAAAAGACAAAACTATTTTAATTCAAAGTAGTACCAGTGATGCTAATATTCAAGTTCCAAAGACTCTTCTTTGGAAAGATGTGACTCTTCCAAGTCAATGGATATTAGATAACGAGGTACCCAAAAAACCTGTAATTAATGAAGTTATTAACTTTGATAATGTTAAGCAATATTTAGATGGTACTGTCAGAATAAGCTTTGATGATTCAAGACTTAGACGTCCACTAATTATTGAAGACATTACCAGTCAGTCTTCTAACCACAGCAGAAAAGATTCTGATCTGTTAGGAAAGACTAATTTATCTGATGTCAAATTAAAAGGAATTTATACTGAAGGTCAAACAAGTCATCCTTGTTATGATAAGTTTGAACCAGTTAATCAACCTGAGGATGATGAATCCCAGAATTTATCTCCTACTCAGTCTGATTTTGGACCTAAACCAGTCCATCATCAACTTAGAGTTATTAAAAAAGAATTTAAAATAAATGATCAATATTTAATCAATGATTTTAATTCCAAAGAAAATAAACCTAAAAGACATCTTTTTCGTGCTAACCACAACGAGCAAGAAAGGGAAAAAATAGTTAAAAAATGGAGAAGATTTGTAACTAAAGAAAAAATAAATATTACATTCTATTCATGGTATGATAAATATTATGGAAAGTGTAATGTTATAACTAAGCATAAGTGGACTAAAGAGGATAAATCCACTATTTCTTCTAGCCACCCTCCTCTTGAGTCAATAATTATCACAATAAAAGATGCTCATGTTACTGCTAGTCCTTTTAAGGAAGCAGATGGCACTAACAAGAGAATTATCGAACAAAACAATTTTACTAACCAGTACCTTGCTTCTATAGGTAAACAGTTAGATAAAATTGAAGAAAAATTTGATGAAAAATTAAATACCCAACTAAGTAAACCTGAAAAGCCTTTACTTAGTCTCCCTGAGAGGAGAGTAGGATTAAGTTTACCTACCTCAGACAAAGAACTTGCTAAAACAATTGACAAACTTATCAAAAAACTTGATAAGCCAGAAACTAGTGAAACTAGAATGTTAGCTGTGATTGACCAAGCTCAAGCTCAAAGTCAATCAGATACATCATCTGATGATTCTGAACTTGATGAAACAATTAATCAGTTTAATAAACTAACCTTTAAAACTCCAAATCCTACTAGTACTACAAAAAATTGGTATACTAGACCAACTCCTCCAGACTTACAGTTTGAAGAAAGGAATCTAGATAATCAATTTTCTGTTTCTGCTAATAAGATTTATGAATGGAATATTGATGGTTTTAGTGAGCAACAAATTTTAAATAAATTAAATCATATGTCTATGGTTGCAAATAGTTACTTGACTAATTTCCCTGAAATAAGTCAAGCTGGTATTGTTGAGTTATTAGCTACTGGATTTACCGGAACACTTAGAAGTTGGTGGGAGAATCATCTTACTGAAACTTCTAAGCAATCTATAATTCATGCTATCCAGGTGGATAATGATGGTAATCCAATAGTTAATGAAGTCTTAGGTATTGGACCCCCTGATGGTGTCAATACTCTTATTTTTACAATAATTAAGCATTTTATTGGAACTCCTAGCAATATTACGGATAGGATCCATGACCAACTTAGTAACCTTAATTGCCCTACCTTAAGTGACTTCCTTGGTACAAGGATGTGTTTATTAATAGAGTTATGATGCGTGAAGATAGTAATAAATCATTTTGGAAAGAAAAGTTCATAAATGGTTTACCTAGTTTATTTGCGCATAAAATCAGAGAAGAGTTATCTAAAACCTTAGGATTTATTGATTATGATAATTTAACCTATGGTGATATTGTTAGTCAAATTCAAAAAACTGGTTTAAAAATGTGTATTGATTTTAAACTTAGTAAACAAGCTAATAAAGATAAAGACAAAGCTAAATATGAATTGGGAACATTCTGTGAACAATATGGTTTGCCGCCTGTTGCCCCTTCCAGAAGAAAACATATTAAGCACTATAAAAAAGATAATTATAAACCTAGAAGAAAACATAAAAGTTATAATAACAAAGATGATTATTATAAAAAACAGTCACCTTATAAGAAAAAAGCTTATAAAAAACCTTCTTATAACCCTAAGAAGAAAAGTTACAAAAAATTTGATAAAAGTAAAGTTATTTGTCACAACTGTGGTAAGCCTGGTCATTACAAAAATGAATGCAAAGTAAAAGAAAAACTTAAACAGTTAAAACTCACTGAAGAAGATACTGAACAGATCCTAGAATTAATGAGAATAGAAAATCATTCTAGTGATAATAACTATGATGATACATTTTCTGATTCCTCTGATAATTCTAGCAGCAGTAATAATCCAGATGTCACCCTTGGATGTGTGGATAGTTGCTGTAATAAAAAACTCAATGTTATTAACAAGGTTAATGTTCTTACTACTAATGAAGAAGAACAAAATTTGCTTATTGAACTAATAGGTAAAATTACTGACCCTAAATTGAAGAAAAGATATACTAAGCAATTAAAGGATTTATTAATGAAAGATAATCCTGCTGATAAGCTTAATAAGGTTAAAGAGAAACCTATTTTTAGCCTTAATAAAACTCTTGAAAGATTTAAGAATCCTGTTAAAGAAATTACTTTACCAGAGTTACATTCTGAAGTAAAAAATATGAAGAAAGAAATTTCTCTATTAAAACAAGAAATTGAAAATATTAAAGCTGAAAGGACTATTGCTGTAAATAGCAGTAGTGATGAAGAAGAAGCTGATATCCCTTCGGAAAATGAATCTCATTCTTCTAATAAGGATAAAGCTGAAACTTCAAATAGCCAATTTGAACTAATTGATCAAGGTAATTCTTTAAAATTTTTAAAAGATATTACTATCCAAAAATGGTATATTAATATAACCTTAGTTATTAATAAAACCTTTATTTTGGAACTTCCTGCTCTTGTTGATACAGGTGCTGATCTTAACTGTATTCAAGAAGGATTAATTCCTACCAGGTTTTATGCAAAGACTAATGAAAGACTTAGCTCCGCTAATGGTAGTCAAATGAAAATAAAATATAAATTGCCTAAAGTTCATATTTGTCAAGATAATGTCTGTTTTAAAACATCTTTTGTTTTAATCAGAAACATGACTGACAAAATAATTTTAGGATTACCATTTATATATTTATTATATCCATTTACCACTACTGCCAATGGATTATCAACTAACCACCTTGGACAAAAGGTTACCTTTAGCTTCATAACTGAACCTAAAGAGAGAGACCTTCGGAGTATTCAAGAGCAGTCTATTACTAAATATTTAAATATTTTAAATAATAAAACCAAGCATTTAAGTTATTTAAAAAATGAAATAGATTATAAAAGAGTTGAGGAACGTTTAAAGACCCCTGAACTCAAAAAGAAAATAAAAGATTTCCAAGATCTTTTAAATAAAAATGTTTGTTCCAATTTACCTCATGCTTTTTGGCATAGGAAAAGGCATATTGTTAGGCTACCTTATGCTAAGGAATTTAAGGAACATTTAATTCCTACTAAGACTAGACCTATACAAATGAATCATGAGTTAATGGAATTCTGTAAGCAAGAAATTAATGATTTACTTGCTAAAGGATTAATTAGGAAAAGTAAGTCTCCTTGGTCTTGCCCTGCTTTCTATGTCAATAAAAATTCTGAGATAGAAAGAGGAGTTCCCAGACTTGTTATTAATTACAAACCTTTAAATAAGGTTTTGGAATGGATTAGGTATCCATTACCAAATAAAAAGGATTTAATTGGTAGATTAAGTCAAGCAGTTGTCTTTAGTAAATTCGACCTTAAGAGTGGATTTTGGCAAATCCAGATTCATGAGGAGGATAGGTATAAGACAGCCTTTACCACACCTTTTGGTCACTATGAATGGAATGTCATGCCATTTGGCCTTAAGAATGCTCCTAGTGAATTTCAGAATATTATGAATGATATTTTGAACCAGTTCAGTCATTTTGCAATTGTTTATATTGATGATGTTCTAATTTTCTCAAATTCTATTGAAGAACATTGGAAACATTTAAATTCATTCTTTAAAACTATTCAAACTAATGGATTAGTTTTATCCAAGTCAAAATATAGTTTGTTCCAAACTCAAGTAAAATTTCTTGGCCTTAGTATCCAGTACGGTCATATTTACCCCATTCATAGAGCTATCCAATTTGCTAGTAAATTCCCAGATGTTATTTCTGACAAAAATCAACTTCAAAGATTTTTAGGATCTCTAAATTATATTAGTGAATTCTATAAAAATCTGCGGATTATTTGTAAACCCCTTTTTGACCGCTTAAACAGTAATCCCCTTCCTTGGACAGATATTCATACTTCTGTTGTTCAAGAATTAAAAAGGCATGTTAAGACTCTTCCTTGTCTAGGAATAGCTAACCCTACTGCCTTCAAAATAGTTGAAACCGATGCCTCTGAAATTGGCTTTGGAGGTATTCTCAAGCAGAAGTTAACTCCTACTTCTTCTGAGCAACTTGTTTGTTTTTACTCTCATGCTTGGAATCCAACTCAGTTAAACTATTCAACTATTAAAAAAGAAATTTTATCCCTAGTTTCATGCATTAATAAATTTCAAAGTGATTTATTAAATCAAAAGTTTTTAGTCAGAATTGACTGCAAATCTGCAAAATACGTTTTAGAAAAAGATGTAGAAAATATCGCTTCTAAACAAATTTTTGCTAGATGGCAAGCCATTTTATCTATTTTTGATTTTGATATTGAATATATTAAAGGAAGTCAAAACTCTATCCCAGATTTTCTGACTAGAGAATTTATCCAATCAGGTACCCAAAATGAGTGAGAGAGATAAACAGAAACGTGATCGAGGTAAAGCTCCTGTCTCCGGACAACCTAGTAAAACTCCTGTTTTCGGACAATCTGGTAAGGGAACCATGGTTCCAATTCCTCATCCCAGTTATACAGTTAGACATCCTACCACCCAATTTCAGGTTTTAGGCCATATCCCTAAACCCTATAGTTCAGCCCTTGCCAGTCAACCCAAACCTTTTGACCCCTTTGAATCCCAAGCCCAGTGCCAGATTCAAAAACCTAGTCAATTCAAACCTACTTCTCAATATATACCAAACTATGAAGTTAACCTTTTCTTTGTTGAGCCTTACATGGACGACAAAAATGATCCAATTAAACTTGCTGCCCAGTTTTTCCCTCCTGGTTGGCATTTTGCACTTCCAGCCCCTTATAAAACTCTTACTTATTATAAAAATATTTTAGTAAAAACTGAATCTGTCAATATTAAACCAATTTTTGATAAAAATGACAGTTTAAAAATTATTTTTCACTCTCTTTATATTAAGAAAATCATTTCGGGGGAGGATTGGGAGAATCATAGATATTCCAACCGTCTTTCTGATATGAGAGTTATTGAAGAAGGTCTTGAATCATCTTTTAGTAACTATTTCTGCTATTTTGATTACATGGAGGCTTGGAATAAGATCTTTCTTCACCAGGGCTCCAATTTCAATCATTCTTGGTTTCTCCAGTTTGACCACAAATTCAAAAGTCAGATCCCGATTTGGTTCACCCTTTGGTGGTCCAGATATGGCCTTTCTACACAAGTTATCCCTGAGTCTCTTCGTACTCAGATAAATCATTTTAGTAACAAATCTCCATATAACCCTAAAATGGAAGGTATCCCTGTACTGCTCCGTTTTACCAGTAAGTACAAAATTCCTTGGATTTTGAAATGACAGTATAACCTTCCTGCTTCATCTCAGCCTCCATCAGTTACCAGAATTTTCTTTATTAAATGGTGGGATAAATTTGACATTGATCGAATTTCCCAACAAGTTCAAAAGGAGTTTCCTCCGACTCCTATTACTCCAGTCAAATTGGAAAATGTTGGCTCTTCCAGCAAATCCAAAATTAAAGGTTCCAGTTCTAGTTCCTCTGTTGCTGCTACTCTAGCAGGAGTAAAAGAATACAGTGCTGCAGAGCTAAATCTATTAGCCAAAGCAATTCAACAAAGAGTTAACACCATCAATGAAGAGGATACATCATCTTCCTCAAAGTCATCCCAAGCTTCTGTTAACCAGGACCCTTATGGCATCACTGACCTCCAGGATGCACAGGATCCTTTTGCCTAGTCATCACTACTATGGCTCCTATTCAGCTCCCGTGAGCTCACAGTAATCTCCGGCCTGTGCCGACAGTCAGATTCCTTTCCACATGCTGTGGACCCCAGTCATCAGTGCCCGCGCACTCATTTTAAGCATCCTATGCTTCCTGGCCCCTGCCTTGCACGCCGAGTCAAAAGAATCCGGCTTTTCCTACTTTTGTAAAAGCAAATAGTAAAAGTTGTCTGTTTTAGTCAAAAGTGTCTACTGTTCAGCAATAGTAACGTGTCTGTAATCATTCTACTTTTGTTAAAGTGATTGCCAATCTGTAATAGTAAGATTCCCCAGTAATTGTACGCAGCTCACTCCTTACTCTATAAAAGGAAGGCTTGCATTCAGAGTTAGGGGACTTCGCCTTAGGCAGAAACCTTTGAAAACTTAGTAAGACTCAGAGCTCCTTCTCTGACTAATCTTAAGTTTTCTCTTCTGTTTTACTGAGTCCTTCTGTCTTGTTGTTTACTTTCATGCTTATGTATTTCATTTCGTGTATGTAAATATTTTTATGTAATCATATTAGACTGGCATCTGTTGGCCAGATTAATTACATCTGAATTTCTACCGCCTAAATGGTCGGATTATACTTATAGTTATAATTTCAGTTTATATATTCAACTGTGAGGTCCCTTTCCTACTACCCCTTGCATCATGCATAATTTATTTATGGTTATGAACTGTGAGTAGTTAACCCCTGTTCTGCAAGGTTAAGGTCACTATCTGCACACCCATTAGTATGGTGAGTGGTGAAAGCCCGTACTTTTGGTTCTCTGTTTCATCTTCTTGTCCTTCCGCCCTCTTGCCATATGACAGCACGTGATGTTTAAATTAAAAATTTTAACTAGATAAAAAGAAATTAAGTAAGAAGATGACCGGTGTAATCAAGTGATTCTTTCTTTCTTTATATATACATTGGTGGAAGGTTTACAAGATAAATGGAAGACAGAAGTATGGAAGACTTCTGCTTCATCTTTCTAGAAGAAGGAAGCAACAAGCTTCTTCTTCGTTTACTAAGAAGAGAGAAGGTAGAGCGAACCTCCTAGTGAGGCTGTTCTGTCTAGAACAAAACCTATCGAACTCTAACACTTGAGTTCGTTTAAATAGAAAACTGAAAAGTAAATTACTATTGAATCATGCAGGATTCACTATTACATTTACTGAAGTAAAAGTACAAAGTAAAAGTAATTTACTAAAGTAAAAGTAAAAGTAAGAAACATTTTACATTTACTAAGGTGAAAGTAAAAGCAAAAGTAAAAGTTAAAAGTAGATTCTTTTAACTTTACTTTATGCTGATTGACTGGGGGACAGCATATGCTTTTGCTTTATGTTGTCTGGTGACTTTGTCAGATGCATGCGCATCTGATGATGACTGTGGGGCCTGCGGGGCCAGCGTCGTCTGACTGGAGGTCCGACTCCTTCTGTCCTTCTGGTCCGGCTCCTTCGGTGCCGGAGGGTTCTGTTGATCTTCTTCTCAGATAGATCACCATCTCCCCATACTATCCCAGAGCGGAATTGTTATCACCCTTCCACCCCCAAAAATTAGGTATAAAATGAAAAGAAGAGGTAGAAAATTTTTCACCGAAAAACTGGTCATCAACAGAAAAATTTCAGTAATTCTGAAAAGAATTTATAAAATAAAATCAGACTGTGTCTGATACAAGGGATCACACGGTTGACGCCTGAGCTAAACGATGGACTCGATCTAATCAGTAAACTAGTTTTAGCTGTTTACTGCCAGAACTGTAATGAACTTGACTCAAATCAAAACTTGTTCAACTAAGACCCATCAACCCTACGACTCAATCGCTAGACGGTACAGACCTTTTGAAAACAGGTGATAATCCATACTGATTTTTTGGACACATACCCTAATCTGATTCAGACCCATGGTTAAACGCCTTAGCCTACACTGCTCCACTCTGAGACTTACAACGGCTCTACTGGCTACTACCAGGGTGACACTATCAACTTGGGCGGACCAAAAATGAACTTCAGTGGTACTAACACCAAAAGACATCAAGTGACCGTCGTGACGCCAAAGAGGCGCGACAAGGGGTTGAAAAGACGGAGAACAGGTAAAGACCCTAACAAGAACAAATACTGTTCCGACTAATATATATATATATTGTTTGACCAACAATTGACTTTCATTTGGGCTCCACATTGAACTTATGAATACATTCTATTGGACTCATTCAATTAAATTGTTTGGGCTCAATTTATTTAACACATTGGGCTAGCATTAAATAAACTATGCTACCTTTAATTAAATCAAGCATTGAGCTTGTTTAATTATTACATGGATCATTGTTTAATTAAATTATATAGGCTACTAGGTTAGTTTATTGGACCTAATTTAATATATCATTTGGACTTATTATATAATCCAATTAGATTTGCTATTTATAAGCCCATTGGACTCCTTAATTAAGATAGCTTACATAACACTATTACTTACAAATTTGTGGGTTTGTTTTAATAAAACCCTAACACATATTAATACAAGTACTTTGACTTGATTAATTCATTCACTAACCCTTATCATCAAATTGGGTTTATAATATAGTTAACAATTCACAAACAATTATTCCCACATTGGGTTATCTTAAATAATTCACTTGCTTCTTCTTTCTTATTATTCATACAAGTAATTAACTTGTTCACTATGCCTCTTCTTAATTGCCGTACAAGGCCAACATTCAAGCTTTGTGATTTTATCACATACGCTTCTCTTGAAATCTTTTTCCTTCTTTAGTTAATTAATTTAATTAACTAATTTAATACTTCTCATCATATAACTTATCACCTACACACATACTTCATACCTCTTATTTTCTTATGGATATAAAAAAAATAAAAATTGAGTTTGTAATTTTCTCGGTCATTACATACACTATATATAATGTATCATCATTGGGCTTAGTACAAAAAAATTATTCATGAACCTTTTTTATACAATTATTTGGGCCATGTTACACCATATAAATATATTACATTTAATGCGCTTCCATTTGGCTTATTATAATATATATATATATATATATTACATAGAATACATTATATGTAATATATCATAATTATTGGGCTTAATTAATTCCCTAACTTATTATTTAAGCCAAGTACTTATATTAATCCACTAATTTTAAATAAGTGAATTAATTAAACCAATCATGAGCTTTAATTTAACTTTAATCTATCATTATTATATTGTCACACAAGGCTCAATATTCAAGCGATATTAATTCATAATATAAACTTTAACTTTAATCTCAAAATTCACTTGACTTTACTCTTCCATTTCTTAGTTAATTCAAGTTAATTAAATGTTTTCAAATAAAAATTTATTTTATCATAACTATTACACATTTCATCTCTCATTTAGTTCAAAAAAATATAACACATATATCTATTTAAACTAACAACTTTATAATTAATAATTTTTTAAATATATCTGATTATAATATGATCTGAAAATCAGGATCATCACAAAACTCACTGTACATGCGTTGCTAATTAAAATTATATTTAAAATAATATTATTTTAGACGAATAAGTTTCTGAAGTATATTTAAAAATCAAAATCCCCAAAAGCCATTAACCGAAGTGCACTGACAAACGGCCTTGATTTGATTGGGCTTTATGATTCAGCCCAAATCAACATATTAAACCCTTTGTTACGGACACCAATTATTAGCATATTCTTGTAAGAAACTTACCCACCGACACAGCAGAAAATAAAGAAACTTTGTCGTTCAGGAAATCCCACCCAAACATTTGACGCGTGTGCAGCCTGCTCGATTTTCCAACCCTCACTTTTTTCCAACAGCCAATTCAATCTTACTTCTCGTACTCACACAGTTAGCCCCACGGTGAAAAATGAGTCAGTTTCATTTTGTCTCGTATTCTCCTGAAAGAAGTGATAAAAAAGAGTATGTATTTCTTCACCCAACCCTTGAAAATCTGTCCCTTTTGAATTAAACTGAAAAGTAGGAACACATGAGTAAATGAAGAATAGTTGACTATAGGAGAAAGAGCAACGGAGAGAGAGAAATAAAGAGATTGTATCTGGGGTTATTTTGATCTATTGGGAAAATATGGAGCGTTATGAAACTGTAAAAGATATTGGGTCTGGTAACTTTGGGGTAGCCAAGCTTGTTGTAGACAAATGGACAAGAGAGTTCTTTGCTGTCAAATTCATCGAGAGAGGCAAAAAGGTATCACCCCAAATTTAATTTTGATGTCTATATTCTATCTGGGTACACCATATTTTGGATTCTTCTTTATTTATTTATTTATTTTTATTTTTTTGTTTTGGATTCTTGCTTTTGCTAATTTGAGATCTTCTTCTCTGTTTGCAGGTTGATGAACATGTGCAGAGGGAAATTATGAATCACAGATCACTGAAGCATCCCAATATAGTTAGGTTCAAAGAGGTTTGTTTTGATTTCTGATTTTTTATCATTGCTAGCTAAAAAATCTTGTTTTTCTTTGTGGGTATTTTATGCAGGAGATGCAAATGTTCCTCCACTTAAATTTAGAAGTTTTGTAGTACTTTTTAGGGCAATTTAATCTCTTCCTTATTTTCTTAATATCATTATTTGCTCGCACAGTGCGTGTATATGGTTTGTGTGTGTGTTTGTGGGAGGTAAATATACGAGTTAGATTGGATGTTTATATATCTGAATATCTAGATTAATGCTTACATACATTTGATAATTGGAAAAAACCAAACAATTGGTCCTTAAAAATTAAATTTAAGGTCTTCATTTTGCGAAGTGAAAGATAAGTTAGTCTTGATTTGAATATCGGAAAATTCAATAGAAAAGAACGGAAAAGGAGAAGGAAATGAAATATAATATTTTATTCGAACATTTGTATTCATTTTATACACTATATTTTAACATTGTTCCATATATTTGATTTTTTAAAAGTATAGATGGTTAGATTTATCTTTGTTGACATATTTTTTTTTCCTTTTTACATTTATTTATTTTTTCTTTTTTTCTTTTTCCTTTTCCTTCATGTTTTCCAAGTTCTGAACATAGGTCATAGCAGGGAACAGGTAGCTGAGTGCGTAATTAGTAAATTATGATGCAGAATGCTTGATCTTGTTAGTAGTACTTTGTTGAGATATATGGAATTAATTTTGTCTGAGTGTATCTCTTATGATCACTTTAGTTAGGTTTGTTGTGAGCTTTTGGCTTCTACTGATTGCTACTTCAAGTAAAAATTTAGTAGGAAAAATAGTAAAATTGTTTGAATGAATCGTTGCCAGTTCCCAAGTGGTTTTATAATTTTACTTCTGAAAAGGAGATAAGAGCAAAGGTAGGAGTGGTTTTCATTCACTATCTTGAAATGTCTTGTTTACAATTTCTTAGGTATTGCTAACACCTACTCATCTGGCAATAGTCATGGAGTATGCCGCAGGAGGAGAACTTTATGAGAGGATATGCAATACAGGGAGATTTATTGAGGATGAGGTAAGTACACAAGTATGCAGTGTTTTTACCCGAAGGGGTTGTAATGGGGGACGGGGTTTTTTTTAACACAAATGTAGTTCCCACGCAACACAATTCTTCTCAAATCTTTGTTAATTCTTATAATTCACTGCAATAATTAATAGAGTACATCTGTATTTATAATACTCTTATGTAACTTTCATAACCCAAATTAGATTCTAATAAGATAACTGCTTAAATTATAAATAAAGTAAATTAATGAAATACAAGTTCTAGATTTTTCTTTTATTTCCATGAGCTTCTAAAGCCTTTTATATTGGTCCAACAAAGTCTCGCAGGTTTGTCTTGCATCATGTTGCTTGGGTGTTTGTGGAATGAAAGTTCAACAAAATTGTATAGTCAGTGTGGCATCTGAAAATTCAAAATGTTTATCCAATTTATCATTATATTTGCAATGCTAAAATTGTATATTGCATACACTAGTTATAAAAGTTCCAGAATTTGATTTCAATTACATCATCCATCATATATAGATTTCCCTTATGCTTGCCTTGCGATTTTGTTTGCACTACAATGCTACACTGCAAATCTTTTATAAGTTTACTCTTTAGTTGACCGACTAAATCACCCATCCAAATGAAAACCAGGGCAAGACAATTTTGAAGATTTCTTAATACCTTATGTTAACACGAGTGGCATGCTGATGGTTCCTTATATGTTGTAAAGGTCCATACAATTCCAAATTGTTGATGCATATCCAAAATTAACCTTATACGATTCCACTTGGTTATTTACCAAAAACTTCAACTGCCAGGGATGACCCAAAACCAATGAAGCCCAAGCTTTATCCTCACTTGGAGAAAATAAATTTGTTATTGGAAAATTGAGGTCTTTTATTTTGTTTTTTTCGGAATCATCTGCATTAGGTATTGATATCTTTATATCAAATTGATGTGCAAATTTAATTTGCATCTAACTCTTCTTATTCTCCTAACTTGGATCAGGCAAGGTTTTTCTTTCAACAACTGATATCAGGAGTTAGCTACTGTCATTCAATGGTATGAGTTGAATCCTTCATTCTACTTGTCAGCTGTAGCAGTTTTAGTTTTTTGTAGATCCATGATTTGTAATTCGTTACAGCAAATATGCCATAGAGATCTTAAGCTGGAAAATGCACTGTTAGATGGAAGCCCAGCACCTCGTGTCAAAATATGTGATTTTGGGTATTCCAAGGTAAAGATCTATAAATTCCTCTAGATGATCCCTAAATTCTTTTCACAATGTTCTGATTACATATTTCCTTTTACTCCATCTTTCTATTGGTGGGATGGGGCAATTTTCCAGTCATCAATATTTCATTCTCAGCCAAAGTCAACAGTAGGAACGCCGGCTTATGTTGCGCCAGAGGTCCTTATTAGTAAAGAATATGATGGGAAGGTGATAGTTTGTTTTACAGTTAATCCGCTGTGATTCACTACATTCGACTTAAATCCCTGTACGCACTATCTAATCCTCAAGATTATAGCTTTCAGATGTTTGGTCTTGTGGGGTAACTTTATATGTGATGCTTGTTGGGGCTTATCCTTTCGAGGATCCAAGTGGTCCAAAAGATTTTGGAAAGATAATCAAGGTAATTAATAAGAAAAACTCATTTTGCAATAAAATGGAAGACTTAAGTTGATACCTTTGATTAATACAAATATTATTGGATTGTGACAGCGAATACTTAATGTTCAGTACTTGATTCCAAGCAACATTCAAATTTCCATGGAATGTAGGCATCTTCTGTATAGAATATTTGTTGCGAACCCTGAAAAGGTGAAACTCATTCTGTCCTCATCTTGTACAATCTCAGTTAATCTGTTTTTGTACACACATTGGTTGAAATAAGATGAGTTGATCTATAGTTTTTCCTTTGCAGAGAATAACAATTTCAGAAATGAAAAAGCATCCATGGTTCTTGAAGAACTTGCCTATGGAGTTGATGGAAGGAGGAAGCTATCAAATCAATGATGTAAATAACCCAACCCAAAGTACTGAAGATATATTGTCAATAATACAGGAGGCAATGACACCTTCTGAGGTCCCTAAAGGTCAAGAATTTTCATTTGGAGGTAGTATGGACTTCGATTATATGGATGATGCAGATGTTGAAGACATAGAAACAAGTGGCGAATTTGTGTGCGCTTTGTGAAAGTGCTTACTTAGTGGACTTGCAAGAGGTATATTTCTCCACTAACAACTTCTTAAAAGAGAATCCCACAAATGAAATATTCTCAAGGCTGGGTGGACATTAATGGCTTGACGGAGATAATACTAGAGACTCATGATCTGATGTCGTGATATCCTCTGTCTATAGGTTTTATGTACATGTTAATGTTTTGGATGCATTACATTTGCCTTGTTCTATAAACAATATGATTGTGTAAAGTAACTCGAGGGAGTACAAAATATAAAATGTAGTTTCTGGCTATTAGTCTGGATTTAGAGTTCATGGCCTATTATTCATGTTATTTCCTATGTTATACAGACTTGAATGGAGTGTCCGGTTGGATAAGGTATTTTATAGAGTCCAACACAGGTGCTCCTCATTTTTGCCAACTTTTTACACTAAAATGAATTATCCGGTACTCGTACCCTTATCCGAGTGTTGAGTGTCATTATGGCAAAGTGAGGAGTCCTTGTAACGTAGGTTATTCCTTAGTGTTTGTTATTATAGCTAATTATATGTCTAGCAAGTTTCATGTGTTTTTTAAAAGTATTGCTATGTTATGTTTTTTGTTGCAATAATATGGAGGCTAGCTGAGAAAACATATTGCAATTGTGTAGCACTGAATAATTGTATTTCTTTATGGTAAATTGGTAATGCATATGTATGATATTATAGAGCAGTTTTGGCAGAAGGGAAAATTGGTTCTCAAACCTTGCTTCTTCTATATGACAATTTTCTTGGGGGATATCTATGTAGTAAAATAATTTATATGTGAATTAATTTTAACGTAATTTCTAAGTGATACTATATAATAACTAGTTAAGTACACCGCGCGACGCACATATTTATTTTTTAAATAGTATTATTATTAATTTTTTATTCATTTTATATAATGATAATTATTATCAAAAAAATTATTTCACAAATTAACTTAATATTGCTATTATGTGGATTAAAATGTTTGCACAAAAGACCTAATAAGTAGTACATATCACATAAAATTGTCAAGACTCATAATTGAGTTTTAATAATGTGATTTTTATTATTTAAACTTAATATTCAATTTTATATAGTATTTTAATGTGATGTTTAGGTTTTTTGACAAACCCCGAGAAAAAACCATGAGAGAAATTCATTTATCAAGAAAGTCCGTCCGAATTACAAATATGACAGAGTTTAGGTGGAGTCTCCTCCATTCAAGATTGAAATCCTCATGCATTCATCAACAATGTGGCCTACCTCAGAAAAATCATCTGTGCCGGTCCTTAAAGAAGGTGGATGACCTTAATAGAATCAGGCTCTATTATTACTTCAGAGCAGATGCCAAGCTCTAAAGCAAACATGATACCTTTTAGGACCCCCAAAAGCCTCGGCAGAGGCTGTGGAAAAAAACACATCCTTGCCCAGAATCTATCGAAACAGCTCCCAATTATACTGTGGCATCATGATTGCGTATAGCAATGCCAACACAAGTACGAGTGGATGTTAGTGCAGCATCTGAATTAATCTTTAAGATTCCCAGCGGAGGCCTAGTCCATCTTCGGAGCAGTCATATTCTGCTTGAAGTAATAAACTACTGCCATGATAGATGTCTTCAGAGTCTTTGTGACACCCATAATAGATATTTTATTCCGGTGGATTATAACAAGTAATAGTAGTCAGTCAAACTGAGAGTCGGTGCAGGTAGAGAAGAAGACGCAACATCCCACTAACTAATAAAATCAGTTATAGTACCTGCCAAGGAAACAAGGTTGCTAGGATGTACTAAAGTCTGTTTTTACATAGCATCATGAGCATAAACTAGGCTCGAAATTGTAGGGACAGAATTGGTCCAATCGGCTTTAGACTTGACCCGACCCTAACCCCTTTAGGTTAGGCTGGACTTTGATATTGTGAACCCTTAGATTAGATCGGCCCAACCCGGATATTAGCCTTTGTTATTCCTTCTTTATTTTGCAGCTCAAATCGGAGCAAAACCTTATAGCCAAGGGTCAAGTGGCTAAGCCCGTTATTTAATATTTTGAACCAAATTATTTAATCATAAGTGATAGTTTAATAGTGGTAGAAGTATTTTTTTTTGAGTTTACAAGATCAAAGGGTCAAGTTTACCTATCATATTTTTCTTAGTTAACTATCAGTACCTAGTCATATTTTTCTTAGTGTACCCCTCTTGACCCTGACATAACTACTTTATTTAGTAGCCCTCTTGACCATGACATTGGGATCCGGTTATGGTGAAGTTAAAAATCAACTTCACCATAGTAAGTTATATGCTTTTTCATTACATTGTTATCCATACATATTTAATGTGGTGAAAAAGCATATAACTTACTATGGTGAAGTTGAAAATCAACTTCACCCTAACCAAATCCATGACATTGTCTTTGTAACACTCTTTCTTATTATTATGTTTTTATAAACGCATTATTTTTTACTTTGTATTCTCAGGCTTTTTTCACGACACTTGTAGTCCATTGCAAACAAAACAAAAAAACATAAAAACATAAAAAAAAATTATAAAAAAAAAAGTACAAACGGGCGCGCACGTATGGAGAGAGAAACACTTTGAAAATTCTATTTTACATCATCTCTCTTCATTTGTCTACTGGCAACATTTCCTGTTCCTGAGAATAATCAAATATACAGAGGGAAGTTAAATGATTTAAAGCAGCCCGCACCAATTAAACCTTTTGTTCAACATTGTTGTATTCAGGCAAGAAGATTACAACAAAAACTTTTTGAACTGGAAATCACTTCCTAAAATATCTGCAATAAAGCTAGTGTAATAATACAAAGGCTATACAACACAGTTCTAGTCCACTACTACTACTCAGAGCTAGCAGAGGCCTCAAGCCGACCTGCTGCTGAACATGTTCCACCTTCCCCGTGTCATCTCATCTTCGCTGAACATGCTCTCCTCACTACTAGAATTAGAGAGTGAGTAAATATCCTCGTCATAACTGACAACATCATCAGCCTCCCTGTGTCTCATCCCTCTCCTAACAACATCCTTGATACCTCTTCCTTGCAGAGCCAACCGCCTGTAGCGCTTTCGTGCTTTCCTCTTACCCTTGGGGAAATGATCACGGTGTGATTCAAAACTTGTACTTTCTACATCCTTTGCACTTCTGTCCTTGTTACCTTCATTTTCCTCCGAATCAAAACTCGGAGCCTCAGCATCAGTCCTGCATAGTTTCCTCCCTGCATTTGTCTGGTACAAAATTATTCAACATCAACTTTGTGAAAAACATTCAATTTAAGGGAAGAAATATTGAAGGTGCATAGCCAAATCTGGGAGCACATCAAATAAGCAAAAGGTGGTGGTTTAAACCTAGTATACTAAGAAATAGCAGTAGTAAATGGGAGTTGCACGGAGTTCTTATCCGATTTTTCCCCTAATTACCATATTCTGTATTAAAAAAATTATGATTTTTAATCTTGGCTAGAAGGATAGAAATAGCATTTAATTTTTCAATTCAGTAAGATTTTTAAACCAATAGAAAACTATCGGCATTTCAGGACTTTTACTGCAGTACATCTCAAAAGAACTTCAACACTCAGGCAAGAGCAAGAAAACAAGTAGAAATGATTTCAGTAGCATACCGTGGGACCATGATCAACCAGCCGAGCCCATTCAGTTCGATTCCTCAGGCAATCAAGAACAGCCTGCGAGTGACTTGAATATGCATAACGCTCGCCATTATGCTTCCGCAAGTTAGGCCAATGCTGCAGAGGAGAAGCAAAATATTGAAGAGATAAATTAGCCAGACAAATACTCTTCACTCCCAATTCAAAGGAAAAAAAAAGTACAGTAAACAGGAAGCATTCTCATACCGGCAGAACCGCATCACAGAGTTCTTCATATGTCATGCGCTTGTCTTTGATAATCTCAGAAAGTAAGCCTGTGAGTTATATAAACATTCACTTCATACATGAGCATGTGAAGTAGAGTATAAATCCCAAAATCTTATTTTATCTATTGCACATTTGAAAAAAATAACTTATAAGAACCTTAAAACACACAAAATAAAATATGAGGCAACAACCTGGTAAAGTGCGATGGGTGGGACATATGATGATGTCAGTATCATCATCAGAGGCATTTAGAGGTGAGTTTCGTGTGGAAGACATATTTCGTTCATTAGTCTCAGAGGATGCTAGCGAATCACTGCCTGCAGTTAAAGAGGTTACACAAGGGATACTCTTAGTGACAGAGTAACAGGATCTGCTGTACGTGCCAAATCATTTCTCCGCTGCAAAGGCAAAAAAGGTGATCTGTTAACGTTTTTAGATTCATCTTGGAGCTCGTGAGAATTGTGAGATCCCTCTTTTGCTAAATCCTTGCCTTATCTTTTAGAAACCTATAAAGTTTTATAACAAGGACTAGTTACTCGGAATGTAAGCAAAAACCTATCACAGCATATACTGATATATAAAAACACAAAAGGTTAAAAGTATTTTAGATTTTTATTTCCAAAACAACCCCTCGTTAAATTTATACCTGTAGTATCTGCCCTAATCGTTAATAAGTTTCTTTTTATTGAAAACAACCCTCAGAATATGCCTATGGGTTAAATCATTTTTTTTCACTTAAGTAAGGTCGAATTTACGTTTATATTATTGAAGTTAATTTTTTTACGGTCAATTAAGGTTGTGTTTGATTGCATCTTAATGCATCTTAACAGCTAACCTCTTAATGGATCTTAACAGCCCATATTTTTATATTAAAATTCTCTGAATAGTTAATATATAAATATGAGTCTAAACTATTCAGATGACCTCTTAATATAAAATTATGAGTTGTTAAAATGTATTAAAAGGTAAGCTGTTAAGATCCATTAAGATGTAATCAAACAACACCTAATTGACCTATAATATTTTTTAAAAATTTGAAAATTCTGACCAAGAATTTTTAAAGTTAACATTATGTCCATGTGACACTATGTTGACATTTATGTCGATTATTCAACAGATTAAAACACGATGTGTCAGCAAATGACGTGTACTAGAAACTTAAAAAAATAAACGTATAGCATACTTAACATATTAAATAATTAAAAATAAGTAAATCTATTTAAAATCAAACAATTTACTATTAAAAAATCAAAGTGAAAATTAAACTAATTAAAATACAATAAAAACTAAATACAAGCTAAAACCAAAAACAAATAAATAAAGTATTAATATATCACTACAAAATAAACAACTAAACAATTAAACATATATATACGTAAAAGAAAGTAAAATAAGTAAAGTAAACTAATCACCATTAGAAACCCAAAAAAATACTAATCAGATTTTAAAAAAAAGATTCAGAACACCGTGCTCACCATCAAATTAGCAAAAACTCTTTGTTTTTTTTTTATCTGACTACGCTCTTTTCACCAAAAAAAAAAAGAGGTCAATCATCTTGCAAACCCAGAAGCCAGAACATCATGAACACCATCCCCTTCATCTAAGATCCGGAAGTAACCAAGTACTGCGGCTTGGCTAAATTGCGATATCGCTCTAGATTTCTAATCAAAGAAGGCACAACGATCAGAAACTTTATGTATACTTGGGATTTCACAGATTTTTCAATTTGGAGCAATTAAGAAAGACTTAGAGAAGAAAATTCTTTTTCTATTAGCATATCCTTAACAAAATCAAGACCTTATTCAGATTTGCCTATAGTTTGTAGAAGAAATTTACAATAAGAAAACGAAAAAAAAAATTATGGAAAGTGTTTTTGCTGCGGATTGTCGTGGGGTGAAGGTGATAGCCGATGGATGGCTGAGATGTAAGGTACGGGATAAGGATGAGAGAGAGAATGAACTATTTGTATTTTGATTTGAATATTTAGTTTATTTTCTTTCCTTTTCCACATGGTAAATCACATTGACAAACATATGACAGGGACGCAAAATCTCGGTCATGTGCCTTAGTTCCGTTAAAAGTCAACATTTAACAGAAAATGTAACGAATTGTATAAAATTGAAGTTCAAAGAGTCGATTGTAAAATTTTTTTACTTCAGTGACGTAAATATAAATTCGACCTCAGTTCAGTGAGAAAAAAATGATTAAACCCACATGCCTATACATATCTGAACCAACCTGCATTCTATAATAAATTCAAAACCAAACATCATATAAGAAAATTGGATTGTATGAGAACTCCCCAAAAATATCTCCTAGTCCTTGCCATGTCCAATATAGCTCTACATAAGAAATTAAAGGAGTTTGTATTTAAGTAATGATTCCTCAAGTTATAGAACCTTATCATGCAAGAACAAAGAAGTTATAAATTACATAGAATTCCCATTTCTAATTTAGGATTTGTCAGTGACTTCGAATATAGAATTATTATCCTTATTTAAATTCTCTCTCTCTCTCTCTCTCTCTCTGTGTAATGTCTCAGGAATTTCCTCGTGTTTGTGCAATGTCTCAGGAATTTCCTCGTGTGTCTGTGTGTGTAATGTCTCATGAGTGCAAAGCTTCAGCTACTACACAAGTACATATGGCACTGGCACCTGCGGCTGCAATATACAACACAAACAATTTCCTCTCAAAACCAAAAAATTCTAGGTTATCATTATGTCCCTTTGATTTATGGTCAGCAATTCAACTTTGGCTCAACACCACAGATCCTATACAGGTCATAACTACTGCACAAAACTCGTAAATAGCAAGGTTTGGGGAGGGTCACATGTTCACCTACATCCTTAACATAGAGGCAGTTTCAAGGACTTGAATCCATAACCAAATATTCAACTGGTGAGCGCTTAAACATTGCACCAAGCATCCAAAGATTGATTGAAAAAAAATATTATGGATCTAGGCTTCGACTCTAACAACAAATTCAGTGTAGAATAAGAGTATCTCTTATTCCAGAGTTTTAGTTATTTATGGTCTTAGATAATTACTAGGATTTTTATTTTTACTTGGTCATTAAGTATTAAAGATTTTCTTATTTTTATATAAACAATTGTAATCCAAAGATTGATATTATTGAATTTTAAGCATTATGCCAGTGGCTTTTAGGCTAATTATCTTCTTCTAATCCCTTTTATTCCTTCTTCCATCTTGTGCTACATCAATTTTGGTATGCAAATGAATGGGTGGCACTTATGTTACTCGTGCAAGTCCTTATAGAGAAGGACATCATATTCAGGAAGGCAACTGGGTGGTTAGGTTCAATTTTTGTAGGGTTTAATTTTCCGTCTTGCATATTCACTTTACATCACATTTCAGATTTTACTGTTTGTGATATTTCCATTTTGAATATCACAGGATGCTAATGTGTAGGTGTTTATGATTAGTTCTGCAAAACTCGATGTAGGTTGACTTCCACCTCTCGTAACAAACAAGTTTGAACCCTAGACTCTTCTAGTACTTTTTCTTGTCAGATTGCTCATTCTTAACTCATTCTAGCCATCATTTCATTCTCCTCTGGTTTTTACCATTTAGAAAGCAAAGGGTTTTGTTCTTTGGTTCTATAAAGGCAAAATCAGAATAATCTTTATCAGATGCACAGGCTCCACAAGGCTCTATTTTCACAGTCCAGAGATCTAAGTTATGCGTAAACAGATTGATGAGACACGCTCTCATTTACTGTAAAAAAGTTATGTAGCTTGCGGTTTATGAAACTCTATTCTTGCAGTGTTAGGGAAGGAGTGGGTGTTTCTAGCCTCAGTGGAGGATTTGTTATTTGACTCAGGTTTTGGCAGGAGGGAAGAGAAATGCTATGATGTTTTGGAAGTTTGCACTCTTACTTGGCTCGGAGGTTTGGGATGGAGGCAAAAAAACAGAGAAAGACAGAAGGATGAAGATGATAATAGGAAGGGTATTATTGTCATTTCAGTTATTAAAATCAATATTATGGCATTTCTGGTCACTTTTGACCAGCTAATTGGGGTCAAGATGCACTTTAAAGCTTTTATTTTTCAAAGCTTAGGTACTAAATGACACATTTTGAAAGTAGGAGTGTCAAGCCCATTTCTATGATAAGTATGGGGTACAAATATACTTCAGTAGTTCAGTGTTTTTTAATTGAAACTTGTTGTTCAATTGACTGGCAAAGCTAGGCAAATTAATGAGCTTTATAGCTAGAAATCACAAATTTCTATTCACTTCTGATATACAAAATCCTTTCTTACCAACATATAGCTGGATGCATCCTTTATAGAACAAGTGCTCTCAATAAAATATTCCCTCCGTCCCAATTTAAGTGAGCTTGTTTGACTGGCGCCCATAGTTTTAGGATAGTGATATTGAGTGCTTTATGATATACACATTAATTATACTTTTTAATATTCTCATTTTTATTATTTTATAAGTTTATTTTATTTAACTAATTCATTTTATTTTATTTTGCAGAAAATAATAAATAAATAAAGTTGAGTTGAAGAGGGAGTTCTAGAAACTTTCTAGTTGACTTTTATTTGGACTATAATAAATAGTTGTGCAAAAAAAGAATACTTTGGAGATAGAGATAAAGAGTTAGATTTTATTTAATTAATTGAAGAAATATTGACCAACTTCAATGTGCTTTAGATTAGGTTATAATTTATTTTTTTCTGTAAATAGGACTTTTGTTTCAGGGAGAGGGGGGTAATTTTTATTTTACTTTCTCTTCACTTCCATGGGAACAAGGAGGGAGAGACAGGAAGCTTTTTGTGTTTGTTTTCCTATTCTTCCATTCATCATGTGCGGCTCCAGGGAGTATAATTGGCTTTTGCTTGTAACAATTTCATTACTTTAATGTTATTTTAGTTTAAATTGTTTGCCTTCAATTCTTGGTACGTTTAATTAGTGTCCTGTTGATAATTATTTCGTACTTTCTTATTAGTTTATTTAATTAGTAGTATTAATTTATAATTTTTATGGCTAACTAAATCTTTAATACTTAAGATGATGATGAAACTATGTATTACATATTAATATTTTCTTTTTGTTCCGATATTAATATCTAATTGCTTATTCCTTTATTTTTACCTTCGAGCAAAATTCATTGTGGTTCTTATATTAATTACAAGATTTTGATAAGTTATAGTTAATATGTGAATTTTTCATAACTTATACTTACCCATATAAATCATTATTATTTTTAAAGGGAATGAAAAACTAAATTGAAAATTAATTTTGAAAAGAAAATTTTAATTATTATGTTAGTATTTAGTGGATTTGGATTCCTAGGTAATTTTTCTCATTACTAGTTTTCATTATAAATTTTTAATTTGCATTATTTAGTTAATTAATCATCTCTGCTATTTTTGTAACGCCCCCAAAATTCCCGCGCTTTTGATGCGGCGGACTTTGTACGTTAACTCTATACATCTATCGACTTAACCAATGATTCCATAATCATATTGGTTGAATTAGTCTTATTTTAGACTATACATTAAAAATTTCTCTTAACTTTATCTCTGGATCTTAACTTGATCTCAGTCTCATAAGTATACAAGTATCAACTTGTATTTCATCCGTATAAATGGATAAAACCATATATAACGGTCTAATTTTAACCTTAGGATTTAAATATTCTTTAACTTTACATGTTCCAACATCCACAGCATTAAATCATTAGGACGGCTCTTGGGAACAGAGAATCCCGCGATGAATGTTTGTATCTTCACCCGTGATAAATGTTTGCATCTTTATCCGTGACAAATGGTTGTATCTTTGCCCGGTGCAAAATTCTCTTTCCGTATAGAACATTACCCAACTAGTTAAAACTCTTATTCGAAACATATTTGTTTATAATGATATCTCTTCATATCAATAATCATACTTATATGGTATTCAGAATAGTAATAACGAGTTATACCTGGGTCCGAGGAACCTTAACGATGGATTTGACCAGTCAACATCGTTTAGTCCTGTCTCGGATGTACAACACTCACAAGTTATTTACCGATCATCATCCAGATAAGTAGATCATTATCAATACTATGTTAAATGTAATGACCCCGAAATTCGACTCACTTTATTCCTTTAAATTTTGTATTTATGATACATTATCTCCCTAACGTCCAAATTTCGGTCCGTTAATAAATCTTTCATCACCTAAATTAATTCATTATTTAATATCAATATCATCAATTACCAAATTTTCGGTATAAATTTTTCTTTTTCTCAACTTAATCATTGTATTAAAATATTTGGATATTTTAAATTCTTATATCTAGATCCTAGTCCCTGGATCGCAACCTTTACTTATTCTTTTCTTTCTGTAACCCGTATCATAAAAATCCACATTCAACATTTAATGTCATTTATATACATACAATATTCTTATGTCGTAATTCATAGTCAGACATATAATAATCTCTACCATAATAGTCATAGTGAACAATCACAGTTCACAATTCAAACTATACTCGTCATATTCGGATCCAACTTATCTGTACATACAGCATATCAATATAACTTTGACAAATTATCCACCTTGAATCATAATACAAACATTTAATAATCACATTCACAACCTTTTAGGAAAATCTGTCTTTACATCACCTGATGTTTTTGAATTTCATTTCTTTCCTGCAAAAATGTTTATTAAGCAAGTAATGAGCACAACGGCTCAGCAAGTTCAACAGTTTATGCTTCACATAGCACATACCTTAATATGTTCGGTGTGTGTCATACATCACGTGCTTGTGCTTCTACTATAGCAATATATCCCATATTATTGCACAAAGTACACATTGTGGTCATATTAATCACGTATCACATAGCACATATTTTTTTTTTATGCATTTAAAACAATAATTACATATCATAACAGTCCAACATTTAACATAAAAGGGACTGAAGAACTTGCCTGGCGTCCAGTTATTTAAATTGTTAGCTCAAACCCTTAACTCGATCAACCTATGATCATAAAATAATCAAATAATAATTATTTATCCTCTTATGATATTAATTTAATTAATTAATATCATCTCTAGGCCAATTATTAATTTATATGGCCAATTTATTAACCTCGTCTCATAAAATACTAATTTAACTTAATATCCAATACCTTCGTCACGGACAACCCGACTCATCGGATAAATTTGAGCATAATCAGTTGTCCGGATTTTTATTTATTCATTTTCTAACCTTTAAACTCATTAGATTAATATTTAAAATATTAATCCCCAATATTTAATATTTGTACAAAAATATTAAATTTAATGCCCAAACATCATTTCTATACTTTTAGTATTTTTCTATAATTTTCTATGATTTTTAAACATTTATTTCAATTAAAATTAATTTCTGGGGGCAATATGGTAATTTCCGCAGCTAAAGGGACATATCCGGAATTTTCCGGAAAGTCCAGGGGCATTTTCGTCATTTTCGCGCCCTTAGGGACTCATCCGGCATTTTCTGGAAAGGCCGGGGGCATTTCTGTAATTTCGGCGCGTCAAGGGACACTCTGGGTATTATGTAAAAAGTTCAGGGGCATAATAGTAACTTTATCGTGCCAAAGGACACGTTCGGTATTATCGAAGAAGACCAGGGACAACACGGTAATTTTACCGCGTTTCGATCGGCCGCGCATTGCGCGACCGACCCCCGGTCGTTCAAAACGACGTCGTTTTCCCCTTGATTCCGGAAACTTCCTACCGCGCATGGCGTGGTCGCCCCTTAGCCCCAAAAACGACGTCGTTTCTGGTCCCTGTTCACACACACACAGCGCCGCGCAATGCGCGGCTTCTCAGAAAAATTTTCTCTTTCTTTCTCGCGAACAGTATATCAACTTCATCCAAAAAAATCCATTTTTGCTCCAATTTTTTTACACAAAACTACTCCAAAAATTATGTAATTCATACATATATATTCTAAAATTATTTGGAATAATTATTCTAATTATTTTCTATTTTTCAACAATTTATTTTAATACTAAAAATACATGAATAATTCCAACAATTAAATTATTTTACCTTCCTTTTGAAGCTAATTATTCCCTTGTTGGCTCCAAACAACTATTCTCTTCCTTGTGGTGGCCATGGAGGTCGGAAGGTGGTGGTTGGTGGCGGTGATGGAAGAAAATGAGAGAGAGAGAGTTGTTTTTGTGTTTGTTTGTTTTTCTTTTGTTTTCTTTTCTTTTTCCTCTCTTATTTCTTGCCTTTTATAACATACACACTAAATCAATTTTAATAGAATGACACTTCCACCGCCCAAGTTGCGCCGACTTAGCCTTTTTCGGGTAAGCAACACAAAGAAATCATGCATAATTTATTTTTTCCAATACATTACGTAATTATCTAATGTAATAATTATTTTACATAATGTATGTAAAATAATTATTTTAATACATCAAAATTCATAACATGATTTATCATTAATATTTAAACATCTTTTAGGTACTTTACTTGACAAATTTTTTACACGCATAATGACATGCATGTAATTATTTGAGGTAATTTATACCTCCAAAAATCATAAAATAATTCATATAACCCATAAAAATTATTTTTCATAATTTTTCACTTCTTTACTTGGACAACATGTTACATTAACATGTTCACGTTTCCGAAATATTATTTTTCATAAAAGTCATAATAATTCTATTATACATAAACATTCCTTTTTCTTATTTATTATTCAATTTCTTTAATAATCATATTAATTTCTTTATATATAAATTATATAATTTAATATTATATAATTTATATAATTACATTCTTCTTTTAAATAATTTCTTAATTTCCTCCAACTTTATTCCATTTAATCACCTTATATAAATTACATAATTATTCTTATATAATTTATATAATTATTATTTCTTCATACCTTATTTTAATTTCCTTATATAAATTATATAATTTATTATTATATAATTTATATAATTACCTTTCCTTCTCAATTAATTTCTAAACCTCCTCCACAATTCTTGATAAAATCTAAAATCAACACATACAATTTTACCAACTCCCTCATTCACTTTTTATTTAAATTTGGATTAATTTAATTATTAATCCCTTTATTTCCATAATTAATGAAATTTATAATTATCACAAATAAACATAAACACATATATATACATATATAATTCATATTTCTTACATTTCCTTATAACCTCATTTAAAACATAATTTCTGTACTTCCACAATAATTAAATTGTACAATTTATTGTACATTTACCTGAAATTTCTTTTATTCTTCATAAATTGTATTTACACAATTTATTTACTTTTTAATTATTTTAAATTCACATAATTCATCACCATCTCTATACAGATTTAATTTACCAATTAAATCTCTTCACATACCTTAAATCGCATAAAAATAATAATTAATTTAAACAATCTTGATAATTTTACCAATTACATTCTCATTTAATTTTATTAAAGAAATCTTGAAATTTCGGGTCCCCACATTAAGTCTTAACAATTCTAGGTTATATCAAAATAAAGACATAACAACATTCTGATGATAATAATTTATATCATTCATTCAATATTCGGTTACATGTTTGTTTGATCGTATTACAACAGTCAATATGACTTATACAAATACAAGTAATAAACATGAAAACATAATCTATGCTGCATCTTTAAGTTCATGATTTTCTTAACGTTCATCTTTAATCTGCAAATAAGGTTTTATTCGCAAGAATGAGCACGACGGCTCAACAAGTCTAACATACAACACATACGCAGTTTATGTTTTCATATAAACTTTAACATGCCTTGATTGAATATAATTCTCCATTTAATAACACATATAACTCATGTTCCAATAATTTATATCACATTGACACACAAAGTGTATAAATCATGTTCATACATCGTAAACATAACGCATAACAGTTAGAAGGCTTGTAAACATCAGTTAAAGACTTCACATATCATCTATTGCATAATAAAATGACATTACACATCTCATTTATCATTTTAACAATACTACACAAGTAGCACATAGCAAGAGTTAGAAGACTTGCCTTAAAACCATGTTAGGATTTTCCCGGAAAATCGTTAAACGCCTACAAAAAGGGTTACGCGACCCCGAATGTTAGTTTATCAAATTTTTCTTTTGAATAAGTCTTAGAATAACTTAACTAGACTATTTCCATAGGTGGAATTATTTGGAAAATTTTCCAACTCAAAAACTCATTTTTAAGTCACTTTTAAAAAAATAGGCAGCAAGTTTGGCTGCCAGACCCCGGCTCGATCAAACGGCCACAACTTCTTCGTTTTAAAACATTTTTGAGTCGTTCAAAATTTCACGCGTTCATAACTTCCGTATCTAGAACTTTTATTCAGACCAAGGTTCAAGATTCCTTACTGATTTACACATATTTCCCAGTAATGGGACTGAACTAAAACTGATTCATATTTCTGACCTCTTTTATAGTAACAGCCATAACTTTGTCATACGGAAACATTTTTGAGTGATTATTGAGTATAAATTGCTTAGAATTTCATGATCTACAACTTTCATTTAGGTTTCTAAGGCAGATTCAGACTTTAAATTTTCGGAAATTTGCAAAAACTATTCTGCGACTATATTAGACTTAACTTTCTTTGATTCGATTGGTAAAACATGATACCTCAAGCATTAATTTGCTAAGATAACATGTTCTAACACTCCGTATCACTTCATAACATAAAAATAACACAATTATAAACCTACTTATATAAGATTTCATGACTTTTTCTCAAGAACATGAAGAACGAATCGAAAAACACGAAGAACAAAGTTTCATCGTTCTTCGTTTCGACTACTAAAACTTGATGCCACAAACATTATTTAGCAAGGTCATCATGTTTCATCATCCCATAACACTAAATTACCAAATCATAAACCTACTTATGTAGAAATTATGACTTTTGCTCAAGAACACACGAAGAACGAAAAATCGTACATGTTAACGACTTATGTTCTTAAGCTTTTGGATTTCATACTTGAAATAATTTGAGCATTATAACTGCTTACATATGCGATTATAACACTTTATAATTGACAAAAATTGGTCATTATAACGACTTGTTTACTTAATTATAACAATTTATAATAATGTTCCAGAACATACGAAGAACACGGAGAACGGATAAACCGTACATGGCTACAACGTATGTTCTTGAGCTTTAAATTATGAAATGAAATTTGACATAACAATGACTTGCTCAAGTCATAAGGAACACGGAGAACGAAAAATCGTATATGGCTACGACTTATGTTCTTGAGCCTCATCGATAAAATAAAACTTTAAGCATAATAACGATTAAGAATCGTACCTTTTATTATTGCAAGCTTTAACTATTTCTTTGCAATCTCTTGATTATAGGAATTTTGCTTTGAAAAATTATTGAGAATAATGAAGAGTTTAGCTCTCTATTTATAGGAAAACCAAGGGTCGGGGTAATTTGGTCATTAGTTTAAACGCCAAGGGCATTTTAATCATTTCTCCCTAGCGCTTGCATCATCGCTTACATCACCCTTCTTCTAATTGGTCGATTCATTTTCACTTGGATTTAGTTCCAAATAAATCGTCCTAGTTCTTTTTCAGTTAGTGTAATCGTGCTAGTTCTCCCTAGTTTAGTTACACTAACTTAGTTACACATAAATTAGTTTGATTTCAACTAATTAATTAAATAGTATAATACATTAGTATTTATACGTATTTCTTCCGTATAATACATCGTATAATATTCGTATTCTACTGGTATGATACCTCGTATATTTCTCGTATTAATTTTTCGTATAATTTTTCGTATAATTCTCGTATTATACATTACAATATACTTTTATTATTCTCGTATTCCTTCCGTATTCGCTACGTATTCATCCCGTATACGTGAATAGTAATCTCCATAAATTATTTTTGGTAAAAATTTTATTAGTCAAAATGCATCTACTGTCAATAAAAATGCTATTCAGGAATGTGAATTTTCAAAATTCGGAAGAAAAATTTCCAAATGAATAGTATTTTACACGTTTTTCGAGTAAAACTTTTATTGGCTAAATAATATCTATACTTCATATAAATGCTATTTCGTGAAATACGATATATCAAAATATCGAAAAGAATAGTCAAAAAGACGACAAATGTTTTCTCGTAAATCGTGACATTTTTGTCTTTTTCTCCAGAAAATTTTATTGGTTCTCTGGCATCTAAACCTGTGACGACCCCGAATCCGGGTTCCTTGAACCTCAGATCCGGTTTCACACGAGTACTACATTTTCCTTATTGTTCATGAATTACAACAATATTATAATTGCTACATAATCATTTATTTGCAATTTCACAACATCTCTTTCTATTCCAGAATCGAAATCTTTATACATTCCTAGTATGTCTCAATATCATACATGATACGACATTCTATTACAATCAATTTGAGTATCTAAGACTCATAATACATACCAACTAAAGTCTTATACTACACAATCATTTACCTGTCCAATTCAGACTGATATCTACAGTGGTCGTGCTAGACCTTCAATGAATGTAATATGCATTCCTGTTTCTTGATCCTTATCAAGACTTCAAATACTTGTACTATCTGAAAATGTTGGTTTAAGCAAGAGTGAGCACGACGGCTCAGCAAGTTTAACAGTTACACATAACACATTACATGCTTCACATATACTCTGCAATTTATACTTACATCATGCTCTTCATGCATTTCAGTTTATGTCATACTGCTCATGCCTCACATATAACATCTATCAATTCATGCTTCATATTTATACATAATCTACATGTAATCATACCTCATGCATATCACAATTATCATCAATATCTTTCTATTAACAATTTAATATCACATCATAGCATGTTAAGGCACATAAGAGCAAGTTCTGAAAAACTTACCTGGCAGCTTCTACCATCTACGCTTAGTTGCGTCTCTTGTTCAACCTACAATTTATATATAGAATTGACATAATCATTAGCTACCAGGACTATTAATTAGTCTTAACTTAAGACCTTAACTTCAAATTATTAACTCTTTAGTTGTCCGACAAATGAACATTTAAGTTCCGGACAAAAATCCTAGCCCAAATACAGTTTGGACATATCAGGCATGCTTAACCAGCGTACGCTTTCATTGTACAATCTTTGTACGACACACTTTTAATAAGTTGTCTAAATTAGTCACAAATGGACTATTTACATTGGTTTAATTCAATTAAACTTTCTTCTTTTACATAACTTAATGATTTGGACATTTAATAATGTACCAAATACCTCAAAATATTATCTACCTTTGATAATATACAACTACGTTTAAATATTATTAACCATTTAATCACTTCTTAATATTATTAACCATTTAATAATATTTTACTCACTTATTAATATTATTAACCATTTAATAATATTTTACCACTTATTAATATTATTAACCATTTAATAATATTTTAATCACTTCTTAATATTATTACCCATTTAATAATATTTTAATCACAAATTAATATTATTAACCATTTAATAATATTTTAATCACTTATTAATATTATTAACCATTTAATAATATTTTAATCACACATTAATATTATTAACCATTTAATAATATTTTAATCACTTCTTAATATTATTAACCATTTAATAATATTTTAATCACTTCTTAATATTATTAACCATTTAATAATATTTTAATCACTTCTTAATATTATTAACCATTTAATAATATTTTAATCCCTTATTAATATTATTAACTATTTAATAATATTTTAATCATCTACTAATGTCATTAATTATTTGATAACATTTTTATCATATACCAAAGTTATTACACATTTAATAACATTTTAATCTTATAATAATATTATTCATCATTTGATAATATTTTAATGTTCTTCAAACATTACCAATAGTTAACTTTTTAATTGTGTTAACTTTAGTCTTTATTTTATACATTTAGATACCATTAAGTCACTAATAAACTTTACATATATGGTTTAGTATTGAAACACATTCATTTTACATGTATTTCAACTTAAATTTTCATTAAAAACTCATCCCGGATCGACCCGACCCGACCCGGACCGACCCGACCCGACCCGGACCACTAAAATTGGTCACTGGCAGAATGTTTCACCGCTGCGGCGGTGGTTTTCACCGCTGCGGCGGTGGTACATAATTTCCGAAACCCTAGTTTGGGGACTGCCCGACCCTCCGACGCTCCGACAGCCATAACTTCCTCATACGGAAATATTTTGGGGTGATTCTTGAGTCCATTCTCATCAGAATTTCCCCCTCTACAATTTCTCTTTGTATCACAAATCCAAATTCCAAACGGAACTGGACTAAAAACGGCTCACAATGAGAAAGTAAAAACTAACTTCACAAATCGTTGAGTCTATAGGTTCAAACTTGAATAAAAGGAACTCTACACATCCAAATGACACCAACTAAGTGTTGTTGTATTTATAACTTCTTGTTTTACAATATTTCATGATTCAATCATATTTTTGAAAACATCTTGACAATAAATTTAAGATCTAACCGTCTAGGTTTTACCGGTAACTCACAAAATGAACTTTTCTTCAATTCTTTGCATACCACTCATACAAATTTCATGAGATAAATATACCGAACCATGAATATACCTATATATCATAGTTTTATAGTTCTAGAGCATCAAAATAACTTTTGATCGGTTAAAAATACATTTTAACCGTTTAAATCATATCTAAACTATAAAAATGAACTAAAGAGGGTTTAAAACACTTTTTAACCTTTTATACATGGATGCTCTCCTTTCTCTTGACATGATCTTGGCTTGTGACTCCTCATTAACCATCCTCTAGCATTTTCCTTTGGATGAAATCTCCAACAATGCTCTCCCTTCTCTCTAGAATTTCTTCCTCTCTCTAAAAATACTACCAAACATAGAAATGACCAACATTGCTCATGTGTTGGTGATTTCTATTTATAGAACTCTAGGATCCTCCCAATTAAGCTACTAATCAACCAACACTAGTTAATTAGTGATCCTAAGCATGCTTACTATTTCTTTGAATGACTACTTGATTGACATGTTGCTTGCAATTTATCCATGCTAGTAAAAGAAGCAACCAATTGAGTGACATATAAGCAACATAGATGCACAAGCCACCAAGTGGGGCCCCCAAATCTCAGCAAAATGGGATTAATCCCCCATTTTTGCTTTATTTTTATTACCTTTATTATGCATATATACATCTATATATATATATACTTATATATATAAATGTTGACCAATGTTGACTATCATTTGGGCTCCACAATGGACTTATGAATTAAATCTATTGGGCTCATCATTTAATTTATTTGGGCTCAATTTATTTGTTACATTGGGCTAACTTTAAATACCCTATGTTACATTTAATTAAAACAAGCATTGGGCTTGATTAATTATAACTTGAATCAATGTTAAATTAATTACAAGAACTACTAGGTTAATTTATTAGACCTAGTTCAAAACCTCATTTGGACTTATAATATAATCCAATTAGCTCACACTAATCTAATTACATAATCCAATTAGACTTGCTATCTATAAGTCTATTGGACCTCTAATTGAGTTAGTTTATAAAACACTAACACTTAACATAACTTGGGTTTAATTTATTAAAACCCTAATAATGCTAATACATACAAGCATTTTAATTTGAATTAAATAACTTATTAATTTTCAAACATTCTTCTCCACCGCTGCGGCGGTGATTACTACCGCTGCGGCGGTAGTTCAAATTTTACTTTCCAGAGAGTTTCACCGCTGCGGCGGTGAAACCTACCGCTGCGGCGGTAGTGCTAATTTTCAAAATTCTAAAACACATTAATACAGGTACTTTGACTTGATTAAATTTACTATCTTTTATCATCAACTTGGGTTTATAATTTAATTACCCATACCCATGTAGTTATTCATATATTGGGTTACTCAATTAACTTATCCATCTTCATACAAGTATTCCCATATTGGGCTAACACATATAATTCTTTTGGGCTAGTCCACTAGTAGTAATTAAATTACTTGGACTCTCCATGAGGCTTTAATCCATAATTTATTTGGACCTCTCTATAATTACCAACAAGACTTACAATAATTAACATATTGGGCTTGTTTTAATTTCACTTTGGAATTCTATACATAAACTTATTAATTAAGTTAATTACTTAACTAATCACTTCACATTATTGTCATCTTAGACAATCATCCTAGCTTTTTCACAACTTCAACTCATAACTAATATAATTAACCTAAGTAATTATATTTCACGACTTTCCTTCTTGCTTCTTAATTAAACTAATTAATTTATTAGCTTAATTGAGTATTAACCTACTCATCCTCTTATTTGGCTAACAAGCTCACTTTAGGTATATACATATATATATCCACCTTCACTTTTCAATTGAATTTATCTCCTTAACAAATTCTCTACATGCATCAATACAATATTCTCACATTTAATTTCTAACAAATCAATTATGTTAAAAAAAAAAATGTTTACCCATTTTCTACACATCTTACTTCTCACATTCTAGGTTTTAAACCTTCACCTTTAATAAAATCAATTAAGATATTATTTAAAATCTTGAAAATATCTGGGATATTACATTCACCCCTTCTTATAAGAATTTCGTCCCCGAAATTTTATCATACTCATTTCTACCAATTTTCATCTCTGAGAATATCTCTTTACTCATCAAATTTTATGACCACCCTTTTCTAGGAAGTTCATACTTTCCACAATTCCAGAACAATGGAATTTCTTGCAGAAGAATAAATTAAAAATCAATATCTTATAAAAGAATAAATTGAAAATCAAAATATTCATTAAAACTTTCATACTATTCTGAAGAGTCATAAAGACTGTGAACATACTGCGAGAATGTTTATCAATCACAAAGACTGAAAACATACCACAATGGTTTCGTACGCTAGGTGATCAGCCTATCGTACTCTAGCGCTGTGCACAACGACTTCTCTCGGGGTCGAACTCTTTGGATTTACCAACCCATATCAGCATGCCACCACTGTTGGGCGCCCCCTCGCGGGTTCTTTATTCATGGCTCTGACATATCCCCCATTATGGGGTTGTTCACCTCAGACTTACTACAAAATTCCGCTCCAGCATAAGTTGGATTGGACAATAAAACTCGAGTCATTTCTGACCAAAAAGTGTCCAGTCAAAATAAATGACATAGACTCACATCATTGAACTGTTCGTATATTACGACTCAAAAATCATTTCAGATTAGTTAAAATAACTAAAATTCATTTATAGGACTTCATGATACCGCACCGTTGCAACAGTGCGTTGAGGATTCCGTCTTTTTCATCTCTGCACCATGGCTTTAATGGCGTGTGATGATTTTATAAATACATTTTGATATTTTCAAATCAATTTGTCTAGCCGAAACAATTAGCATAGACTCTTCTTTGCACGTTTCAAAATACTGAAAATCATTTTGACTTTGTCATTTTACATCGTACCATAGCGGGCTTAAAAATACATCCAACACTAGGTTACTCTGCATTGATGACTCCATCGTTTATCATCTCTGCACTAAATGCATTAATGATTATGAAAACACATTTTGACATTTTCAAAAGCACAAAAGTGCGAATTTAGCACGATTTTAAGAATTTCAAAGTCTAGCATAGCTAGAAGATTTGGAATATCCTAAAACCTCAAAACACCTCAAATTTTTCCTCCACATTCTTTTCCAGCTTAATAACTATATCTAGTATAGCCTTAACCTGACTACTTAACTCTATCCATACTCACTGTTCATCAAACTCACCACGTATTTGGGTTCAGGAACTTACCACAATCATATGGTTTGAGGAACTTGTCCTAGTCAGGCCAAAGTCGCCCATTCGCTGAGGGATTCCACCACATAACTATGAGTCACGAACTTTCCATGCGTGTCGGTTCTTAGAACACGAACTTAACTTAACATCCTCTACCTATTCGTTATACATGAGAAAAGAATCACCTTCTCAACATTCATATAACAAATAGCGCGACACCAGGTTTCAATCGATTATCACTATAGGAAGCTAAGTGGTCGTCAAACCAAACACAATCTCCTGCCCATACAAGAAATTGGTCAACTCGGCCACTAATCAATATAGAAAGTTAAGCGGTCGTTAAACCAAGAACAAATACATCAGTTTCCCAACTCTTCAACACTGTAAGGAACACCTGCCATCAGTGCATACGTTTATTCTACGATACACACTGATCGTGCCAAGTTTCGCAGCAGCATCTCCCAAATTGGTTCGCTGACATATCATAGCCCCCGCCTATACAAGGGTTCGTTCAACTCAACCACTATATTAATATAGGAAGCTAAGCGGTTCTAAAACCAAAGCACAAATTCCCTGCCCATACAAGGAATCATACAACTCAGTCACTAATATGAGTCCTCAATTTAAAAACTCACAAACCTCTAATTTTTCTTATCTGAATACGAATTCTCTCCATTCATATTTTAGCATATCTGCCTCATTACGAGTTCATTTCTCTAGATCATTTCATGATCTCATTAGCATTTTCTTTATACTTCTCAAAATCTTATCATAAGATATTTTTCTATCATTTCTTCAAATTAGGTACAACATGACCTTTTTCATCTCTCTATACCTTCTCAAATCCATCTTTAGATAATCTTCTCTATATGAATTTTCCAAATTCATCTTTTATAACTTAAACTCTTTCGGAGTTTATTCATTTATCATTTTACTTATCTTCTACTACGGTTATAGCCTAAGGTACTCTTACCTAAGGTTTATAACCTATTAGCTCTGATACCAACTTGTGACGACCCCGAATCCGGGTTCCTTGAACCTCAGATCCGGTTTCACACGAGTACTACCTTTTCCTTATTGTTCATGAATTACAACAATATTATAATTGCTACATAATCATTTATTTGCAATTTCACAACATCTCTTTCTATTCCAGAATCGAAATCTTTATACATTCCTAGTATGTCTCAATATCATACATGATACGACATTCTATTACAATCAATTTGAGTATCTAAGACTCATAATACATACCAACTAAAGTCTTATACTACACAATCATTTACCTGTCCAATTCAGACTGATATCTACAGTGGTCGTGCTAGACCTTCAATGAATGTAATATGCATTCCTGTTTCTTGATCCTTATCAAGACTTCAAATACTTGTACTATCTGAAAATGTTGGTTTAAGCAAGAGTGAGCACGACGGCTCAGCAAGTTTAACAGTTACACATAACACATTACATGCTTCACATATACTCTGCAATTTATACTTACATCATGCTCTTCATGCATTTCAGTTTATGTCATACTGCTCATGCCTCACATATAACATCTATCAATTCATGCTTCATATTTATACATAATCTACATGTAATCATACCTCATGCATATCACAATTATCATCAATATCTTTCTATTAACAATTTAATATCACATCATAGCATGTTAAGGCACATAAGAGCAAGTTCTGAAAAACTTGCCTGGCAGCTTCTACCATCTACGCTTAGTTGCGTCTCTTGTTCAACCTACAATTTATATATAGAATTGACATAATCATTAGCTACCAGGACTATTAATTAGTCTTAACTTAAGACCTTAACTTCAAATTATTAACTCTTTAGTTGTCCGACAAATGAACATTTAAGTTCCGGACAAAAATCCTAGCCCAAATACAGTTTGGACATATCAGGCATGCTTAACCAGCGTACGCTTTCATTGTACAATCTTTGTACGACACACTTTTAATAAGTTGTCTAAATTAGTCACAAATGGACTATTTACATTGGTTTAATTCAATTAAACTTTCTTCTTTTACATAACTTAATGATTTGGACATTTAATAATGTACCAAATACCTCAAAATATTATCTACCTTTGATAATATACAACTACGTTTAAATATTATTAACCATTTAATCACTTCTTAATATTATTAACCATTTAATAATATTTTACTCACTTATTAATATTATTAACCATTTAATAATATTTTAATCACTTCTTAATATTATTACCCATTTAATAATATTTTAATCACAAATTAATATTATTAACCATTTAATAATATTTTAATCACTTATTAATATTATTAATCATTTAATAATATTTTAATCACACATTAATATTATTAACCATTTAATAATATTTTAATCACTTCTTAATATTATTAACCATTTAATAATATTTTAATCACTTCTTAATATTATTAACCATTTAATAATATTTTAATCACTTCTTAATATTATTAACCATTTAATAATATTTTAATCCCTTATTAATATTATTAACTATTTAATAATATTTTAATCATCTACTAATGTCATTAATTATTTGATAACATTTTTATCATATACCAAAGTTATTACACATTTAATAACATTTTAATCTTATAATAATATTATTCATCATTTGATAATATTTTAATGTTCTTCAAACATTACCAATAGTTAACTTTTTAATTGTGTTAACTTTAGTCTTTATTTTATACATTTAGATACCATTAAGTCACTAATAAACTTTACATATATGGTTTAGTATTGAAACACATTCATTTTACATGTATTTCAACTTAAATTTTCATTAAAAACTCATCCCGGATCGACCCGACCCGACCCGGACCGACCCGACCCGACCCGGACCACTAAAATTGGTCACTGGCAGAATGTTTCACCGCTGCGGCGGTGGTTTTCACCGCTGCGGCGGTGGTACATAATTTCCGAAACCCTAGTTTGGGGACTGCCCGACCCTCCGACGCTCCGACAGCCATAACTTCCTCATACGGAAATATTTTGGGGTGATTCTTGAGTCCATTCTCATCAGAATTTCCCCCTCTACAATTTCTCTTTGTATCACAAATCCAAATTCCAAACGGAACTGGACTAAAAACGGCTCACAATGAGAAAGTAAAAACTAACTTCACAAATCGTTGAGTCTATAGGTTCAAACTTGAATAAAAGGAACTCTACACATCCAAATGACACCAACTAAGTGTTGTTGTATTTATAACTTCTTGTTTTACAATATTTCATGATTCAATCATATTTTTGAAAACATCTTGACAATAAATTTAAGATCTAACCGTCTAGGTTTTACCGGTAACTCACAAAATGAACTTTTCTTCAATTCTTTGCATACCACTCATACAAATTTCATGAGATAAATATACCGAACCATGAATATACCTATATATCATAGTTTTATAGTTCTAGAGCATCAAAATAACTTTTGATCGGTTAAAAATACATTTTAACCGTTTAAATCATATCTAAACTATAAAAATGAACTAAAGAGGGTTTAAAACACTTTTTAACCTTTTATACATGGATGCTCTCCTTTCTCTTGACATGATCTTGGCTTGTGACTCCTCATTAACCATCCTCTAGCATTTTCCTTTGGATGAAATCTCCAACAATGCTCTCCCTTCTCTCTAGAATTTCTTCCTCTCTCTAAAAATACTACCAAACATAGAAATGACCAACATTGCTCATGTGTTGGTGATTTCTATTTATAGAACTCTAGGATCCTCCCAATTAAGCTACTAATCAACCAACACTAGTTAATTAGTGATCCTAAGCATGCTTACTATTTCTTTGAATGACTACTTGATTGACATGTTGCTTGCAATTTATCCATGCTAGTAAAAGAAGCAACCAATTGAGTGACATATAAGCAACATAGATGCACAAGCCACCAAGTGGGGCCCCCAAATCTCAGCAAAATGGGATTAATCCCCCATTTTTGCTTTATTTTTTATTACCTTTATTATGCATATATACATCTATATATATATATACTTATATATATAAATGTTGACCAATTTTGACTATCATTTGGGCTCCACAATGGACTTATGAATTAAATCTATTGGGCTCATCATTTAATTTGTTTGGGCTCAATTTATTTGTTACATTGGGCTAACTTTAAATACCCTATGTTACATTTAATTAAAACAAGCATTGGGCTTGATTAATTATAACTTGAATCAATGTTAAATTAATTACAAGAACTACTAGGTTAATATATTAGACCTAGTTCAAAACCTCATTTGGACTTATAATATAATCCAATTAGCTCACACTAATCTAATTACATAATCCAATTAGACTTGCTATCTATAAGTCTATTGGACCTCTAATTGAGTTAGTTTATAAAACACTAACACTTAACATAACTTGGGTTTAATTTATTAAAATCCTAATAATGCTAATACATACAAGCATTTTAATTTGAATTAAATAACTTATTAATTTTCAAACATTCTGCTCCACCGCTGCGGCGGTGATTACTACCGCTGCGGCGGTAGTTCAAATTTTACTTTCCAGAGAGTTTCACCGCTGCGGCGGTGAAACCTACCGCTGCGGCGGTAGTGCTAATTTTCAAAATTCTAAAACACATTAATACAAGTACTTTGACTTGATTAAATTTACTATCTTTTATCATCAACTTGGGTTTATAATTTAATTACCCATACCCATGTAGTTATTCATATATTGGGTTACTCAATTAACTTATACATCTTCATACAAGTATTCCCATATTGGGCTAACACATATAATTCTTTTGGGCTAGTCCACTAGTAGTAATTAAATTACTTGGACTCTCCATGAGGCTTTAATCCATAATTTATTTGGACCTCTCTATAATTACCAACAAGACTTACAATAATTAACATATTGGGCTTGTTTTAATTTCACTTTGGAATTCTATACATAAACTTATTAATTAAGTTAATTACTTAACTAATCACTTCACATTATTGTCATCTTAGACAATCATCCTAGCTTTTTCACAACTTCAACTCATAACTAATATAATTAACCTAAGTAATTATATTTCACGACTTTCCTTCTTGCTTCTTAATTAAACTAATTAATTTATTAGCTTAATTGAGTATTAACCTACTCATCCTCTTATTTGGCTAACAAGCTCACTTTAGGTATATACATATATATATCCACCTTCACTTTTCAATTGAATTTATCTCCTTAACAAATTCTCTACATGCATCAATACAATATTCTCACATTTAATTTCTAACAAATCAATTATGTTAAAAAAAAAAAATGTTTACCCATTTTCTACACATCTTACTTCTCACATTCTAGGTTTTAAACCTTCACCTTTAATAAAATCAATTAAGATATTATTTAAAATCTTGAAAATATCTGGGATATTACAAAACCTCATATTATCACTATATTGTGAAATATAAGAAGTCCTACAGATGAAAGAAACGATCAAACGAATGAAAAACGTTTTTTCGTGAATAGTGCTTTTACACGTTTTTCGAGAAAAACTTTTATTGACTGTTACGTGTTTTCAAATCGTGGGAAGGTTGAATCTTGAAACAGAATGTGAATTTGACCTTCACATTTTGCTCAAGGGCCTAGGTTATTTTCTAGGGTTTAGACCCTAGGGTTTAGGGTTTAGGTTTTAACTCTTTTTTTCAATTTAGGTTTTTGCCCTAAATTGACTTCTGATTTTTAATAAGTGTTAAAGTTAACCACTCAAACCAATACACAAAATTCTACACATAGATAATTCACATAACTCATTTAAAAGCTCAATCAAAGCTTTACTAATCACATAACATATAGTTTAGGTTAAAGATTTTAACCTCTTAGTTGTATACGATCGTAGTTTCGAGTCGTATATATTCTTTCAGATAGCTCAAGGTATGCTTGAGCAATCCTTCTTTAGGTTTTGAATTGACAACTTTGCTTAGATCTTATTAGATCACTTTTGAAATATTTGGGATATTACAATTTTTATTTCTAATTTGCTTGGAGTATAAATTAAGGATTTGATAGTTAATCTAGTCTCTGTGGCTTGACCCGTATTTGTCAGTTCTACAATAGACGCTATGTTACATAATTTTATCACATAATTTTACTTTTTCCTACAACCATTCAATAGAGGGATTGCAATCATAAAACAAAGAGATGGTAGGTTAGGATTGAAATAACTACGTTGTTTTTGAATGTCCCAAAATAAGTTAGCTCTTCTAATTTTACTTATAAAAGAAAGAGCTCACTTATTTTAGGATATCCCAAATAAAAAGGAGCTCACTTCAATTGGGACAGAGGAAGTTTGTAATTCCTAAGTGAGTTGTTTTATTGAGTAACTTCATCGAGCAAATCACATGTATTAAACTAGTGTAACTAAATGCTATAAATGTTCAAATGATGGAGCATACCAAACCGTGATCTTTTCCTACCGAACTAGATGATGCTCGCTTCGTTAGCATGCTTGTAACGACCCCGAAATTCGACCCCATTTATTACCTTAAATTCCATATTTATTATTCGTTATTTTCCTTACGTCCAAATTTCGGTCCGTTAATATATCTTTCATCACCTTTATCGATCCATTATCTGATTTTACAATCATCAATTACCAAATTTTCGGTATAAATTTTTCTTCTTTTCTCAACTCAATCATTGTATTATAATATTTGGATGTTTAAAATCTTTACCTCTGGATCCTAGTCCCTGGATCGTAACCTTAACTTATTCTTTCTTTTGCATCATAAAGCTCAAAATTCAAAACTTAATATTGTTCGTATCCATACAAATTATTCTTGATTTCATAATCCATAATTAAACCATTTAATAATTTCTATCGTAGCATCACTCTAGTACAATCACAGTTCAAACTTTAACTTGACTTATCCTGTCTGGATTCAGCATATATGTACATACAAAATAGCACTATAAACTTTACAATAGTATTCACATTATGTTATTGAAATATAACAATAACGTTCACAAACTTCTGTGATTATCCGTCTTTATATCATCTGATGTTTTTGAAATTCATTTCTTTCTTGCAAAAATGTTTATTAAGCAAGTAATGAGCACAACGGCTCAGCAAGTTCAACAGTTATATTTCACGTAGCACATACTTTATTATGCTTGGTGTGTGTCATACATCATGTGCTTGTACTTCTACTATAGCAATATATCTCATATATATTCATATCGTTGCACAAAATACACATTGTGGTCATATTAATCATGTATCACGTAACACATAATTTGTATGCAGTTAAAACACGAATTACATATCATAACAGTTCAACATTTAACATAAAAGGGACTGAAGAACTTGCCTGGCGTCCAATTATTTAAATTGTTAGCTCAACCCTTAACTCGATCAACCTATGATCATAAAATAATCAAATAATAATTATTTAACTCCTTGTGATATTAATTTAATCAATTAATATCATCTCTAGGCCAATTATTAATTTATATGGCCAATTATATTCACCTTGTTCTTTAAAATATTCCTTTAACTTATTATAAAATATCTTTCATACAGACAACCCCGCTCATCGGATAAAATTTAACATATTTGGTTGTCCGGATTTTCCTTTAATCATTTTCTAACCTTTAAACTCATTAGATTAATATTTAAAATATTTAAATATTAATCCCCAATATTTAATATTTTTCCAAAAATATTAAATTTAATGCCTAAACATCATTTATATATTTTTAGTATTTTCCTATAATTTTCTATGATTTTTAAACAATTTTTAAACATTTATTTCACTTAAAATTCGCTTTTGGGGGCATTTTGGTAATTTTCGCGCCCTTAGGGACATAACCGGAATTTCCCTGAAAGTACAGGGGTATTTCTGTAAATTCAGCAACGTTAGGGACAAATCCGGAATTTTCCGGAAAGTCGAGGGGCAATTCTGTAATTTCCGTGCCTCCAGGGACACGGTCGGTATAATCTGAAAAGCTGAAGGGCACGGCGGTAATTTTACAGGGCCAGGGGACACGGTCGGTATTAACTGAAAAGGCCAGGGGCACGCCGGTCATTTTGCAGCGTGCGTCGGCCGCCGCGCATTGCGCGCGGCTTCCTCTGCTTACGCCAGCCAAACGACGTCGTTTGGCGTGGCGAGAGCTGGCAGCCGCGCATGGCGCGGCCTTTTCTCCGCGCGGCCTAAAACGACGTCGTTTTTGGCCCGCTCTCTCAGAACTGTCGCGCAATGCGCGGACTGTTCCAGAAACCTTCCCCCTTCTCCTTCGCACAGTGTACCAACTTTGCCACAATTTCCATTTTTTTGGTCCAATTTTCACAACCAAAACTATTCCAAAAATCATATAGACTATAGATATACATCCTAAAATTATTTAGGATAATTATGCTAATTATTTTCTAATTTTTCCACAATAATAATTAATCATTCATAATTACAAATAAATCAAATAATTAAATTATTATACCTCCCCAAAGCTTGATTTCTTTCCTTGAAGGCACCAAAATTCCTTCTTCCCTCTCTTGACAGCCATGGAGGTTCACGGTGGTGGAGATGGTGGCGGTGATGGTGCTCACGGTGAAGAAGAAAGGGGAGAAAGAGTGTTTATTATATTTTCTTTTTCTTTCCCTCCCTCCTTTTGCTCTACTACATGTCTTTATATATATATATATATATATATATATAATATGAATTATTCTTAAAAATTTTCCAAGTCCACCGACCTTAGCCTTCAACCGACTTTTTCTTCTCTCGAATTTTCTAAATTACGCATGCATAAATTCTAATTTAATACATTACATAATTATTTCGTGTAATAAATATTTTATATAATAAATACAAAATATTTATTTTAATTTACCAAAATTCATAATATGATTTATGAATAATTTTAATACCACTTTTGGGTACTTTTCTTGACAAATTTTGTACACGCATAATGACATGCATGTAGTTATTTGAGGTAACTAATACCTCCAAAAATCATAAAATAATTTGTATAGCCTGTAAAAATTATTTTTCATAATTTTTCACTCCGTTACTTGGACAACATGTTACATTAACATGTTCACGTTTCTGAAATATTATCCTTCATAAAAGTCATAATACTTCCATTGTACATAAATATAATTTTTAATAACTTAAAACATTCCTTTTTCTTATTTATTATTCAATTTCTTTTAATATTCATATTAATTATATAATTTAATATTATATAATTTATATAATTACATTCTCCTTTTAAATAATTTCTTAGTTTCCTCCAACTTTATTCCATTTAATCACCTTATATAAATTACATAATTATTCTTATATAGTTTATATAATTATTATTTTCTTCATACCTTATTTTAATTTCCTTATATAAATTATATAATTATTATTATATAATTTATATAATTACCTTTCCTTCTCCATTAATTTATAAATTTCTTCCAAATTTCTTGATAAAATCTAAAATTCAATAATATCAACTTTTCTTAGTTTCCTCATTAACTTTTATCTTACTTTGGATTAATTTGATTATTAATCCCTTAATTCTCATAATTAATGAAATTTATAATCATCAATTAAACATTCACATATATAAATATATGTATCAAATTTAATATATTTCACATTACCACGTAACCTCAATTAAATCATAATTTTTGCATTTTCATTTAATTGTACAATTTATTGTACATTTACCTGACATTTTTCTTATCCTTCATAAATTGTTTTTAAACAACTTATTTACTTTTCAATTTTCCTAAACCAACACAAATCATCACTATCTCTGTACAAGTTTAATTTATCAATTAAATCATATCACATACCTTAAATCACATAATATAATAATTAATTTAACAACCTTGATAATTTTATCAATTAAATTCTCATTTAATATTATTAAAGAAATCCTGGAAATTCGGATCCTCACATTCTTCCCCCCTTAACAGGATTCCGTCCTCGGAATCATAATTGTCGTACTAATCATACGTATTTTATTTATAGCGCCTTGCTATATCTTTATCTTGATGAATCACAACTAAATCCATAATAATTATATTCTTTCATCTTTAATATCTATAACTTACATGGATAACCTCATAATGATCATTACTATTAGAATATTCAATTTATAATTTCTTTATAATATTTCTTGATGCACTTATCAAGATAATTTTCCATTTTCTAGAAATTTCTTTCTTTAATCACACTTACCCTTACTCTTTATTCACTTATTTCATTCTCTTTATTGTACATCATTTATACTTTGCGCATTCATCATTCTCTTCTTAATTCATCTTCATGAATTTTCTTCACATTTTCTAGATCATTCTTTAATACCACCATCATTCAATACTAAGTTCTAAACGTTAACCTTTACTTAATTCATCATATTCTTTATTTGGAAATTATTTCAAAAATCCTGGGTGTCACATTCACCCCTCCTTCATAAAATTTCGTCCTCGAAATTTCTATGTACTCATAATTCGCAATTTCTTTACATTTATTCCACATATCTTTATTTCCTTCCTTTCTCGTAGTCATTGTACATTACAATTTTCTAATCCATTACATTTCATACTTTCTTTACTTCACAATTATTACTTCTATTGTCATTCACATTTAAATAATACTACCCCATCCTACCATCCAATCTTCATAAGAGTAGAGGAATTCAAAAATTTTATTTAGGAAAAACTTTCATGATATGCTGAATGAACATTTATCCCGGTTTAACAGTACTTCGCTCCCCGAGTACTTCATACTGCAAACCCTGACAGTGGATCAATCTGTCATTAAAGTGATGGATGTTTCACCATACATTGGCACGCCAGATGATCAATCTGCAATGCCTGTGTCTTGCTATTCCAGGTGACCATTCGATCAACCTGCAATAGTATTAATCTTTTTGTTCATCTCAGCCATAGAATTCATTCAAAAGTAATTTGATTGGGTATAATTTTCAAAGAATAAGAATTCAATATATTTCAAAATTTGTCTAGCTGAATCAATAGCTTAGACTTATATTTCTTCAATGCTTGTCTAGCTAGGTCAATTAGCATAGACTTTCTTTTAACACTTTATAATCCGCAGAAATTTTTAAAACATTCATCATGTCAAAACTTTTCAAAATATCAAGCCGAGTCAAATGGCATTGACTTATAGTTCCGACATACCTTCATAAATCAAAATCATTTATGACTTCATGTTACCGCATCATCTTGACAGTCCGTTGAGAATTTCATTGTTAATAATTCCTACACCATAAACCATACTTTATGGTGTTGAATCATCTTATGACGAAATAGTACCGCACCGTCTCAACAATACGTTGAGCATTCCGTCATTCATCACATCTGCACCGGGCTAAAAGGTGCGTGGATGATTTCTTTTGAAATACATTTTGATGTAAAAACATTTTTGTCTAGCCGAGACAAGTAGCATAGACACTTTTTAAATCACTTAAAAATTTCATTTATATTTTTCAAAGCACACACGTGCCAAATCAACTTGAGGCCAAAATTTTCGAAATCTAGCAAAGCTAGAAGAATGAGAATATCCTAAATTTCCTAACATTCACCCTCTGTTTCTTTACTTAATTATTAACTTTATTGCTAGGACTATTATTCTTTATCATATTAAAATTTCTATCTACTCCAACTTTTCTATACCCCCGTATAGTTCATCAAACTGGCCACACATTATGAGTCCAGAAACTTACCACAAGAATATGAGTTTAGAAGCTTGTCCTAGCAATATGTAATCTGAGAACAAATCAAAGACTATCCATATGCTGAGGGGCTCAACATACCATACAATTATGAGTCATGGACTTACCATATGCATGAGTTTTAAGAACTCGTGCCTAACTTAATATTATCTATCTATTAAACTCTTAGCGCGACTCTAACATTTCAATGATTATCACATAGTAACTAAGTAAACACAAATCCCCCGCCCATACAAAGGATTGTGCAACTCAGTCACCACATGAGTCCTCAAATGAAATTTCGTACCCAAGTTTTCTATCCCCTTATCATAACCTTTCTGTAATTCATGTCTCATCATTTTCTGAATTCTTCTTGTACTATTTTATAGTACCATATCTCTTTATAGCATTAAACTATACCTTTTTGACCATAAACAGATCTTTCTATTATTTCATATTCTCACTTGATTCCATCATGACCTTGCTTCACAATCTACTTCTTACTCGCTTCCCTTATCTCGTGATCGTATCGTAGTACGATCCTCTTACCATTCCTAATCATGTTATTATGATCTCTTTCTATACTTTTTAGATTATCTTGTAATCTTTATTACTTAAATCAGGTGTCCCCTGATTTTCTTTGAGATTCATCTTTGAATCGTATCTAATATTCTTTCAGATATGTTTTTAATTGAACTTATAATTTTCCCAATTCATTACTTTCACTCAACTCTTTCTTAACATCTTTATCTCTTTCTTATAATCGTACCTCTTTCATATTTCCTTCACTTTAACCAATATCTGAGAACATTTTTCTCAATTTATATCTTTCCATTCTAATCCCCCCATGTTCATCAAACTTATCACGTATTTGGGCTCAGAAACTTACCATAATCATATGGTTGAAGAGCTTGTCCTAGTCAGGCCTTAGTCGCCCATTCGCTAAAGGGGTTCCACCATACAATCATGAGTCACGAGCTTACTATACGCTTGAGTTTTCAGAACACTCAACTAACCGTACTCTTTCTTACTTTAGGTTATAGCCTAAGGTATCATTTACCTAAGTTTTATAACCTCTAGCTCTGATACCAACTGTAACGACCCCGAAATTCGATCCACTTTATTACCTTAAATTCCATATTTATTATTCGTTATTTTCCTTACGTCCAAATTTCGGTCCATTAATATATCTTTCATCACCTTAATCGATCCATTATCTGATTTTACAATCATCAATTACCAAATTTTCGGTATAAATTTTTCTTCTTTTCTCAACTCAATCATTGTATTATAATATTTGGATGTTTAAAATCTTTACCTCTGGATCCTAGTCCCTGGATCGTAACCTTAACTTATTCTTTCTTTTGCATCATAAAGCTCAAAATTCAAAACTTAATATTGTTCGTATCCATACAAATTATTCTTGATTTCATAATCCATAATTAAACCATTTAATAATTTCTATCGTAACATCAATCTAGTACAATCACAGTTCAAACTTTAACTTGACTTATCCTGTCTGGATTCAGCATATATGTACATACAAAATAGCACTATAAACTTTACAATAGTATTCACATTATGTTATTGAAATATAACAATAACGTTCACAACCTTCTGTGATTATCCGTCTTTATATCATCTGATGTTTTTGAAATTCATTTCTTTCTTGCAAAAATGTTTATTAAGCAAGTAATGAGCACAACGGCTCAGCAAGTTCAACAGTTATACTTCACGTAGCACATACTTTATTATGCTTGGTGTGTGTCATACATCATGTGCTTGTGCTTCTACTATAGCAATATATCTCATATATATTCATATCGTTGCACAAAATACACATTGTGGTCATATTAATCATGTATCACGTAACACATAATTTGTATGCAGTTAAAACACGAATTACATATCATAACAGTTCAACATTTAACATAAAAGGGACTGAAGAACTTGCCTGGCGTCCAATTATTTAAATTATTAGCTCAACCCTTAACTCGATCAACCTATGATCATAAAATAATCAAATAATAATTATTTAACTCCTTGTGATATTAATTTAATCAATTAATATCATCTCTAGGCCAATTATTAATTTATATGGCCAATTATATTCACCTTGTTCTTTAAAATATTCCTTTAACTTATTATAAAATATCTTTCATACAGACAACCCCGCTCATCGGATAAAATTTAACATATTTGGTTGTCCGGATTTTCCTTTAATCATTTTCTAACCTTTAAACTCATTAGATTAATATTTAAAATATTTAAATATTAATCCCCAATATTTAATATTTTTCCAAAAATATTAAATTTAATGCCTAAACATCATTTATATATTTTTAGTATTTTTCTATAATTTTCTATGATTTTTAAACAATTTTTAAACAATTTTTAAACATTTATTTCACTTAAAATTCGCTTCTGGGGGCATTTTGGTAATTTTCGCGCCCTTAGGGACATAACCGGAATTTCCCAGAAAGTACAGGGGTATTTCTGTAAATTCAGCAACGTTAGGGACAAATCCGGAATTTTCCGAAAAGTCGAGGGGCAATTCTGTAATTTCCGTGCCTCCAAGGACACGGTCGGTATAATCTGAAAAGCTGAAGGGCACGACGGTAATTTTACAGGGCCAGGGGACACGGTCGGTATTAACTGAAAAGGCCAGGGGCACGCCGGTCATTTTGCAGCGTGCGTCGGCCGCCGCGCATTGCGCGCGGCTTCCTCTGCTTACGCCAGCCAAACGACGTCGTTTGGCGTGGCGAGAGCTGGCAGCCGCGCATGACGCGGCCTTTTCTCCGCGCGGCCAAAAACGACGTCGTTTTTGGCCCGCTCTCTCAGAACTGTCGCGCAATGCGCGGACTGTTCCAGAAACCTTCCCCCTTCTCCTTCGCACAGTGTACCAACTTTGCCACAATTTCCATTTTTTGGGTCCAATTTTCACAACCAAAACTATTCCAAAAATCATATAGACTATAGATATACATCCTAAAATTATTTAGGATAATTATGCTAATTATTTTCTAATTTTTCCACAATAATAATTAATCATTCATAATTACAAATAAATCAAATAATTAAATTATTATACCTCCCCAAAGCTTGATTTCTTTCCTTGAAGGCACCAAAATTCCTTCTTACCTCTCTTGACAGCCATGGAGGTTCACGGTGGTGGAGATGGTGGCGGTGATGGTGCTCACGGTGAAGAAGAAAGGGGAGAAAGAGTGTTTATTATATTTTCTTTTTCTTTCCCTCCTTCCTTTTGCTCTACTATATGTATTTATATATATATATATATATATATATATATATATATATATATAATATATGAATTATTCTTAAAAATTTTCCAAGTCCACCGACCTTAGCCTTCAACCGACTTTTTCTTCTCTCGAATTTTCTAAATTACGCATGCATAAATTCTAATTTAATACATTACATAATTATTTCGTGTAATAAATATTTTATATAATAAATACAAAATATTTATTTTAATTTACCAAAATTCATAATATGATTTATGAATAATTTTAATACCACTTTTGAGTACTTTTCTAGACAAATTTTGTACACGCATAATGACATGCATGTAGTTATTTGAGGTAACTAATACCTCCAAAAATCATAAAATAATTCGTATAGCCTGTAAAAATTATTTTTCATAATTTTTCACTCCGTTACTTGGACAACATGTTACATTAACATGTTCACGTTTCTGAAATATTATCCTTCATAAAAGTCATAATACTTCCATTATACATAAATATAATTTTTAATAACTTAAAACATTCCTTTTTCTTATTTATTATTCAATTTCTTTTAATATTCATATTAATTATATAATTTAATATTATATAATTTATATAATTACATTCTCCTTTTAAATAATTTCTTAGTTTCCTCCAACTTTATTCCATTTAATCACGTTATATAAATTACATAATTATTCTTATATAATTTATATAATTATTATTTTCTTCATACCTTATTTTAATTTCCTTATATAAATTATATAATTATTATTATATAATTTATATAATTACCTTTCCTTCTCCATTAATTTATAAATTTCTTCCAAAATTCTTGATAAAATCTAAAATTCAATAATATCAACTTTTCTTAGTTTCCTCATTAACTTTTATCTTACTTTGGATTAATTTAATTATTAATCCCTTAATTCTCATAATTAATGAAATTTATAATCATCAATTAAACATTCACATATATAAATATATGTATCAAATTTAATATATTTCACATTACCACGTAACCTCAATTAAATCATAATTTTTGCATTTTCATTTAATTGTACAATTTATTGTACATTTACCTGACATTTTTCTTATCCTTCATAAATTGTTTTTAAACAACTTATTTACTTTTCAATTTTCCTAAACCAACACAAATCATCACTATCTCTGTACAAGTTTAATTTATCAATTAAATCATATCACATACCTTAAATCACATAATATAATAATTAATTTAACAACTTTGATAATTTTATCAATTAAATTCTCATTTAATATTATTAAAGAAATCCTGAAAATTCGGATCCTCACAATGCTTGTAACAGTTGGAGAAGCTAACTGAGGCAAGCTACCAGCATGTCGCATTCGTGGCACCCGAGGAACTCTTGGAGAACTGTTTAGTTCTTGATGCAAGAGTAAAGCAAGCTGCAAAAGATGGAAAATGAATCATCAAATAAGGTAAGCTACAAGAAAATTCAATGAGTTAAATGCCAGCTCAGCTGCAACCTCTTCACCACTAAGTGTCGCAGGAGAGTTCGAAGGTGCAGGATGGTGCATTTGTAGCATATGGTTAACCTTCGTTGATTGCTGGCAATTTAAGTTATTAAGCCTTTACACTTCTCTGCAGTAGCCCAGAAGCTATAATCTTGTTTTCTACATCTAAAGCACTCTCAGTTTGCAATGAACTGGCAAACTTACCAGAGCTGGGAATAGTCGCAGTACTACGCACAAAAGATGGTTTGGCATATGAAATAGATTCCTTTGATTCAGACAATGTTCTCGTGGAAACAGAAGAATGCGAAAACTTGATCGAGGATTTTGGTAGCTCTTTTGCTACTATCGTCGGCTTTTCATGCCCATTCCTGTCCTTGACAACACCAGCAGAGGAATTAGCTTTCTTACTGCTAATTTTGTATTCAGACATTCCCTTTTGTTTTGTATCGAAGTTATGATTCTGAGCATCTGGTGCCCTAGGACTATCAGAAGGTGAGGATTTGGAAATCAAAATGGTTGATGTAACTGAGGAAGATTTGCCAAAAGAAACTACCATTTTACGCTGATTAGGCAGTTCTAAAGGATTTAAAATTGTCTCCTGATTCCAACGGCTCTTTGGTAGGTCCAAACCACTTATCCTCTGGAGGACTTTCCCTCACTTTCAAGGAACTTTCTGATTCCAATTGCCACTTAAACTGACAAGGTTCAATAGATGCTCCATCAGCTTTATCTATTTGACAATCAGCAACTACCGTACTTTTGTCAATATCTTCTACCTTATGTTGGGTCGGGGGCTCAATGCCATCCAACTTTACATCACAAGGAGGTGAAGTTTTAACATCAAGGACTCCTCCAGGATTTAAGATGTCAACTTGTGCTTCATTTTGATGCAAAGAGGTTAGTGATATGTCACCATTTGAATCTTGATCATTTTGACAATCTTTAACTTGGGATGCAGTGATTTCCAGATCTTCCAACCAGGGGCTCTGGTTCACTTATATCAATCCTTTCACTTCTATAACAGTGCCCTCCATTGTCATTCAGATTAAGAGGACCATCACCAACAACCTGGCGTAACATGCAAAACATGTCATTGCAACTCGAAGCAAATATAGGTAGAATAGCAGGCAATTTCACCCATTCACATCAAGTAGCAAGAATGTTGACTAGACAACCGAAAATATATACAGGTACTCCCCTGAACATATATTGAACAAGAGACTTGCAAATGAGAAAACACATACACACACACGTTACACACACACGTACACACACACACACACACATTTGATAGGTAACTTGATGTACTAATTTGCAGTAATAGTGGATGCATATCAACTGTTTATTGATGGTAAATATATGAAAATTGTCAACTGAGGAAAATATCAAATGACTAAATATGAACAATCCAGGTTTTTGCATTAATGGAACTAAAACTGTAAATTCCATTTAATACCATATAGATAAACATAACAGCCTTTCACCAAATACAAATTGAGTATGTTCAATAAAGCCAGTATATAACAGACAATTGATCATGCACAACCACAGAATGACAGAAGTGATGGAAAACAAATTTTTTTATAGTTGGTCTATCTGCTATAGATGAAAATATCCAAGAAAGATTTGCGAGATTTTCTTGGCATGACTTCTCACTTAACTGTGCAGGAAAATAGCAAAACACATGCATCAAAAAACTCGGATGTAGGACAAGGATGAAGGAAGAAATAAAGGTGATTCAAAGAAGATAATTAGGCTAAAAGCCACAAAGCACGAGGCATAAAATTCAATAATATCAATCATTCAATAGTTAATAATAATGAGGGATTACAACTATTTATATAGAAATAGGAAAAACCCTAATACTTAAAGCTAGGCTAACTAAAATATTAAGTAACCTAATCAAATAAGGAAATAAAATCCTAATAATTATCTACTACCTTAAATAATCAATAATCTAAAATATTCTACTAATATAATTAAATATATCCTAATATTATCTACTAAATAAACTAATTACATTGAAATCATCTATGAATAATAATATATAATGATAACCCAATAATATTATAAAAATAATTGCTTCCATCCGCATCATTCCCCTCTCCTTTGAAATAACTCGTCATTGAGTTTTGAATAATTGAAGAATCCACATCCCACGAACCAGACTCCAAACATGCAAAAAAAATAAAATGGTTCTCCTTGCAGACATATTGATATATAGAAAATATTAAGGAGTAACTTTCCTTGTATTACATCTTGTTGGAGCTCTCGTTGATCACGAAATCGATGACTTGATCGTTGGGGTCTTCATAAAAATTACCAAGTTGCGTTGGGAATACATCATCAATTTTTTGCTTAATCTCGCTCTTCTTTATTGTATCCTTAACTTCAACTTTATCTTCATGTGACTTGTTGTTGAGTTGGCAGAATTTCTTTCCAATTAGTGTCATTAGCATTGAGTGTCTCTGTCAGTTGCAGTTCCTTATGCATCGCCTTTGAAACAGTGGAATATTCACCCTTTTCTTGATCAGACTTATGTTGTTGGAGCAAAATATTTATTGATTCAGTTAAGGATTTCATTTGGGCCACTAAAGAATCAATTCTTGCACCATAATTTTTGGACATTTCTTCCATCTTAGATACAAGCTCAGCATTACTAACCATGACACCTATAAAGAAAATAAACAAGAATTTTTTTTTCAGTCTAGGGCTGTAAGTGTAGAATATTCATCAAAACAGGGACTGATTAGAAAATTTCTGAAACTTTGGGGTTGATTTGAAAATTTCAGAAACTATGGGGAATAAGTTGAAAGTTTCAGAAACCTTGGAGTACCGATCTGTAATTCTGCCATGGATGAACAGTGTAGTGGGTACTGTAGCAGAAAAAAAAATTCCTCTTCAATTTTGGGATAGATTTGAGACTATATTGGTGTCAACTCTTTAGCGAACTTCGACAATTGATGGAGGCCAGAAAATTAAGGTAGGAAGGAATCGGGTGAAACTAAAATATATAGGAATTTTTGGCTCTTAAATACCATTACGATGTAACAAAAGGATGAAGGAAGAAATAAAGGTGATCTAAATAAGACAACTAGGCTAAAAGCCACAATGCATCATGCTTAAAATTTAATAATATCAATCATTCAATAGTTAATAATAATGAGGGATTGCAATTGTTTATCTAGGAATAGGAAAAAACCATAATACTTGGAGCTAGGCTAAGTAAAATATTAAGTAACCTAATTAAATAAGGAAATAAAATCCTAATAATTATCTACTACCTTAAATAATCAATAATCTAGAATATTCTACTAATGTATCATAATATTATCTACTAAATAAACTAATTAAATTGAAATCATCTATAAATAATAAAATATAATAATAACCCAATAATATTAAATTTCTTTTATTTCCATCAGCATCATTTCCTTAGCAAGTTCCTCACTTGGGGATACAAAAATATTGTTGTGTTATTCAAATTTATAAAAATAAATCCCATAATGTGCAAATCTTCTAGAAAGTTGAATTAGCATTTATAAGGTAGGAGCAAAGACGGGTATTCAGTTTTGGATTTATGTAGCGATTGGAGGCCGGCATTATTTTAGAAAAGTTATATGCTGCTTGTTCCTACTTGCTTTCTTCAGGACAGATTACTTGACCTCCCATAATGTACCTTCTAAAAATATTTCTTTTTTCTATTTAAAAAATCATTACTTACAAGAATTGTTTGGGGGCAAAGTTAGTGTGTTTTGTTAATCTGTATTATTTCTCTGGGTAAAATATTTACATGTTTTGAGACCATACACCCGATTGTAGGTTTAATATAAATTTCAAGACATTTACTTGTGTAAATTGATCCCTGGTCCATTGGAAGCGTATGTAATTCAGAATCCCTTGGGTTTCTATATTAGACGCTATATTCTAAGAGTTCCTTTTTAATACAATGTAACACATAAATCTGTCTCATTAATTACTTAACTGTTAGTTATTAACCGCCTCAACACTCCCATATAGTTAGGAGCACATAGTTAATAGACATAATTGTTATGTAACTTGGAAATCTGTATTTAGCTATTTCTTTGTAATCTTACTTGCTGTTATATAGGAAGCTAGATTGTATTTCTCCTTTCTGAATGGATAATTACTTAAATAAAATCCAGTGCACCATAATAAGATATGTCTATCGAATGGCTTAAATAAAGGTGTGAAGGGAAGTCAAGTTTCAAGAAAGAAATAAAGGAAGAAAAAGGAAAACAAATCTTTAAATAGTAATGTTAAGTCTTGATATGAACTTTGTTGCACGAAGGTGATGAAGTTGCCTAAGAATGCTTCTAGAACATGTTGAATTGGTGGAACTGCGACCTATTACCTATACGGAGGCAAGAACCTTGGTATAAGGATGTTGATGTTGAATGGAACCACAAAACGTTGTTTATACGTAAACAGGAACCTTGGTATAGGTAGTAGATGCTACAAACAATTTTGGAGTGTTATTTGATAAGTCGATGGTAAACATCACGGAACACTTTGCTAAGCTCACAAGCTCTCAAAGAACTAAAGAGAAGAACTCTCACAAGAAAACTCTTGATAGTTTATTACTTGAATAAATTGTGTTACAATAATCAGCTATGTCCCCTATTTATACTAGTTCAAGGGGTTTAATTATAGTAATAAAAACCCTAAAAGTGATGCCCTAATTTTACCCTTGTAGTAGTCTCTAAAATTGCAATCAACATAAATCATAACCCCCCTAGAATCATGCTAAATACCTAAAACAAAGGAAACTAGCCAAAGTTTTTAGGAAACAAAACCTTGCAATCAATCCTTATTTCCTAGCTGCCCAACTGTTGGTCCCTTTTTCCTGCAACTTTTGAAGCATGAAGTCCCGAATTAGGCTGCTGAATTGAGACTCTTTAAGGCCCAAAATTAACTGCTGAAACAGCTATGTATGCTGCCCTTAAACTGCTGAAACTGGACTGCTATATTATCGAATTTGCTGCTTAATTCTTAACTGAATGGGCTCCCTTTCAGCTACTAGATTGAGGAATTTTAAGTCCCAAAATTGAGCTGTTGGAACCTCTATGGAAGCTGATGTGTTTGGGCTGCCAAATTGTCTTTCAAATCAGCCTTAAGCTCTGCCAAATTTAGCAATTTGGGCTGAGCTTCCGCTGCGAACTGCTCCTTGTAAAGGCTGCTAGTAATGCTGAGAATGTTGAGTTTTGGGCTGCCGAAGTTTATCCCTTTTTTAGGCTGTAAATTGATCTTGAGTCTGGCTCTCTCTCTTGGGCTTGAATTAAGGAAATCAATTTTCCAAGCAATCATCCATTCAAATTTTGATTTGAATATGCACTGGGCTGTTATTTTTGAACCTCTTTCTTGCTAATTCCAAGTGTTTAAGGGTGGCTTCATTGTATCCATACGGCTGCGAATTTGACCTATTATGGGCTGCCATGTTTGAGCTCCCTTGTTCCAAGGCTTGAATATGATTAGCCCAATTGATTTCCTTGCTAACCAAATCCCCATCAACCTCATTATATCCTTTAGCTTGGATATGTTCAGCCTTGTCTAATTTAAACGAAACCTTATCCTCATTATCTGTACTAGTTTGAATAGGATAAACTAACTTGAATGAGAATAGAATCAACCTTGTTATCTTGATCCTTAATAACCTTGCCCAAATCCTCATTAGTTACCTTACTAGTTTCATGATCAGCGTTGTTAACTTGTGTAAGAGCCTCAATAACCTCAGTTGTCTCCTCACTTAATTTAGCATCAACCAAGATCATATCATTCACCTTCTCTTAAAGAGGATTTGTCCTCAAATCCAACTGGTAGGCATTGTCGTTGATGCGCTCAATACTCTGTTGCACTTGATCATCTCGTTTTGCCTACATACCAGCAAAAAAAAAAAAAATCTCGATATGCGTCGCCACATTCTTGTCAAACTCAGAGAAAGATTCATCCAATCTAACTTTCCAAGACGGAACCCGTTCCCTCCTATGCACAGTAGGATTAGTTTGTGGCTGCACCCCATAAGCAATTTCCAATCTATCGAACCCCATATGAAGCTTCGCAAACTCATCATCCATTATTTGACTAATATCACCAATCAAATTCACCATGTAAAAGTTTGGACTCAATGATAACTGAGGAATTAAACTTACGAAATTAAGGTTATAAAACTCACGGATTGAAAGGTAGCAATCTGATTTTTTTTTATATATCTATAGTAGCAAAGGATAGAGAACCTACTAGAATAAATCGGAAACTGATACCAAATGATATGAATCTGCCTAACTCCACCTCAAAAGCTAGCTCATAAGGAGAAATTTGCAAACTCAATTATATAACACCCAAGAACATCCTCACTAACTAATGTGGGACTCATCATTCTCGAGCCTTTTAGACTGCTAACTGATGTGGGACTGATCCCGACCCCTTTAGACTACACGTCATCGTGCAATAAACCTTCGTACATGGCCCACCGACCAAACTAGTAATGGCTCTGATACCAAACAATATGAACTTCACTACACGAAGGTGATGAAGTTGCCTAAGAACGCTTCTAGAATAGGTTGAATTGGTGGAATAGCTACCCGTTGCCTATACAGAGGCAATAACCTTGGTATAAGGATGTTGGTGTTGAATGGAGCCACAACATGTTGCTTATATGTAAGCAAGAACCTTGGTATAGATAGTATACGCCAAAAACAATTATGGATTGTTGTTTGATAAGTCGATGGTGAACGCCAAGGAACACTTCACTACGCTCATAAGCTCTTAAAGAACTAAAGAGAAGAACTCTCATAAAAAAACTCTTGATAGTTTATTACTTGAATAAATTGTGTTACAATGATCAGCTATGCCCCCTATTTATACTAGTACATGCGGTTTAATTATGGTAATAAAAATCCTAAAAGTGCTACCCTAATTTTACCCTAGTAGAAGTTTCAAGAATTGCAATCAACATAAATTATAACCCCCCTAGAATCATGCTAAATTACCTTAAACAAAGGAAACTAAATACAATATAAGTCGCCAAAGTTTTTAGGCAACAAAATCTTGCAATCAATCCTTGTTTCCTAGCTGCCCAATTGTTGGTCTCTTTTTGCTGCGAATTTTGAAGTATTATGTCCCGAATTGGGCTGCTGAATTGAAACTCTTTAAGGCCCAAAATTAACTGCTGAAACTGCCATGTACACGGTTAAACTACTGAAACTGGACTGCTATATTACCGAATCTGCTGCTTAATTCTTAACTGAATGGGCTCCCTTCCAGCTGCTGGATTGAGGAATTTAAAGACCCAAAATTAAGCTGCTGGAACCTCTGTGTAAGTTGCTGTGTTTGGGCTGCCGAATTGTATTTCAAATCAGCCTTAAGTTCTGCCAAATTTAGCAATTTGGGCTGAGCTTCCGCTACGAACTGCTCCTTGTAAAGGCTGTTGGTAATGCCGAGAATGATGAGTTTTGGGCTGCCGAATTTTATCCCTTTTTTGGGCTGTAAATTGTTCTCGAGTCTGACTCTCTCTATTGGGCTTGCATTAAGGAAATCAATTTTCCAAGCAATCATCCATTCAAATTTTGATTTGAATCTGATTTAAGATGGACTGGGCTGCTATTTTTGAGCCTCTTCCTTGATAATTCCAAGCATTTAAGGACTGCTTCATTGTATCCATCATTGGGCTGCGAATTTGACCCCTTATGGGCAACTGACCATGTTTGAGCTCCCTTGTTCCAAGGCTTGAACATGATCAGCCCAATTGATATTTCCTTGCTAACCAAATCCCCATCAACCCCATTATAGCCCTTAACTTGGATATGTTCAGTAGCTTAGCCCAAACCTTATCCTCATTATCCGTAGTAGCTTAAATAGGATCAACTAGAACTTGAATGAGAATAAAATCAACCTTTTTATCTTGATCCTCAATAACCTCACCCAAATCCTCATTAATTTCCTTACTAGCTTCATGATCAACATTGTTAGCTTGCGTAGGTGCCTCAATAACCTCAATCATCTCCTCACTTAATTTAGCCTCAACCAGGATCATATCAAGTCTTACTGAACGGTGATGATGCGAGTAAACAGTCTTCAAAATCCTAAGTTATGTAAACGAAGAACTAACTTCCTCCCCCACTCCCCCAGCCAACCAACCCCCCCTCCCCTCTCTAGTGTGAGTATATGCGCACATCCACCGTGTATGTATCTTGCAGGTTCAAGCTTATTGTTGTACCAATCAAATCTCTTCCTTGTCACTTGAATACCATCGGGCTTTCTTCCCTTAACAAAAAGGGGTCCATTCCAATACATAAACAAAACAACAGAAGAAATCAAATCAAAGACATGAGAAAGATAGTGACTCATGATACTCCCTTTTTTTGGTATGCTGACAAACTAATTTTCCACCCCTTCCCAGTTCCTTCTTTAGTTCTCAAGTTCTTCTACAAGTTCTTCCTAAAACCCTAACTCTATTTTTTTTTTTTTTTTGCATTAGTTGAGCTCAAATAGGTTCAAGCTTGACAAATACCAATAAAAAGTTAGCAGAAGAGGCATTTACGATACAATCTACTAGTAATAAGGTTTTATTAGTTTTATATTACCAACTCCACTACTAGGAAATTAACATGATCAAACAGGCAAAATTATGATTACTATCAGCCATCTAATGAAGTGATCTTGCTTGTTAATAGATGATGAGAATGCAAAATGTCATATTTTTCTCACTTAATATTTAGTCTTTCATATTTATTTGGTGCCTAAATGTATTCATTATTCTTATATTCTGATTTAGGATACAAATGAAGACATTAAGTGCAAAACAAAGCTAATTGAGCGATTTTGGACAGTTTGGACATTGCTTCGTAATCTTGACATAACTCTCTCATCCGATCTTTGATTGAGATGATTCAAGATGATAGGGAATGCCAAGAAAAAACTCTACAACTTTCATATTTCGAGTTTTGATAGATATTGGCTGTATCATGGTTGAAATCAGGCTTGAATTTGTTGCACCTGAACTGTAGATGTTCTAGAATGTTCCTTAGCCTGCAATTATAATACGCGGATTTGACGCTATTTATTTTTGGAAGTTTTTTGATATGGTGAACAAAAAATTCAGCTTAAAACATCACTTTTCTAGTCATATTAGGACTTTATTTTATTTTTAATATTTTCCTTAATTAGTCAGATTTGGAGATTGGTATTGAGAATATTTTTAGGAGATTTAGTATAAGAAACGTGTAAAGGGGAAGACTTCTGAGACGACTTTCTCTCGCCTTTTCTTTAACATCTTCGAGTTTTTACCATGGCCCTACATGGCTAAACTTTGATACTTGGTTGAAGGAAACGGAAGCCTTGAAATAAATAACACTGTGAGATCTAAGTTATTTTAATTGTTCAATTTATGCTTTAAGTATTGGATGTTCTTATTTACTTATTTTCATGATTGTCTCGCTTAATTACTAGGAAGCATACTAGTTTATTACTAATTCAGAGAGAGCTGAGAAGGAGGCTTTACGAGCCCAGCTAGAGAAAGAAGTTGCTGATCGGATCCAGCAGGGGGAGATGTCGGAGGACGTCAGAGAGAGAGTTGGTGACCTCGAGGATGAGGTGAAAGGCAAAAGAAGAAAGATGAATAGGATAAGTTATGCTTTCAGCACAGCATTTGAGATATGGATGGACGGTATTCGACATTATCCAGCTGAGGTAGGATAGACTCATCACACTATTAGCAGGGAGTTGGCGATCTATTTGGGACAGATCGAGTATGAGAGTGCTAAGGAGTGCAGTATGCGCTGATGGACTAGTTGCTTGTTGTATTTTGTATTCAGTGTCCTTAGGACGACCTTTACTTTTGTTTATGATATATTGTGAATCCCGAACTCTTATAAGAGATGGTATGTGTAAACCCCAACTTTTGTATTTGTTAGCGGGGTAACATGTTGTAGATCATTAGGGGATAGATTTTGGTGCTGGCGTTTATAGTAGTATATTATAGGTGTTTCATGTATGATGTATTACTTATTAGCATATGAATATAAACGTCTCTATTAAACCGTGTTATTTGCATTGTGCATTAAAAGATAAATTTAAAAGAATGTAATGAGGTATAATATTAAACTTTCTTTAACATACAGAAAATGCCACCACGATGTAGACAACCAGTACAATTTACACAAGAAGAGTCTGTAAACAACGAAGGAGGTTAGCGAGACCCGGTGCAGAGATTGGTAGAATTATTAGAAGGCACTTTTCAAGGGAGAAACCCAGAACCAGTAAATCCTAACCCCCTAACAGTTCCTGTGGCAAATTTTAAGGATTTTAAGAATGTAAGACCCCCAGAATTTAAGGGAACGACTGATTTGATCGAGGTTTAGTTCTGGGTCAAAGAGATAGAGAAAGTGTTTGAAATCGCAAGGGTATGAGATGATCAGAAGACTGCATTTGCTACGTATATGCTAAAAGGAGAAGCGAATTTCTGGTGGAAAGAAAATCAACAAAGGGCTGGAGAAGGGGTCATACCGTGGGATCGATTTAATAAACTATTTTTTGAAAACTACTTTCCCAAAAGCAAGAAGAACCGGATGTAGGTTAAGTTTTTGGAGTTGAAGCAGGGAGAAATGACGGTGGCACAGTACGCTACCAAATTCAATGAACTCGCGCGTTTTGCATCGTATAAGGTAGATACTGAGGAGAGGAAGGCTCGACGTTTCGAGCAAGGATTGAAACCTTGGCTGTATGGCAAGGTATCTGTTTTTCAAATTGATTCATTTGGAAGTCTGTTGGAGAAGGCCATCATCGTTGAAGGAGGAAGCGAGGCCTTGAGTCAGTACAATAAGGAGAAGAAGAACAAGAAAAGTGGTGGAGATAATCACAGAGGAGGTAGTAGCAGCGGTGGAAGTAATCTTGGAAAGAGAAAATGGGACGGTAACAACAGCAACACTAACAATAACAACAATCAGTCTGGTAGTAGGCAAGGAAATTTTAAGAAGAATGTTGGAAGGGGCGAAATGTCTGCTATAACTGTGGCCAAGAGGGGAACATGTCACCGAATTGCCCAAACCCGAAGAAGATTCGAGGATGTTTTGCTTGTAGGGCAACTGACCACCAAATCAAAGACTACCCAAAAAGGGAAAACAGTGGAGGAAGCGACAACATAGGTGGATGAAGTAAGCTAATGATTGGAGGACCTACTCAACAAAATCGACCAACTGTCAGAACATTCTATATGATGGTCTAGGACGCGGTAGCATCCAAGGAAGTGGTGCCAGGTATTATCTCAATCAATAATATAAATGCTTATGTATTATTTGATTCGGGTGCTACCTGTTCATTTATGTTTGATGAATTTGCTCAATGCTTAGATTTACCCCGAGAACGGTTAGAAAATCCTTTAATTATAGAAGTCGCTAACAAAGAAGTAATCCCCGTAGAATTTGTACATAGAAATTGTTGCGCAGAAATTAAGGGACATAAGCTGCTGATAGATCTAATCCCTATAAGATTGGGAGAGTTTGATGTGATACTAGGAATGGACTGGTTATATAACAATGGGGCGGTAATTGATTGTCAGAAGAAAAGTGTGAACCTTCAGACCCCGAATCGGTTTAAGGTAGTATTTTATGGTAGTACATCGCCTAGGTAATATAGTTATCTGACGATGATACAGGCCAAGAAATTACTAAGGAAGGGATGCGTGGGGTATTTTGCCCATATTATAGATACTCAGAAAATGGGAGTAGAGATGAATAGTATACCAGTAGTAAAAGAATTTTCGGATGTATTTCCAGACGAATTGCCCAGTCTTACCTCCAGACAGGGAAATTGAGTTCGTAATAGATTTAATGCCAGGAACGGCACCAATTTCGAAGGCTCCGTATTGGATGGCGCCAGTTGAAATGAAGAAATTGATGATACAATTACAAGAGTTGTTAGATAAGGGATACATACAGTCGAATGCATCCCTATGGGGAGCACCAGTTTTGTTTGTTAAAAAAAAAGACGGATCATTATGACTTTGTATTGACTACCGAGAGTTGAACAAAATAACGATCAAGAATAAATATTCATTGCCAAGGATCGACGATCTTTTCGATCAGTTGAAGGGATCGAGGTGTTTTTCAAAAATTAACTTCAGAACGGGTTATCATCAGTTGAAAGTGCGAAATGAAGATGTACCGAAGACGGCGTTTAGGACCCGATATGGACACTACGATTTTTTAGTAATGTCTTTCGGACTGACCAATACGCCAGCAGCATTTATGGACTTGATGGATCGAGTTTTCAAGCCATATTTGGATAAGTTTGTGGTAGTTTTCATTGACGATATTTTGATCTATTCAAAGATAGAGGAGGAACACGTGGAGCATTTAAGAGTGGTGTTGGAGACATTGAGGAGAGAGAAGTTATATGCGAAGTTTTCCAAATGTGAATTTTGGTTAGAGATGGTACAATTTTTGGGACATGTGAATGATAAGGATGGAGTATCGGTAGATCCTGCAAAGGTGGAGGCGGTGATTAATTAGGAGTAACAGAAGACACCAATGGAAGTACGAAGATTTTTAGGATTAGCCGAGTATTACCGAAGATTCATTCAGGATTTCTCGAAAATCATAACACCATTGATAAATCTAACGAGGAAGTTTGTGAAGTTTGTTTAGACGGAGAAATGTGAAGAAAGTTTTAGGGAATTGAAGAAGAGGTTGAGCGAAGCGCCTGTATTGTCCTTACTAGATAGTACGAGAGGTTTTGTGGTGGACAGTGATGCGTCCCACAAGGGTCTTGGCTATGTGTTAATGCAACATGGCAAGGTCATTGCGTACGCATCACGCCAGCTGAAGGATTATGAGAAGAGATACCGTACTTACGACTTGGATTTAGCGGCGGTGGTTTTTACATTAAAATTTTTGAGGCACTATCTCTATGGAGAGAAATGTGAGATATATACGGACCATAAAAGTTTAAAATATATCTTCACACAAAAGGAGCTGAACATGCGGCAAAGAAGGTGGTTAGAGTTGATTAAGGATTACGATTGCGATATCCTTTATCATCTGGGAAAAGCGAATGTAGTGGCAGATGCGTTAAGTCGAAAAGGAAGAGAGAAATTGTTAATGTTAACAGCTCAAGAGGAGCTTATAAGAGAGATGGAAAAGTTGGAAATAGAAGTAATAAATCTAAAAGAGTTGGAGGAAAAATTATTTGTTATGGAAGCTCGTCCAACGTTGTTGGACAGAATAAAGGAAGCTCAAGAGGGAAATGAAGAATGTAAACGAATAAGGAGAAGAATTACGGAAAAGGAGGAAGAGAAATTTCAACTAGATAATGATGGGATTTTAAGGTTGGAAGGAAAAGTGTGGGTGCCAGCAGAGCCCGTAGTAAAAGAGGAGATTTTGCAAGAGGCACATAATTCGTCGTACTCAATTCACCCAGGAAGTAGGAAAATGTATCGAGATCTTCGCCAATATTTTTGGTGGCCTAACATGAAGCGAGAAGTTGCAGAGTATGTTAACAGATGTCTAACCTGTCAGAGAATAAAGACAGAACATCAAAGGCCGAGTGGTTTACTTCAACCGTTGGAGATGCCATAATGGAAATGGGAGCACATTACGATAGACTTCGTGGTGGGACTTCCATTAACTTAGAAGGGTTATGATGCGATATAGGTCATCGTGGATAGATGAACAAAGTTAGCGCACTTTCTGCCAATCAAGATTCAATTTAATCTAAATCAATTAGCGAAATTATATATAAAAGAGATTGTTTCACGACATGGGGTACCAATATCGATTATTTTCGATCGAGATCCGCGCTTCACGTCAAAATTTTGGAGAAGCTTACAAGAGTGAATGGGGACACAACTGAGGTTGAGTACTGCATACCATCCGCAGACTGATGGACAGAGCGAAAGGACAATTTAGACTTTGGAAGCCATGCTCAGAGCTAGTGTGATGGACTTCAAAGGAAGCTGGGATGACCACCTACCTCTTGTCGAACGCCTTATGCTGGGATGAGGTATGAGAACGTCGACTTTTGGGACCAGAATTGGTGCAAAAAACAGCTGAAGTAGTGAAGACAATAAGAGCTCGACTAGTTGCAGCTCAGGATCAACAAAAGAAATACGCAGACCTACATCGCCAAAGTCGAGATTATGAAGTGAGTAGCTACATTTTTTTGAAGGTATCTCCCTGGAAAGTGAAAATAAGATTTGTAAAGAAAGGGAAGTTAAGCCCAAGGTTCATAAGACCGTTCGAAGTACTAAAGCGAGTAGGCGTGCGAAGTGGCGTACGAGGTGGCTTTACCTCTTGAACTGGAGCATATTTACAATGTGTTCCATGTTTCAGTGTTACGACCATATAAACCTAATCATAAGCACGTGATATCTTACGAGCCCATTCAACTAGAAAGAGATCTGACGTACGAGGAAATCCCTGTACAAATAGTAAATAGAAAGGAACAAATATTAAGGAATAAAGTTATACCTTCTATAAAGGTAATATGGCGTAACCACAATACCGATGAGGCTACATGGGAGTTAGAAGATAAGATGAAGAGAGATTACCCCCACTTATTTGTGTAACCTTGTATTGATTCCGATGACGAAATCTTGATAAGGGGGGAGAATGTAATAACCAAGAAAAATGTACTATTATTATTAATGAGAAATAAGAATATTTTAAAATTTATATATGTGCTCATACATTTATGTGTTATGTTACTTCTTTAATAATTCAATTTAAATTGAATTAAATATGTGGTAAATAATAAAGTAAGTGATAATGATGATGATGAACTTAATTTATATTAATTAAAGCTTATGTAATATGCCTTGTGTGGCATAATGATTAAGATTGATCAATTAATTAATTAATTAATTAATTAATTAATTGTGAGACGACTAAATAATGTAATGGATTAATGATGATAATTAAATTAAACCCAATGTGAATATTAGGTGGTCACATGAATTAATATGACATAGCCCAACATGTTAGAAATTAAAGTCCATGTGTGTAGAATTGTTATAAAGTTATTTGTCTTTTATGCTTGGAGTCGTGTGAGAGTTATAATTATATAGGGTAAGGCTAATATATATATATATATATATATATACACACACACACTAGGTGCATGTGATGGTAATAATGAGGAAAGGCATGGTGTTTAGCCTTAAATTAGGGAATGATTGACAACACTTCACCAAACCCTTTTTAACCAATGAGTAATGCATGTTTGGGGGATATTGAAACTCCTATAAATAGGAGTTATCAAATTTTATTTTAAGGTTTGCTTGCATATAGTGAGAGTTATAGAGAGAAAATAAATGCTCATGGCCAATGAAAAATTAATTAGTGACCCTTTGGCACCTAATTGAACATGTCCAAAACATAGTCCAATTATATGATCCAAATGATCAATTTTCTAGAATATTTTATAATATATTATATATATAATCCATCACGAAGCTAGAATGCTAATTTTTTTTTTTTAATGAAGCTACCTAAGCCATCATGAATGAGGATCATTATGTATCCCTTAAATTAGGGAATTGTACAAAGCTTTTCCAAAAATTGTGGAACCCTTGTATAATAACTTCCTAGATAGTTAAAACCTAATGGACTAACACATGTATTCATACATGTATATGTATTGTACATGTATGAGAATTTCCCTATAAATAGGACCATCCTATTCCATATTCTAAGTTTGTTAGGATTAGCTAAATAAGTGAGCTATAGAGAGAAAATAAGAAAAGCTAGAAAAACTCTTGCAAGTAGGTGATTCTAGCAAGGCCTAGCAAGCAAAGAGAAGTGGAGGCCTTAGCAAGGTTCATCTCTAGAAGAAAAAGAGCTTCAAAGAGTTATAAATAATTTTTTTACCCTAAATATTTTCCTTAGTAGCATGTTATAGCTAGTTGTGTAAATATTTATGTTTGGTTGTGGGAGGATTATGTGTAGTGGGATCATGAAGGATCCGAAGGTATAAAGATGACTTTGTGAAGGAGTGTATGTGTTTTGTATGTTTACATATGTGTTTTATGTCTAAATGAACAAAAAAAATACATATGAACATGAAAAATCCTAAGTGTACTAGTTAAAAAAATGTGATTTGGTTAAAAATGGAATAAAATGTGTAACTCATTTCCATAATCTAAAAATTATATGTTGTAGTTCTATGAAATACGAAAAAATTTCAAGTGGAATGAACAAAAACGGAGCTCAAATGGATTTATGGTGAATTTTTTTGTAAAGGATGTCAAAATGGAACTCTAGCTTGAAAAACCAATAAATTTGGTTAAATAAATATTTTTAAAAATAATAAAAAAAATTGGAATGTTGAAGATTTATAAGTTTATGAGCTAACAAAACTAATTTGAGCTCATTTGGATTTAAAATGAGCAAAATATGATAGATTGAATCAAAAAAGGTAAAAAAACAATTATTAAAAAGAAAAAAAAAATTGGTTTCTGCCAAGGGGGCGCTGCAGCGTCGCCCCCTAGTATAAAACCGGGCGCTGCAGCGCCAGTCAAGATTTTCTGTTAACCTGGGCCAGTCGAACCGGTTGGGTTAACCGGTTCGACCCGACCCGACCGCAGGAATTTTTTTTAATAATAATAATAAAATAAAATAATTAACAATTATTTTATTTGTAAGTTAATTAAAATAATAAATAAAATAATATTTTATTTGTAAAATGATTAAATAATATTAAACAAATAAAATAATACTTTAAAATTATTTTATTTGTGAGTTGATTAAGTAAAAATAAAATAATATTATTTTATTGGTGAGTTAACATTAAACGAATAAAATAATAACTAAAAATTATTTTATTTGTAAGATAATAATGAAGATTATATACCTAATTAAAATAATGTTAAATGACTATTTTAATTGTAGATTAATAATACATAAGCAATTAAAATAATATTATAGATTATTTTAATTGTGAATTAATTAGAGTCAAACAATTAAAATAATATTAAGAATTATTTTAGTTGTAACTCAATAATGAAGATGTAATTAAATAATGTTAACAATTATTTTGATTGTGAATTATTAAAGGATGAACAATTAAAATAATATTAAGAATTATTTTAATTGTGTACTAATGAGGCATAATTAAATTAAAATAAGAGTAAAAGTTACTCTAATTGAAAATTAAGCAAATAAAATTATAACTTAAATTATTTTATTTGTGGATTAATAAATAATGTTCAAAGAATATAATAATAAGTTATAAATAAATAAAGTGAGATCATTTTGTGGTGAATCATTGAGAGATGATAAAGAGTAGTGAATAAATAGAATAATATAAAGTGTTATTTTATTTGTAATAATTAATAAATTAATTAAATAAGGAATGTGAGAGAAAATAATGCATAAACATGTAGTTTATTTGATATTATAATTTGAGAGACCATGTTATGTAGAACTTGTAAAATTATTATGTGAAGGTTAATAGAATTTAACTATTAGACGAATATGTTGAACATAAGTTGTTCAAAGGATAAGGAATTATGGTCTGATAGAGTCGATGATCCATGCAAGTACTTTAACTTGTAATTTTATCAATTCGTACAAGTAGAATTAATTGATGGATTAATTCCTGTTTATCTATATTGCAAAGATTAAATTATTATCTCTGAAACGTGATTTAATATCATGATTATATCCTTGAACGATTATTTGAACCCTAGTTGCGAACATTGAACGTATCAATTGTTTCTAATGGTGTTGAGAAATACGTCTATGCCATTTGTATCGGCTAGACTAATGATAAGATCAATCATATTTACTTGAGAAAGCTATCCAAACCAATTGCCTTGGTGAGGACTTTTATAATATGTTGAGATGAACAATTACTTTACGTTGGGGAACCGACACGCACGCGAATAGCATGTCTAAGTGCTATGCATAACATAGGGTACTTTAGGCTGATCACCTATTGTACTTGTTTATTATTGTGAATTTTCAGTAAAATACTGTTAATTCAAGCATATGTTCATGGTCCATAGTGACCTCTCAGTTCAATATGTTTATTTATCTAGAAAAATTAAAATTCTTGATCTCATATATATCCTTCAGTCCATAGTGACTTTCCAGCGATATAAATATTTAGAATTGGAACTTTTGACACTTACATTGTTCAAAATTTATTTACTAAATTCCTGAGCTTTTATTTATTGTTATATACATTGATATATGAATCTCTGTATATAAATGCTTACTATTATTGTTTGTAGACTTGCTGAGCAAACTTGTTGCTTACCCTTAATTTCCCTAAATATTACAGTTAAGTCTAAGCAAGGAACTGGTTCAGGAAAGGACAAAGGCAAAGGCAAAGTTGCTGAGTAGCCTTATCTAGACGTTGTAGTCAATTTTTTTTTGTATTATATTAAGACTTATGTTTGTACTGAATATTTTAAGTGATGTATGTTTTAATAATGGTTGCGAGACTTGGGACACAAATATTTATGTTATCTCAATGTAAATATTCTTATTATTCCGCATTTAGTTGATATTAGTTTGTTGTATGAGTTGGATCATGAAGCACCAGATTCAAGGTACATGTATCTGAATTTGGGGGCATCACATGATTTGATGATGATTGTGTTATAATATATATTTATAAAAATAAGTAAATTTTGTACAGTTCTTGTGAGTTTTTATTTATTTAAAATGACTTAGTTAGGGATCTAATTTATTAGGTAGATCTAAAATCGTAGGATATAATCATATATTATTTATAATAGCTAAAGTTGGTCAAGTAGACGAATAATTCACCAAGTAAAAGCTAAGTTTACTCTGAGATCATAGAGTAAAGAAAACAAGTATATAGAAGAACTCTGAGATCGTTGAGTGAAAAACCAGATCATAAAGTCATTGAAAGTAGTATGCCCTCAAGTCAATCACATTTAATGTGATAGAGCATTTACTTTGTAATCTTTTTTATTTATTAATAAAAGAATTGATTTATTTAAATATATTTATTTATTCATGTTTAATTGTTAAAATTAATTGTCACGAGAAACTTGTAATTTGGAGCAATACTTTTAGATGAGATCTAAAATATAGATAGCTTAAAACTAAAATGTTCCTAATCATAGTGTGACGCCCCCAAATTCAGGTACCTGTACCTCGAACTTGGAGATTCACGATTCAACTCATACATCATAACTACCATCAACTCGCAACGGAATAACATAAGTATTTACATTAACTGATACAACAAAAATACCATCGTCCCAAGTTTACGCAACCTTCACTAATACATAACATATCTTAGTTCATAATTGACATAAGTCTTAATACAAATAACTGATATTTTCTTTCTAACACGTAGCAAATCAAAGCTAATTTGTGGCCTTGCCTTTCCCTTTGTCCTTTCCCGATACACCACCCTGTTTGGTTTTAACTGTAACATTTAATATAAAGCAAGAATGAGCAACGAGTTTGTTCAGTAAATATAAAGTCATCAATAATAGATAGTCATGTTCAAGATTTAATAATTTCATAAGCTTAAACAATTGAAAAATAGTTTATGATATAAATTGAATGAACTGGGGACATATAGCTTTAACAGTTTCAAAGTTTGTACCTTTTTATTACTGAGTGGTCACTATGGACCATGAACTTTACGGAAGGATTTTCAGTGTATTACTGTAAGCCTTCGATAACAAGTACATGAGGTGATCAGCCTCATCATACCTTACATTATGCATAATGTTTAATCATAGCGTGCGAGTCGGTCTTTTGATATAAAGTAATTTTCCCCTTTATGAGGGTTGTTCATCTCAGCATATAGGAGTTCGCACCAAAGCAATTGGTTTAGATCGCTTTCTAAAATATGACTGATTTTATTTTATTATCCGTTTAGCCGAATCGAATGACATAGACATTTTTCTCAAGCATTTACGAATAATTAAAACTTTTAATGTCTACATGTTAGGATTCAAATAATCTTTTAAAGATAATCAAGTATGAATAACTCGAATTTTTTAAAATCAATAATTTGATATGAGATTAATCTTTCATGGATGTAAACACAAATATCTATATTTGAAAATGAATTATCTTTCAGTAAGTATAACAATTAAATTATTTGTACGAAACAATAAATTGTATAAGTTAGGGTACATGCCTGTAACTTTTTTTTCCCTTCCTTCTAGATCATTTGCATTTGTTTGGCCTATATAAGTCGTGATTCAGTCTACCGATTAGTTTCTATCAGACCATCAATACATTTTTTGTTGATCTAAACTACCTCGTAAACCTTCATCATTTAACCATACACTTATTCTTTAACATCTCCTTATTTACCTCATTCACTATCTCATTTATCTCACATTGTTATTTAATACATGTATTCATTTTTTACAAATAAAATTGTAATAACTAGAAAAATTACAAACCTAATTTTTTTTAAATACTTGGTGTGACAATATATAGTTGTGTGTATGTGATGAGAATTATAAGATAATTAATTTATGTAATTCGAATTAACTAAAAGGGGAAAAAATGTAAGAGGAGATTATGTGACGAGATCACAAAAAGTTAAATGTTGACCTTGAACGGCTATTGATAAGATAAATAATCATGAAGTGATTTATTCATCAAAGGAAGTCCAAGCGGTTGATTAATTAAAATAGTAGACGAACGTAAGGGAATTAAAATTTTGTAGACAATGAAGTTATTAGTTAGTAACTTAATTTAATAGTGCAATTGATTTTAAATTAAAAAGTCTAATTGGATTATGAAATTAAAGTAACTAGTTGATAACCTGTGCAATGCACATGCTAGTTTGAATAATAGATTTAAGTTGAAAAGTCCCATCATCTTCTATATGTTAAATTCCCCAAATCATATAACAACATTCGCGAATATTAAAACTTTTTTGAAAAAAAAAATTACTGCCCATAAAATCAATAAATCACAAAAATGTTCGAATAGAAACTGGCAATGTACTTTGTGACTACATATTAAAATTGAAACACCAACTAAAATTATGAATAAAACCCACATATTAAAAAAAAACTTAGTTCGATCCATATTTTTTACATTTTGAACAAATAAATGTTATTGGGAGTACCAAAAACTAAGTACCTGGATCTGTAGATTGATGAAGGTGCAGAGAGAAGGAGCATTTCTTGGATAATTTGAGATACCCATTGCTTAGCACCACCTAGACAAATTAAAAAATATGTTCCAGCCCATTAGATCACGGAGTAACCTAACAACTATTTGTGTAAATTTGCAACCTATCACTTAAAATGATTACAATCAAATCTACCAACTGCAAATGAAAGGTTGGGAACAAAAGATAGAGAGGAAAGAACATCATAAACATGAGATATAATACTAATAAATGATACTAATATCTATATAATAAAACACAACCCATTTTGAATCTTTTATTTGACAAAGCACAACAATGGTTAGGATCTTTCAATTTTAATCTAATGGCTCACATTTCATCTCACACACACAATTCCCCCCCCCCCCCCCCCAAATCAACACTCAATTTCACACCCATTCATTCAAATTTGAATTCAAAATAATAATAACATCTCTTTCACACACACACAAATCCTGTCCAAATCAACACTCCATTTAACACCCATTCATTCAAATTTAATAATAATAATGATAATGATAATGATAATAATAATAATAATAATAATAATAATAATAATAATAATAATAATAATAATAATAATAATAATAATAATAATAATAACAATAATAATTATAATACTAATAATAATAATAATAATAATAATAATAATAATAATAATAATAATAATAATAATAATAATAATAATAATAATAATAATAATAATAATAATAATAATAATTATAATACTAATACTAATAATAATAATAATAATAATAATAATAATAATAATAATAATAATAATAATAATAATAATAATAATTGTGACGACCCCAAATCCGGGTTCCATAACCTCGGGTTTGGGTCTTCGCTGTATAATACTTACTAACAAATAAATACATAAATTGCACTTAAACTTCGCAGAATAATACAAAAGGTTTCTTATAAAAAGGTCACACTTTCCAAGGTCGATTAAACATATCTTAAGGGAATACAAAAGATTTACTAGAAAATTACATAACAGTAATTTAAATCTAGCATGCATCTACTAATCTACGCGTTTGCTTTTCTCTTGTCTTTGTCTTATTTAGAACATTCAGGTTTAGCTGAAATTAAATCATGATATAGCAAGAATGAACAACCAAATGGCTCAGCAAGTTTATATACAACAACATAAGATATATCATGATAAAAAGGAAAATAACATTAGGGCTTTCAACAATGAATAACAATTGTGAAAGAAATCAAGAATCAATGTCTCAATATAAGAATGGATTGACTCCTTATTGCTGAGTGGTCTTTAATGACCATGAGCTACTACTAAGGTAGAACAGACATGTATATATCTGACACCTCGAAAAGCGGGACACTTGAGGGGATTAGTCCTCTTATGTCGTGTGTATATGCATAACATTTATATTTCTTGTGCAAATTCGATTTTCTGACAACTAAAAATCTCCTCTAACTAGGGTTGTTCATTCTCAGTCTTACTATAAGAATCCGCAGCAACAATTGGTTTGGATAGGCTTTAAAAATATTCAATTTGAAGAATTTAAACATGCATTGTCTAGCCGAAACAATTAGCTAAGACATTCTTAAACAGTTCTTGAATTAATGAACTATAACATTTGTAAAAGCACTAAGTGCGAATACAATAACAAATACTGATGTGAAATAATTTTAGATAATTAATCCACTTTAAGCTCTGCAAAATAACTACGAGTGTAGATACTTGATTAATAATAATTAAATTGCTCAATGTAATTACAGTTGAAGAAAACTTGCAACAATAAATACAAGTTAGTGTTAAGAAAAACTTGCCTCGTGCGTAGTCTACTGCTAACCAATTTAATTAATTCTCTTTGAATAGACCTAACAATTAATCAGTTTGATCTTAAATTAGTACTATATACACATGCATATGATAACCTTTATAATTCTTTCTTAACCACTTAAGTATAGATTTACGGTTATATTAACACTTAGAAAATATTATCGCTACTTGATAATATTTCATTCATATTAAAACCTATATTAAATATTTAATATAGATCACACACTTATCTAATATTATTAATAATTTAATAATATTTAATTCGTCTTATAATATTATTAATCATTTAATAATACTTTATTAATCTTCTAATATTATTAATCATTTAATAATATTTTATTAAATATCTAATATTATTAATCATTTAATAATACTTTATTCATATCCTAATATTATTATTCATTTAATAACATTTTATCTTTTTATTAATATTATTACCCATTTAATAATATTTAATTGACTTTATAATATTATTATACTTTTAATAATATTTTAATAATTTTCTAATATTATTATTTATTTAATAATATTTTATTAACTTAATTTATATTATTAAATCTTTAATAATATTTATCCTCTTTTACTTATTAATTCAACTATCTTTGTGAGAACCGAATTTTCGGAATTTCTATAATAAAATTAAATCAGAATTTAAATAACAAAATTATTAAGGTTATTTAAATTACTTATGAATGAGATATTTTATGTAAAGTAAAGTGTGTGATGAGATTTAATTGGAAAAATTAAATTTGTATAGAGATCATGATAAATGGTATGGAATTAAAGTAATTGAAGAGTAAATAAATTGTTGAAAAAACAATTTATTAAGAATAAGAGAAATTACATATAATGGTATAATAAAATTGTATGTGTGTGTGTGTGTGTGTGTGTGTGTGTGTGTGTGTGTAAGTGTGTGCATGTTTAATGGTTATAATTATAAATTTCATTAATTATGAAAATTAAGGGATTAATAAGTAAATTAATCCAAATTTAAATGAAAAGTTTATGAGGGAGTTAGTAAAATTGTAATTATTAATTTTAGATTTAATCAATAATTATTAGGGAAGTTTAGAAATTAATTGAGAAGAAAAGTAATTATATAAATTATATAATAATAAATTATATAATTTATATAAGAAAATTAAAGTAAAGTATGAAGAAAATAATAATTATATATATTATATAAGAATAATTAAATAATTTATAGAAGGAGATTCAATTAATTGAGCATGGAAGAAAATAGAAAATAATGAGAGAGTTGATAAAGGTATAATTATTGATTATATAATTAATTGATAATTATGGAGGAATTTTGAAAATTATTTTAAAAGGAGAAAGTAATTATATAAATTATATAATAATTTATATGAGAAAGTTAAAGTAAATAGTAAGAAAATAATAATTATATAAATTATATAAAAATGATTATATAATTTATATAAGAGGAGTATATTAATTAAGAAAGGAAATATATTTGTACAAATGGTACAATATTTTATTATATGGTGTATAGTTAAAGTGCGTCAAATAGTAAAGAAATGAGAAAATAAATTAGGGGAATGAGTGTTTTAAATTATTAAAAATTATTTTATTGTATAAAGGAATTGTTATGATTTTTATTGGAGATAATATTTTAGAAACGTGAATATGTTAATGAAACATGTTGTCCTTGTAACGAAGTGAAAAATGTATGAAAAATAATTTTTATAAGTTATATGAATTATTTTATGAATTTTGGAGGTATAAATTACCTCATATAATTACATGCATGTCAATATACGTGTACAAAATTTGTTAAGTAAAGTACCTAAAAAGGGTATAAATATTATTTATAAATCATTTAATGATTTTTAGTGAATTAAAATAAATATTTTATGTACATTATATAAAATATTTATTATACGAAATAATTACGTAATGTATTAAAATAAAATTTATGCATTATTATTGTGGCTTATTCGGATGGTTGTGGCGGTGGACTTGGAAGAAAATTAAAAGTAATTCACATACTTAATGTTTTATAAAGGATGGAGGAAAAGAATTAAAGTAACAAAAACATAAAACATAAAAACAAACAAGCAAATATACTCTCTCTCTCTCTCTCTCTCTCTCTCTCTCTCTCTCTTCTTCCCCCCACCAGCATGCCACCCGAACCACCACCATCTCTAAGAGGAGAAAATTTTGGTGCCATTAAGGGAGAAGAACAAGCTTCAAAGGAAGTTTTTTGGGCTTGAGGAAGGTATAAAAATTAATTTATTTGGTTTATTTTGGTATTATTAGTGAGAAAATAAATTTTGTGAAAAATTAGAAAATAATTAGAATAATTTTTGGATGTATATATATGGATTATATGATTTTTTGAGTGCTTATGTTGTGAAAACATATGATCAAAAATGAATTTAATTGGTTTTGGTTGGCTACTGTTAGCGGAAAAAGAAGAAAGAAAATAAGGGCCGCCCGCGCATTGCGTGGAGGCCAATTTTTTTCCGAACGCGGGGATATAAACGATGGCATTCTGGGCACGCGAAGATAGAAGCCACGCCATGCACAGAGGCTTCGGTAACTGGCAGGGGAAACGACGCCGTTTGGCGTCGGCAGCAGAAGGGGTCGCGCATTGCGCGGTCGGCACCGCTAGTTAATTACCAGTGTGTCCCTGGCCTTTTAAGATAATGCCGAGCGTGTCCTTGGCCTCGTCAAATTACGATCATGCCCCTGCACTTTTCCGAAAATGACCAGCGTGTCCTAGGGTTGCGAAAATTACGAAAATGCCCTCAGAATTTGTTTTTAATTAAAATAAATGTTTAAAAATTGTTTAAAAATTATAGAAAATTACTAAAAATATAGAAATGATATTTGGGCATTAAATTAATATTTTTGTAAAAATATTAAATATTGGGGATTAATATTTAAATATTTTAAATATTAATCTAGTAAGTTTAAAATTTTAAAAAATTATTAAATAAAATTCGAACAACCGAATACACTAAATTTTATCCGACGAGTCAGGTTGTCCGTATAGAATATGTTCTATATTAATTAAATTAATATAGTAGAGTGCTAATAAATTATTATTTAATTTATTTTACTATAGGTTGTCCAAGAAATGATTATTAGCCATTAATTTAATAACTGGACATCGAGGCAAGTTCTCCAGTACTTAATATCAATTGTCATATGATGTTATATGCTATGCGTTCAAATGCATATAGAAATTATTTGTTATGAGATATGTGGTTAATATGATCGTAATGTGTATTCGGTGCAATAATGTGACTACATGTGAAATAATTTAATGTTTTCTTTACGCAATTACTAATATGAAGTAATTATAATGCACATGAGATATATTGTTTTACTAGAAGCACCACATATGATATATGAGACACACAAAGCATGTTATGTTATGTGCTATGTGCACACTGTTGAACTTACTAAGTCGTCGTGCTCATTCTTGCCCAATATTAACATTTTGCAGGTGAAAATGAGAATCCTAGAATATTAGGATATAAGAAGGTTATGCTATGACACCAATTAAGGGTATAGTCTAATTATTCAATGTTTTGGTAGAACGAACTATTATAAGTGCAATTGGCAAAGTTTATAATAATATTGTGTATGTTATGGATATCATAAATACTGATCGGGTGAATAGAGTTCATTTATGTATTATTGATAGTCATGTATTCTGATTATTCCAGAACACTTATTAGGAAAAAAAAGAAAAAGTAAAGGTTGCGATCTAGGGACTAGGATCGAGATGTAAAGGTTTTAAATGCCAAAATATTTTAATACAATGATTGAAAAAAAATTATACAGAAAAATTTGATAATTGATGATTTATAAAGTCAATTAAGGGATTAAATAAGGTGATTAAAGATTTATTAACGAACCGAAATTTGGACGTAAGAAAAATAATGTATAATAAACATGAAATTTAAGGTAATAAGGTTTGTCGAATTTCGGGGTCGTTACAATCTTTAATTTTAAAAATACTCTTATTGAGTCCAAAAATAATAAAATAAATTTTGGAACATTTTTCATTTTCTAACCTGGACCGACCCGACCAAAATCGACCCGACCTGACCAAGCAAACTGGGAATCCGGCCCAGCGCCGCCAGCGCTCGGAATGAACTGATCCCAGCGCTGTCGACGCTAGAAACAGAATGCCTGAGCGCTGTCGGCGCTCCGTTTTGATCTGAGGAAGCGCCGCCGACGCTCGGGTATTTCGTATCCAGAATTTGGTAAATTCCAACTTGAGTAATTTTGATTAAAACTTGTACTAAATGAAATCTATAAATCCAAATGACCTCCAATTGGTATCGATGGATTCGTATTTTCTTAAACTACAATATTCCATCATTGGATCAAATTTTTGAAAGAGTTTTGATTATGAAAAATAGCCACAATATGGGCTGTTTGTACATTAGGTCATTAAAATGACATATTTTGTGGTAAAAGCCATAACTTCATTGTTTTTTTATATTTTTGAAAGCTTCAAGTTGGGTTTTGTTTTAAACTCATGTATGTAACTTTATAGCCATAAAAATCCATTTTCCAACTTGTACATTTCAAATTACAACATTAAACATCACATGCTTAGTTAAGGTTTTACCGGTAAAGTTCGATATGAACATTTCTACCATTTTTATGCATACCACACATACCAAAACATGATATAAACACATCAAACCATGAATATACATATATTACATAGTTTAAGACTTCTAGACCATCAAAATAAGTTTTGATCGGTTAAAAATAGATTTTAACCGTTCAAAATCATTCTAGACTACAAAAAATGAAATAAAGAGAAGTTAAAGCACTTTTAAACCTTTTGACTTGTGTGCTCTTCTTCTTCTCCTACCAAAGTATGTGATGATGCTACTTGACATCCACCAAGACCTTCCTCTTGCTATTTCTTACACTTATAAGTGTGTTCTCTCAAATGCTCTCTATTTTCTCTCTTGTATTCTCTAGAAAATGAGCTAGCAAACTTGGCTCAAGTGTGGAGTGTCTTATTTATAGTACTCTACTAACACTTTATTAAGTTTCCTAATTCACCAATGTTGGTGAAATTAAGGCTTAAGTGAGCTTACTATAGATGGAATGACTACATGATGGACATATAGAATGACTAGGGTTGTTGAACCACTTTGGACTTGTGTGAGTTTGAAGCAACATTGCAAAATCAAGCAACGTGGGCCCCCTTCAAATCTCAGCAAAATGGCCATTTTTGGCCTATTTTTCCTTTATTTTTTATAGCTAAATCATGCATATATACATCTATATGTATATATACATGTGTTCAATTTTTGACCAATTTTGACTTCTTATTGGGCTCCACATTGGACTCTAGGATTAAATATATTGGACTCCTCTATTTAATTTGGTTGGGCTTAATTTAAATAACACATTGGGTTAACATTAAATACTCTATGTTACATTTAATTAAATCAAGTATTGAGCTTGTTTAATTAATTACATGGGCTAAGGTTTAATTAATTACATGGGCTACTAGGTTAATTTAATTGACCTAGTTTAATACTCCATTTGGATTTAAAATATAATCTAATTAGACTTGTTTTAATTAATTAGTTTTAATTAATTATAACACCTTACTTTATTTTTTTAAATAAATATACACATACACAAGTACATTCATTTAATTATTTAATGCCCAATCAATTAATACAAAAATTTTAAATTCATTGCTAATTATATATTAATTATAATTACAATGTCTAATAAAATTCGTGGTCATTACATTCTCCCCCCTATAAGAATTTCGTCCCCGGAATTACAAGTTAAACGACTCAAAAAGATTCAGATAGTTAGTCCTCATCTTTTCTTCAAGCTCCCATGTAGCTTCTTCAGCGTTGTGGTTCCTCCAAAGGACTTTGACAGAATGTATAACCTTATTTCGTAGTTTTTGCTCTTTCCTATCTAGTATTTGGACATGAATTTTTTCGTAAGATAAGTCTTTCTCGACTTGTATTGGCTCATAGGATATGACGTGCTTGTAGTCTGACTTGTATGGTTGTAACACTGATACATGAAACACATTGTGAATATGTTCTAGTTCTGGAGGTAAAGCTACCTCGTACGCCACTTCTCCTACTCTCTTCAATATCTTGAACGGTCTTATGAACCTCGGACTCAGCTTCCCTTTCTTTCCAAATCGGATCTTCGCTTTCCAGGGAGATACCTTCATGAACACAAAACTCCCTACCTCGAAGTCTTGCTTCTGTCGATGTAGATTGACATATTTCCTCTAACGGTATTGAGCTGCTACTAGTCGAACTCTTATTACCTTGATAATTTCTACAGTCTGTTGAACCAATTCGGGCCCCAATAGTCGACGTTCTCCTACCTCATCCCAACATAGAGCCGTTCTACATTTTCTCCCATATAAAGCTTCGTAAGGCTGCATGTCTATGCTTGCATAATAACTGTTGTTATATGCAAACTCAACTAGTGGTAGATGGTCTTCCCAACTATCCTTGAAATCCATCACGCAGGCCTTAAGCATATCTTCCAATGTTTGAATTGTTCTCTCACTTTGCCCATCAGTCTGCGGATGATATGTTGTACTCATTCTTAACTGCGTCCCCAATCTATCTTGAAGACTCCTCCAAAATTTTGACGTGAAGCACGGATCTCTGTCTGACACAATCGATATTGGCACCCCATGTCTTGAAACCATCTCCTTAATGTACAGTTTAGCCAACTGATCTAAACTGAACTTAATTTTGATTGGCAAAAAGTGCACTGACTTTGTTAGTCGATCCACAATCACCCATACAGCGTCGTACCCTTGCTGTGTTGTCAGAAGTCCTACCACAAAATCCATTGTGATATGCTCCCATTTCCACTCAGGAATTTCTAATGGCTGTAGCAATCCACTTGGTCTCTGATGTTCGGCTTTTACCCTCTGACAAGTTAGGCATCGGTTGACACATTTTGTAACCTCTCTCTTCATATTCGGCCACCAAAAATGCTGACGAAGATCTTGATACATTTTCGTACTCCCTGGATGTATCGAGTATCTCGTACAGTGAGCCTCTTCCAAAATCTCCTCTCGTAATTCAGGCGTTAATGGTACCCAAACACGATTTTTAAATCTTAGCAATCCCATGCTATCCACTTTGAATTTGACATATTCTCCTTTGGTCATCCTCTTCCTTATTCTGCCACACTCTTCATCTTTGTCTTGAGCCTCTTTCACCTTATCTAACAAGGTTGGACTTGCTTTCACTTCTATTGACTCATTTGGATTTTTAACTTCCAACTCCATTCGAGTCATCTCTTGAACCAATTGTTCTTGTTCTATCAACATGAACAACTTCTCCCTGCTCTTTCTACTTAGAGCATCTACTACTACGTTGGTTTTGCCGGGATGGTATAAAGTTTCACAATCATAGTCTTTGATCAATTCTAACCATCTCCGTTGCCTCATATTTAACTCCTTTTGTGTGAAGACATACTTCAGACTCTTATAGTATGTGAATATCTCACATTTCTCTCCATATAAATAATATCTTTATATCTTCGGGGCAAACACTACCGCTGCCAGCTCCAAGTCGTGGGTAAGGTATCCTTTCTCATAATCCTTTAATTGTCTTGACGCATACGCAACGACTTTACCGTTTTGCATAAGCACACAGTCTAGTCCCTTGTGCGATGCATCATTATAGACTGTAAAACCTCCTGTATTGTCTGGTAAAGTCAACATAGGTGCTTCACTAAGTCTCTTCTTTAACTCCTGAAAACTTTCCTTACACTTCTCCTTCCATATATATTTCACATTCTTCTTCGTTAACTTAGTCAACGGTGTTGCTATTTTCGAAAAATCTTGAATGAATCTCCGATAATAACCCGCTAACCCTAATAAACTTCTAACCTCCATCAGCGTCCTTGGTTGTTCCCAATTCATTACCGCTTCCACCTTTACTGGATCTACCAAAACTCCCTCCTTGTCAATTACATGACCTAAGAATTGAACTCTCTCAGACCAGAATTCACACTTCGAAAATTTAGCATACAACTGCTCCTTCCGTAATATCTCCAACACCAATCTTAGATGTTCAGCATGCTCCTCCTCCGTTTTGGAATAAACCAAAATATCGTCAATGAACACAACTACAAATTTATCCAAGTACTACTTGAATATTCTATTCATCATGTCCATAACTGCGGCTGGCGCATTCGTTAGTCCAAATGACATCACCAGAAACTCATAATAGCCATATCGAGTTCTGAATGTCGTCTTAGGTACATCCTCCTTCCTAACTTTCAATTAATGATAACCAGTCCTTAAGTCAATCTTTGAAAAGTACTTCGCCCTTTTCAATTGATCAAAAAGATCGTCAATTCGTGGCAACGGGTACTTGTTCTTAATCGTCACCTTGTTCAACTCCCTATAATCTATACAAAGTCTCATCGATCCATCATTTTTTTTACAAACAACACTGGTGCTCCCCATGGGGAAACACTTGGCTGAATGTACTTCCTATCCAACAATTCCTGCAACTGAACCATCAACTCCTTCATTTCTACCGGAGCCATCCTATATGGTGCATTTGATATCGGTGTTGTCCCCGGTACTAAATCGATCACAAATTCTATCTCCCTATCTGGCTGTAGACTTGGTAGTTCATCTGGAAAGACATCCATGAACTCCATAACTACTGGTATTTGTTCCATCTCGGGATGTACCATTTGTGTATCCACTACGTGACCCAAATACCTTACACAACCTTTCTTCAATAGTTTCTTAGCCTGCATCATCGTTAAACAAGAAGATTGTCTTGACGACTTGCTATCATAAAATACGACCTTATACTGGTTTGGTGTCTTAAGGTGTTTACATTTCTTTTGACAATCAATTACTGCTCTGTGATTAAAAAACCAATCCATACCCAAAATAACATCAAACTCCCCCAAACGTGTCGGAATTAGATTCACATTCAACTTTTGACCCCTGATTTCAGCACAACAATTTATATGTATATACTCTACAGGAATCACTTCTTTATTATCAACTTCTATGTTCATTGGGTTTTCTAGTTTTTCTCTAGGCAATTCTAACCGTCTAGGGAAATCATCAGACATAAATGAATAGGTAGCACCCGAATCAAACAATATATATGCATTTATATCATTGATCGGAATAATACCTGACACCACATCCTTTGATTCCACAGCGTCTTGCACTGTCATGTTGAAAGTCTGTGTTGTAGGTTTGTTCTGTTGCACCGGGCCTCCAATGGTGAGCTTGTTGTTGTTTCCCTTATAACCAGTACTTCCTCCATTATTCTTTCTCTTCGGACAATCCTTAAACTGATGGTTCACAGCTCCATATGAGAAACAACCTCTCCTCTTTGGTGTGGGACAATTATGAGCGATGTGCCCTTCTTGTCCACAGTTGTAGCAGACGTTCCTTCCTTTCATGCACTCTCCCGTGTGGTTCTTCCCGCACTGGCTGTATTTGTTTATCTTCTTCGGTTCGCTTCCTTGGGGTGTCCCCGAACTGTTGTTGTTGTTGTTCCATTTGCGTTTGTTCGAGTTGCTGCCCCCATTGCTACCTTCTCTATTTCCTCCATCATTCATTTTCTTGTTCCATTCCTAGTTATGTTTGTTCAGGGCTTCAGTTTCCCCTTAAGCTATTATAGCTTTCTCCAACAACGTTACGAAGTTGGTAATCTGAAGAATAGCTACCCGACTATAAACCCATGGTTTTAGTCCCTGCTCAAATCTCCTTGCATGTCTTGCTTCAGTGTCCACCTGGTGTGGAGCAAACCTTGCCAATTCATTAAACTTGGCAGCGTAGTCAGATACTGACATATTCCCTTGCTTGAGTTCCAGGAATTGAACTTCCATCCTGGCCTGCGTGCTTTCCGAAAAGTATTTTTCTAAGAACACTTCCTTAAATCGCGCCCACGCAATAGTTCCCTCTCCTGCTCTGCTTTTGTTGGCTTTTCACCAATAGTTCGCCTCCCCTTTTATCATAAAGGTAGCAAATGAGGTCATTTGCTCCTTCGCTACTCGTGCAACCTCGAAGACCTTTTCCATTTCATCAATCCAGGTTTGCGCTTCTATAAGGTCCGTTGTGCCCCGAAATTCAAGTGGTCCTATTAGTTTGAAATCTTTGAAGTTAGCTAGTGGAGCGGCAGGGTTTGGTGCTCCAGCAGCATTCGCGTTACATCCGTGGAATGCTCCTATTAGCATTTCCACAAAATCTTGCACCAGATTTGGCGGTACCCTTCCGACATTAATTGACTCTTCAGGTGGTGGTGGTGGTGGGGGGGGGGGGTAGTGGTTGACTTTTTTTATGTGGCGACATTTTCTGTATAGAGAAAATTTAAATCGTTAAAGTTATTTCATCTTTTTACTTCCGTTTTGTAGCTTAAAACTAAAGTACAATTAAGCATCTCGACACATGTAAACATAAACAGGTCTGCATTTATATTCATATGCTAAAACCATAGTGCGTAACACTTTTACATCATAAGCATATTGCTATAAACGCCACTAGCCCCGGTAATACAACAAAAGACGGGATCTAACATAAACATATCCCACAACTTCATAGAGTTGGGATTTATAACAGACTAACCTTTTATCAAAACAAAAGTTGGGTTTTTACTACATCTATGTACATACAACATAAATCAAACTAATACAACTAACGGCGCATCCCTCGACGAACTGCATCGTCGTACTCCTCATCTCCAATAACCCTCACCATGCTCCTACTGATGGTGTGCATGGTCTGGCCCTCCTCAACTGGGTAATAGTGCACCCTACTCTGGAATCTACCGAATGATGAGCGATAGACATAACTGAGCCTGTCTATCTTCATCCTCTTCTCTTTGACCTCATCCTCCAGCTCTAGCATCTGCCCGTGAGCTGCATCCCTCTGGATCTCCATATCAACCCTCGCATCCACTGCTTACTGTAACTGGCTTCTCATGGCCTCCTTATCTGCCTGTGACTGCTGAATCTTCAGTTCAGCTGTTGCTAATCTTGCCTCCATCTCGGCCATCCTCGCCTTCAGCTCCATGTTCTCCCCAGATAACATGTAAGCTGTGTCCCTATACTGGTCCTCTGTCTGTTGATGAATCTAGTTCTGCTCCTCCAGGTGCTGAACCCTATCCTCTAACTCATCATTCGCCGTAGTCAGCGTATCAATGATGTCACTGGCAGTAGTGTCCATGCCATCAGCGTACTCTGCTGCCTTAATTATTTGACTCCCTTTTACCTTTAATTTCTCAAAATTGCCAAAAATCACCTTTTGATGCCATTTTAACAACTTTTTTTCCCAACTTTCAAAATTCACAACTTGACTCAACTTGACTTCTTAATCTCAACACACCACATAGGCAATCACATACACTTCCAATGACTTTGTACGTCCATATAGCTTACCTATGCACATTCTAGTGCACTTTACAGATTAGAACGTTGTCTACACAAAAAGTATAGCGTAATATTCACATTTTCTTATACAAAACATAATTTCAACCTTTCATGATTCTTTTAGGCTATCTAGCATGAAATTTATGCATACATCATACATGTTCAACCTCCTTAGTTAGTTTTTTAACATATCTAGCAACACATAACATATAATTCTTCATGAATCATAGCTTAATATTACTCTTTTTCTTAAACAAACATACATATCTTCCATTTATAAACTTAGAACTCTATCTAACATGAAACTTCACATGTCTTGAGCATATTCTTCACTTTCAACTAGGGTTTTACTACTTCCATCAACATATAACACATATTTCTCCTTAAATCATAAGTTTTAGCTTTGAACACATGCATGAATAACATATTACCTTTGTTACACAACTTTCAAGCCTAGGGTTTTCATCAATTTTCAAATATAAAGCATATAACTCACATAATCTTTCTCTCTAACCATGTATTTTTGCATGGCTACACATAAACCTCAACTTTAAGCACTTAGAACACATAAATACAAACTATTAAAGCTTAAACATCATTATACCTTCATGTTGCTCTCTTTGTTCTTAATAAACCTTCTAAGAGCTTGATGATCCATCTTGATGACTTGTTCTCCTTCTCTTGCTCACTTTTCCATCAATCTTTCATGGGTTTTGTGCAAACCCTAGCTTCCTTTCTCCTTTTCCTCTCTTAGAACTCTTGCTTAGTAACTTGGATGGTGTACCCGAAAATGACGCTAAGCAAACCAACTTATTACTTACAAATGATATGCATACACATGTTGTATGTATATCTCCAACCATAAACTCAACATTAGTTAGCTAACCATGCATGGTTAAGGTTATATATGTCATTTCCCAAGGCTAATTAAGGGCATAATGGTCAATAGTCCATCTTAAGACACCATAGTCATTTCATCACCCTAATCTAGCAAATTTAACTCATTAAAATTCATAAATTGCTTATTCTTTATCCAAATAAATTCCTTTTTGATCCAAACTTGTCCCATTATGCTTGATTTTTATTGCATCATCAAATAATCCATAATTGGCTTATCCCATATCACTTGTCACACTTTGAAAAATCAATTCATTAATCACATATTAATTACTATAATATTTTCCAAAATTTCATATTATTCATTTAATTCCAATTTCTATAAACCTTTTGATTCCTCAATAATTCAATTCCAATTTCTGACATCTCAAATAGTCAGATTACTCACTTTTTCATAAATCGCTCCTCATGAAGTGAACCTCGACCGGATTATCAAAATCCATCGTCCTTTATCATTTAAACTCATAATATCATAATTACGACCCTAACGTCCTTTAGCTTGTTTACTTAATAGACATATTGAAATTTCTCAACATACATGAAATTTACATGCCTCCTACTCATTCCTGATGGTATTACATTTCATTCGTTCAAAATTTATTTCTTCATAATTTCACATATTTACATATCATATGCTCAATCTTCTATGAATCTTTAATAACCGATTAAATCGTACGGTTCCTTCTTCACTGCACATACATACTTATTTACCATTCTCATACCCTCGCCTCTCCAGGCCTATTCATTTAACTCATTATTAACTTTCATAATTATGCATCAATTTAATTATGCATTTCCTTATTTATCTCTTTCCTTTCCTTACTGCTCAAATAACCATATACACATTATAAATCTACCATATAGGTCACATATAATACATTGATCATATAATAACTTATTCTTAAACATTCTTAGACCTTCCATCAATCATAACTAGGTTTTATCTATTAACCTTTACATAAATAAATCATAATCCTTATTTAGAAATTCACTAAAATCCTGGGGTATCACAAATACAAAAGATTTACAAGAAAATTACATAACAGTAATTTAAATATAGCATGCATCTACTAATCTACGCATTTGCTTTTCCCTTGCCTTCGTCTTGTTTAGAACATTCGGGTTTAGCTGAAATTAGATCATGATATAGCAAGAATGGGCAACTAAATGACTCAGCAAGTTTATAAATAACAACATAAGATATATCATGATAAAAAGGGAAATAACATCAGGGCTTTCAACAATGAATAACAATTGTGAAAGAAATCAAGAATCAATGTCTCAATATAAGAATGGATTGACTCTTTACTGCTGAGTGGTCTTTAATGACCATGAACTGCTACTAAGGTAGAACAGACATGTATATATCTGACACCTCGAAAAATGGGACACTTGAGGGGATCAGTCCTCTTATGTCCTATGTATATGCATAACATTTAGATTTCTTGTGCAAATTCGATTTCCCGACAACTAAAAATCCCCTTTAACTAGGGTTGTTCATTCTCAATCTTACTATAAGAATCTGCACCAACAATTGGTTTGGATAGGCTTTAAAATATTCAATTTGAAGAATTTAAACATACATTGTCTAGCCGAAACAATTAGCTTAGACATTCTTAAACAGTTCTTGAATTAATGAACTATAACATTTGTAAAAGCACTAAGTGCGAATACAATAACAAATACTGATGTGGAATAATTTTAGATAATTAATCCACTTTAAGCTCTGTCAAATAACTACGAGTGTAGATACTTGCTCAATAATAATTCAATTGCTTAATGTAATTACAGTTGAAGAAAACTTGCAACAATAAATACAACTTAGGGTTAAGAAGAACTTGCCTCGTGCGTAGTCTACTACTAACCAATTTAATTAATTCTCTTTGAATAGACCTAACAATTAATTAGTTTGATCTTAAATTAGTACCATATACACATACATATGATAACCTTTATAACTCTTTCTTAACCACATAAGTATAGATTTACGGTTATATTAACTCTTAGAAAATATTATCGCTACTTGATAATATTTCATTCATATTAAAACCTATATTAAATATTTAATAAAGATCACACACTTATCTAATATTATTAACAATTTAATAATATTTAATTCGTCTTATAATATTATTAATTATTTAATAATACTTTATTAATCTTTTAATATTATTAATCATTTAATAATATTTTATTAAATATCTAATATTATTAATCATTTAATAGTACTTTATTCATATCCTAATATTATTATTCATGTAATAACATTTTATCTTTTTATTAATATTATTACCCATTTAATAATATTTAATTGACTTTATAATATTATTATACTTTTAATAATTTTCTAATATTATTATTTATTTAATAATATTTTGTTAACTTAATTTATATTATTAAATCTTTAATAATATTTATCCCCTTTTACTTATTAATTCAACTATCTTTAATTTTAAAAATACTCTTATTGAGTCCAAAAATAATAAAATAAATTTTGAAACATTTTTCATTTTCTGATCCGGACTGACCCGATCCGACCCGGTCAAAACCGACCCGACCCGACCCGGCAAACTGGGAATCTGGCCAAGCACCGTCGACGCTCGGAATGAACTGATCCCAACACTGCCGGCACTGGAAACAGAATGCCTGAGCACTGTCGGCGCTCCGTTTTGAACTGAGGTAGCGCTGCCGGCGCTCAGGTATTTTGTGTCCAGAATTTGATAAATTCCAACTTGAGTTATTTTGATTAAAACTTGTACTAAATGAAATCTATAAATCTAAATGACCTCCAATTGGTATTGATGGATTCATATTTTCTTAAACTACAATAGTACATCATTTGATCAAATTTTTGAAAGAGTTTTGGTTATGAAAAATAGCCACAATGTGGGCTGTTTGTACATTAGGTCATTAAAATGATATATTTTGCGGTAAAAGCCATAACTTCATTATTTTTCCATATTTTTGAAAATTTCAAGTTGGGTTTTCTCTTAAACTCATGTATGTAACTTTATAACAATAAAAATCCATTTTTCAACTTGTACATTTCAAATTACAACATTAAACATCACATGCTAAGTTAGAATTTTACTGGTAAAGTTCGATATGAACATTTCTATCATTTTTATACATACCACACATACCAAAACATGATATAAATACATCAAAACATGAATATAAAAATATTACATAGTTTAAGACTTCTAGACCATCAAAACAAGTTTTGATCGGTTAAAAATTTATTTTAACCGTTCAAAATCATTCTAGACTACAAAAAATGAAATAAAGAGAAGTTAAAGCACTTTTAAACCTTTGTGACTTGTGTTCTATTCTTCTTCTCCTACCAAAGTATGTGATGATGTTACTTGACATCCACCAAGACATTCCTCTTGCTATTTCTCGCACTTACAAGTGTTTTCTCTCAAATGCTCTCTATTTTCTCTCTTGTATTCTCTAGAAAATGAGCTAGCAAACATAGCTCAAGTGTAGAGTATCTTATTTATAGTACTCTACTAACACTTCATTAAGTTTCCTAATTCACCAATGTTGGTGAAATTAAGGCTTAAGTGAGATTACTATAGATGGAATGACTACATGATGGACATATGTAATGACTAGGGTTGTTGAACCACTTTGGACTTATGTGAGTTTGAAGCAACATTGCAAAATCAAGCAACCCATGTGGGCCCCCTTCAAATCTCAACAAAATGGCCATTTTTGGCCTATTATTCCTTTATTTTTTTATAGCTAAATCATGCATATATATATATATATATATATATATATATATATATATATATATACATGTGTTTAATTTTTGACCCATTTTGACTTTCTATTGGGCTCCACATTGTACTCTAGTATTAAATATATTGGGTTCCTCCATTTAATTTGGTTGAGCTCAATTTAAATAACACATTGGGCTAACATTAAATAATTTATGTTACATTTAATTAAATCAAACATCGGGTTTGTTTAATTAATTACATGGGCTAAGGTTTAATTAATTGCATGGGCTACTAGGTTAATTTAATTGACCTAATTTAATACCCCACGTGGATTTAAAATATAATGTAATTAGACTTGCTTTAATTAATTATAACACCTTGCTTTATTTTTTTAAATAAATATACACATACACAAGTACATTCATTTAATTATTTAATGCACAATCAATTAGTACAAAAATTTTAAATTCATTGCTAATTATATATTAATTATAATTACAATGTCTAATGAAATAATAATAATAATAATAATAATAATAATAATAATAATAATAATTATAATAATAGTAATAATAATAATAATTTAGACAACTTAATTAAACGTGTAGTGATGGCGTAAGATGGTTAAGTGCACCCGACATGTCCAACTAAGTTTGGACTAGGGTTTTTGACCGAAAGTCAAAAGTTCGTTTGTGGGACAACTAAAGAGTTAATAATTTGAAGTTAAGGTCTTAAGTTAAGACTAATTAATAGTCATTGTAACTAATGATTATGTCGATTTTATATATAAATTGTAGGTTGAACGAAAGACACAAATAAGCGTAAACGATAGAAGTGAACCAGACAAGATTTTTCAGAACTTGCTCTTATGTGCATTAATATGCTACAATTCGATATTATTGATATGGAGATATATTGATGATATTTGTGTTATGTGAAAAGCATGAGGTATGATTACATGTGAAAATATGAAGCATGAATTGCTATATGCTAGTTGATTATTATAAGAAGTATGAAGCATTCATAAAATGAAAAGTATGAAATGCATGATGTAAGAATAAAATGCAGAACATGTATAGTATGTGAAGCATGTAATGTGTTATGCGTAACCATTAAACTTGTTGAGCCGTCGTGCTCACTCTTACTTAAAATCAATATTTTCAGATAGTACAAGTTATTCTAAATTTTTTATAAAGATCAAGAAACATGAATGTATATTACATTCACTGAAGGTCTAACACGACTATTGTAGATATCAGTCCAAATTGGACAGGTAAAATGATTGTGTAGTATAAGAATTGGTTGATATGTAGTATGAGTGTTAAAATACTCAAATTAATTGTAATAAAATGTCGTATCATGTATGATATTGAGACATACTAGGAATGTATAAAGATTGCGATTCTGGAATAGAAAGAGATGATGTAAAATTATAAATAAATGATTATTTAGTAATTATAATATTGTTGTAATTCATGAACAATAAAGAAAATATAGTACTAGTGTTGAACCTGATCCGAGGTTAAAGAAACCCGGATTCGGGGTCGTCAAAGTTAGTACTATAAGATACGAAGATTTTTTAAGTGAAACGACTAAAAAATATTAAATAAACTATTTATGGTGATTTTTCTAGCAAACAGTTCTTGTTGGAAAAATCAAGAAAACCTACTATCCAGAATTTTGTGAGGTATGTTTTAGCCACTATTTTTGCTCTAAAAATTTTGGTCATTTTACATATGATATGATATGGTATAGAGCAGCCTTTGTCAAAAAATGAGCTCCATCCGACTTCAGATGCGTGAGAACCAACAATTTTTTATGTTTTGAAAGGGTATGACTACTATAACTTGAAATGTATTACTCAGAAAATTATGAAATGTTTACTGGGAGTAGTATATGATGGCAGGAAGATACCATATAAATTTCAGAATTGTCTGATAAAAGTTCAATTTTTAATAATTATTGCAAATTTCAGACAGAATTAGCCTATTGAAAAATAGTAAATGAAGTTGAAAAATTAAAAGAAAATTATTTTGTTTATAAAATGAAATAAATTAAAAATATCCAAGAGATATAAAAATAATAAGTTAAGTAGGTTTTTTTGATAATTACACTTGACTTAAGAGAAATGTAGATAATAGAATAAATAATTATATATTATTTAATTTTATTAGATAATACATAAAGGTAATTATTTTTTATTTAAATAATATTAAATAATAAATAAAGTAATTAAAAATAATTAAATTAATTAATTATTATTTAAAGGCTAAATAATAAATAAAGTAAAGGAATAAAGAAGTTAATAAAATGATTAAACAATTTACTTTTAAAATTTTTAAGTTTTTAAATATTACTAAATGATTTAAAATGTTATTAAGTAATAATATTAGTTAAATTAATAGTAAATTATTATTAAATAATTAATAATAATGAATGATTAGATTATTATTAAATGATTAATAATAATAGCAAATGATTAAATTATTATTAAATGATTAATAATAATAATAAATGATTAAATTATTATTAAATAATTAATGATAACAATACATGGTTAAATATTATTAGGAATTAATAATATTAGTGATCAATTAAGATGTTATTAATTAATTAATAACATTACTAAGTGAATTTGATATTATTAATATATTAATAATATTATCTGGTAATTAAAATATTATCTAAATATGATAATATTGTCTTGTACGCTACGTGTTACTAGATAAGGAATTATGTGCTTACGTGACAATCTGTTTGACAGTGATACATGAAATCCTATGTGCATTACTAATTGATAGATAAACCTATTTAATACTAGGTCTTTCAAGTACAGTAATTTAAGTCGTGTGAGCTGTAGTCTACGATTGAGGCAAGTTTCCTAACTCAAATTTGAATTATTATTTTCAAGCATGTTAGTGGTTTAATCTATTGTTAATTACTCCACATAAATGCAAATTATTGATTTCCACACTTTGTACATTTGAAATACTGTTCTATTATTGAACTGTAAATTATTTAAAAAAATTTATTACATGAATTCTTCAAGAAATAGTCTACAATATTTGGTCCAGCTAGACATATAAAGTTAATGTTTTTAAAAGCTATCCAAACCAGTAGTTGGTGCAAAAATCTTGTACTGAGAGAACAAACCCTAAATAGGGGATTATAAGTGTTGTTTGTCCGACACATTCAGAGTTTAATAGTATGCATACACATGATGTACAAGAGGCTGATCCCCTCGAGTACAAACTGAATTATAAAAATGTCATTCAAATGATTGATTCTTTGTCAATATTCATAGTCGGTTGGACCACTCAGCAGTAAATAATCACTCTTTATTTCTTCATTTGAACTTTGATTATTCTATTACTAAATTTATTAACTACTTTCAATTGTTGAGTACTTCATTTCATTCGTAATTTATTCATGATATGTCTTTATTAATTATTTAAAACTTGTAGAGCATAGTAGTTTCTCACTCTTGGTATATATATCATTAACTAATTACGGTTCAGCCTGAGCATTCTAAGAAGGACAAGGGCAAGGGCAAGTTTTGGGAATAGTTTGTTATTATTGTTCTGTTTTGTAAATCATAATCCATTTTGTATTAATAGGATAGTCGTGATGTATTTGTTAAGGTTAAGACTTTGAAATTAAAATGTATGTTTATTTATTTTCGCAGTAGTAATATATATTGTTTAGTGGTGTTGGATGTGGTGGATCGTGAACACTGAATACGAGGTTGAGATAACCCGGATTTGGGGTCGTCACAATTAACATAATGTAATTTCACTCGTTGGATATATTAAATATATATATATATATATATATATATATATATATATATATATATATATATATATATATTTAGTTAATTATTATTTCAAAATTAAGAAAAATTCACAAATTAGTATTTATGTGAAAATATTTTATAAATAAAATATTATCACATGATCCGTTTAATGCACACCGTTAATGCATTGGTACTTTAATTAGAAGTTCAACTTTCATGATCAAGATAAATCATCTATATTAAAGCATTATAACCAGATGATAACATCTCCAAATTATCATAGGTTATAAACTATTATATCCTTATTTATATATATTATATATTATATATTATTTATATCTTATGTGTATAATACTTATTTATACACATAAATTGTAATATCCTAGATATTTACAAGAATTGTAAATAAGATTTTAAATATTAATTAAAGGTTATAGTTTAAAACCTAGAATTTGAGAAGTAAAATGTGTAAAAAATGGGTAAACATTTTTTTTTAACATAATTTATTTGTTAGAAATTAAATGTAAAAATATTTTAATGATGCATGTAGACAATTTATTAAGGAAATAAATTCAATTGAGAAATGAAGATGGTTATATTAAATTATATATACCTAAAGTGTATTTGTTAGACAAATAAGAAGATGAGTAAATTCATACTCAATTAAAATTAATAAATTAATTAGTTTAAATATAAAGTAAGAAGGAAAGTTATGAAATATAATTAATTAGGTTAATTATATTAGTCATGAGTTGGAGTTATGGAAAAGCTAGAACGATTGCCTAAGGTGGCAATAATAAGAAGTTAATTAATTAAGTAATTAACTTAATTATTAAGTTGTTATATAGAGTCCATTAATGGATTTAATACAAGCCCAATATGGGAATACTTGCATGAAGATGGGTAATTAAATAATAAGGCCAATTATTATAGTCCAAGAGGTAATTAATATAAGTCCAATTAAATTATGTTGACAAGTATTGTATATAATGTAGTGGTAGTCCAATTAAATTAATTACCTAGCCCAAGTTATAAAGATGTGTGAGTTGTGTTGGGTAGTTCAAATAATTAAATAAGGAAGCCCAACACAAATAAACTAGTAGCCCAAATATTGAATCCAAAATTAAAAGTCAAATGTTGGGAGAATAAATTCAACTATTGTTAAGTGTAGAGAATTAACTAATTTAGAGTTAATTGAATAACCCTAGTTGGTAGACAAGAGAAAGTATTAACCAAACATTGGTTAATTGCTAGGTGAATGAATGTGATAATGAGACTTAACTATGGATGAGTTAATTGAGTAACCCTAGGTAGTAAATAAATTAAAGATTTAACTATGCATGAGTTAGTTGCAGGAAAAATATTATAGATACAATTATGTATGTATATAATTCACCAAGGTAGAATTGGTAGATAACCATGGGTTGCATGTTGTAGAGAATTAACCATACCTTGGTTAATGGTTAGTAGAAATTACAAGTATTATATATATATATATATATATAATAATAATAATAAAAATAAAGGAAAAATGGTGGTGGGGTTCCACTTGGAGATTGAGTAAAAATGTATATTGCTTGTATTCAATTTAAATTGGTCAATTTAAGCTATGATGTAATTTAAATTAAAGGTTATAGGTGAATATGTAGAGATATATATGTTGTAAGTATATGAATTAGTAGAGAGTTACCCAATGTTGGTTAAATGAATTAACCAAGGGGTGGTTCACCAACCCTAGTCAATGAAGATGGTTAATTCTTATGAATTTATGTTGTAGTGAACTAACCATTGTTGGGTTACTTGTTAACCCTAAGTGGTAATAAAAATAAAACCTTAACCAATGTTAGAGTTAAGTGTTAGTAATTATATAAATATATTGAATATATATGTATAATTGATTGTAGAGAATTAACCCTACTTGGGTTATTTGGTGGAAGATGTGTGTATGTTTAATTGATAAACTTGAACCATGGTTGATAGTTGAGTTATCATAGGTTACAAGAGTAAGGGCCTTAACCACACTTTGGTTAAGTGTTGGAGAAAATTGCTTTTGTTTTACTCAACCTATAGCTTGTAAGCATCTTGATGTGGGTCAATCACTTGGTCAATCAAGGTTGTCATTCAAAGAAATAGTAAGCATGTTTAAGACCTCTAATTGACTAGTGTTGGTTGCTTAGGAGGTTTAAGTAGGATTAGGATTGTCCTATATATAAGACCCTCCTAGTGCATTATAGATAGTTTGCTCATTTGCTTCCTTTTACTAACTTATAAAGAGAGGTTCTAGAGAGAAGGGAGAGCACATTTGAGAGATTCATCTATGGTCTCCAAAGTGTTAGTGAATATTGGTAAGAGGAAGGTTAAGTCATCAAGAATGATAGCTATTTTGGATAGATCAAGAAGATTAAGAAGAAGAACATTCAAATTCAAGAGGTTAAAAAGTGTTTTAACGCTTCCTTAGTGCATTTTTATAGTCTATATAAGTTTTAAACGGTTAAAATATATTTTTAGCCGATAAAAAGTTATTTTGATACTATATAAGTCTAAATCTATGATATATAGGTAGATTCATGGTTTGATAGGTTTAAATCATGTATTGGTATGAGTAGTATGCAAATAAATAGAAGAAAGCTCCATATTGTGATTTACCGGTAAAACCTAGACGATTCGATCTTAAATTTCTTGTCAAAATATTTTCAAAAATGTGATTGAACCATGAAATATTGTAAAACAAGAAGTTAGGAAGACAACGACACTAAGTTGGTGTCATTTGGATGTGTAGAGTTTATTTTATTCTAGTTTGAACCATTAAAACCAAGGATTTGTGATTTTATTTTTCACTTTGTCCTTGTGAGCCATTTTTAGTATACTTTCGTTTAGAATTTGGATTTATGATCTAAATAGAAGTTGTAGAGGGGGAAATTATGATAAGAATGGACTCAAAAATCACTCCAACATATTTTAAAATGAATAAGTTATCGCTGTCAGAGCATTTGAGGGTCGGGTAGTACAAATTAGGGTTTTCTGAAAATTGGTCGAGTGCCTACCAAGCGCCTACCGAGCGCCTAGGCACTTAAACCGGCTGTCTCTAGGGGCAGATTCGGTCCGGGTCGAGTTTATGATGACCCAAATCTGGGTTCCTTGAACCTCGGATCCGGTTCAACACGAGTATAACATTTTCCTTATTGTTCATGAATTTGAACAGTATTACAATTGGTAAATAACCACTTATTTACAATTTTACAACATCTCTTTCTATTCCAGAATCGAAATCTTTATACATTCCTAGTATGTCTTAATATCATACATGATACGACATTCTATTACAATCAATTTATGTATTTAACACTCATATAACATACCATATAATTCGTATAGTACTCAATCATTTACCTATCCAATTCGGACTAATATCTACAACAAATATTTAGATCTTCAGTGAAAGTAATATGTTTTCCTGTTCCTTGATCTTTATCGAGAACTTCAAATAATTTGCACTATCTGAAAATGTTGGTTTAGGCAAGAGTGAGCACGACGGCTCAGCAAGTTTAACAGATAACACATAACACATAGTTCATGTTTATACATGTTTCTCATGCTTCATATATTACATTATATGAATGCATCATACTTCTCATGCTTTGCATTTATTCATGCAACATACTAATCATGCATTGGAATGAATACATGACATACAGTTCAACTTATTCAATTAATTCTGGCTTTCTATCATATAGAATCAACACACCTCGTATGGTTTCACAAAAACATATTTAATTTAAATTCTCACATGCTTCAAGTGCACAAACAACAGTTATACACATAACAACAATATCTGAAAAACTTGTCTGGTTCGCTTCTACCATTTATGCTTATTTGCGTCTTTCATTCAACCTACAATTTATATAGAAAATTGACATAATCATTAGATGCAATGACTATTACTTAGCATTTATATAAGACTCTAACTTTAAATTATTAACTCTTAAGATGTCCGACAAATGAACATTTAAGTTCCGGACAAAAACCCTAGCCCAAACCTAGTTGGACATGTCGGGTATATATAACCAACTTACCCTTTCACTACACGTTCTTCTTAGGACCCACTTTTATTAAGTTGTCTAAATTAGTCACAAGCGGACTATTTACATTTATTTAATTCAATTAAACTTTCTTCTTTTACATAACTTAATGATTTGGACATTTAATAATGTACCAAATACCCCAAGATATTATCTACATTTGATAATATACAACTACATTCAAATATTATTAATTATTTAATAATATTTTACTCACTTATTAACCATTTAATAATATTTTAATCACTTATTAATATTATTAATCATTTAATAATATTTTAATCACATATTAATATTATTAACCATTTAATAATATTTTATTGCCTTATTAATATTATTAATCATTTAATAATATTTTAATCTCTCATTAATATTATTAACCATTTAATAATATTTTAATCACTCATTAATACTATTAACTATTTAATAATATTTTAATCACTTATTAATATTATTAACCATCTAATAATATCTTAATCACTTATTAATATTATTAATTATTTAATAATATTTTAATCACATATTAATATTATTAATCATTTAATAATATTTTAATTACTCATTAATATTATTAACCATTTAATAATATTTTAATCACTCATTAATATTATTAACCATTTAATAATATTTTAATCTCTCATTAATATTATTAACCATTTAATAATATTTTAATCACTTATTAATATTATTAACCATTTAATAATATTTTAATCACTTATTAATATTATTACTCATTTAATAATATTCTCATGATTTTCTAATATTATTATATTAATAATAATATTTAATTATAATATTAAATATTTGATAATATTTATCCTCTTTTAATTATTAAATCAATTATTTATCATTAAAAATACATTTATTGATTTAAAAATAATAAAATAATTTATTTTTTTCAAGCATGGGCGTATCTACGCCGGCCCAAGGCCTTTTTGGGGCGTATCTATACCCATGGGCAGAATATGGGTGTATTCTGGGCGTATTTTGGGCGTCTAGACGTCGGGACTTGGCTGTCGGAACCTCTCTCAGTCGTTTGGTCATAACTTTGTCATACGGAAACATTTTGAGGTGATTCTTGAGTCTAAATTCATTAAAATTTCATGATCTACAATTTCGCTTTAGATCACAAATCCAAATTCCTAACGTAACTGGACTAAAAACTGCTCACAAGGACAAAGTGAAAACTAAAATCACAAATCTTTGGTTTTAAAGGTTCAAATTTGAATAAAATGAAATCTATTCATCCAAATGACACCAACTTAATGTTTTTATCTTTATAACCTCTTGTCTTACAACATTTCATGGTTCGATCGCATTGTTGAAAATGTTTGACAAAAATTTTTAAGATCAAACCACTTAGGTTTTTAACTGGTAACACAATATGAAATTTTCTTCCATTTATTTGCTTACCACACATACCAATACTTGTACTAAACATATTAAACCATGAATCTACCTATATATCATAGATTTAGACTTCTAGAGCATCAAAACAACTTTTGATCGGTTAAAAATACATTTTAACCCTTCAAATCATATCTAAACTATAAAAATGAAATATATAAGGGTTGTAGCACTTTTAAACCTTTGAGACTTGTGTGCTCTTCTTCTTCTCCTACCAAAGTATGTGATGATGCTTTGTGACATTCACCAAGCTCAACCTCTAGCTATTGCTCACACTTACAAGTGTTTCTCTTTAGAAAATGCTCTCTATTTTTCTCTCTAGAACTCTAGCAAATGAACTAACAACCCTTGCACAAGTGTGGAGTGTCTTATTTATAGCACTCTACTAATCATTCACTAACTCTCCTAATCAATCAATATAGTCAAATTAAAGCTTAAGTTGGATTACTATTTCATGAATGACCAATTGGAATGACTAGGTGAACTATGGTAGCTCAACCACCATGTCAATGTGTATAAGTGAAGCAACCTTGCAAAATCAACCAACCCACTTGTGGGTCCCCTAAATCTCAGCAAAATGGGATTTAATCCCCCATTTTTGCTTTATTTTTATAGCTTAAATATACATACATATACATACATACATACATACATACATATATATATATATATATATATATATATATATATATATATATATATACTTATATATATAAATGTTAACCAATTTAGACTACCATTTGGGCTCCACATTGGACTCTAGGATTGAAATATATTGGGCTCATCCATTTAATTTGGTTAGGCTCAATTTAATTATTCTATTTGGCTAACATTAAATATCCTATATTTCATGTAATTAAAACAAGCATTGTGCTAGTTTAATTATTACTTGGATCAATGTTTAATTAATTATATGAATTACTAGGTTAATTTATTTAACTTAGCTTAACACCTCATTTGGACTTATAATATAATCCAATTAGACTTACATTAAATTATTCTACCACATTGTATTACATAATTAACTCATCCATAGTTAATTCTCAACACCACATTTATTTACCTAGCAATTAACCAATGATTGGTTAATGCTCTATCTTGTCTACTAACTAGGGTTATTCAATTAATCCTACATTAGTTAATTCTCTACACTCAACCAAATTTCCCAACACTTTGACCATCAATTGACTTTTTAAATGTTTGGGCTACATAGTTTACTTTGCATTGAGCTCTCTTATTTAATTACTTGAGTTACCCAACCCAACTCACATATCTTCCATAACTTGGGCTAGGTAATTAATTTAATTGGACTAACACCACATTATATACAATACTTGTCAATATTATTTAATTGGTCTTATATTAATTACCTCTTGAACTATTAATTAACATAACACTTGGGCTTAATATTTAATTACCCACCTTCATGCAATATTCTCATATTGGGCTAACAAATATAACAACTTATTAATTAAGTTAATTACTTAATTAATTAACTTCTTAATATTGTCATTCTAGGCAATATTCTAACTTCTCCACTTATTAATTACAACTTTAATTCATGACTCCTATAATTAACTCAATTAATTATATTACATGACTTTCCTTCTTACTTCATATTTAAACTAATTAATTTATTAGCTTAATTGAGTATTAACTTACTCATTCTCTTATTTGGCTAACCATCACACTGTAGGTATATACGTATTAATATAATTACCTTCACTTCTAAATTGAATTTATTTCTTTAATAAATTCTCTACATGAATCATTAAAATATTTTCACATTTAATTTCTAATAAATAAATTATGTTAAAAAAAATGTTCACCCATTTTCTACACATCTTACTTCTCAAATTCTAGGTTTTAAACCTTAACCTTTAATAAAATCAATTAATATATTATTTAAAATCTTAAAAATATCTGGGATATTACATTCACCCCTTCTTATAAGAATTTCGTCCCCGAAATTATCTCATACTCATTTCTAACAAATTTTCATCTCTGAATATATATCTTCACTCATCACATTCTATGACCACCCTTTTCTAGGAAGTTCATACTTTTCAAAATTCCAGAACAATGGAATATCTTGCAGAAGAATAAATTGAAAATCAATATCTTACAAAAAAATAAATTGAAAATCAAAATATTCAATAAAACTTTCATACTATTCTGAGGAGTCATAAAGACTGTGAACATATGCGAGAAGGTTTATCAATCACAAAGACTGAAAACATTCCACAATTATTTTGTACGCTAGGTGATCAGCCTATTGTACTCTAGCGCTGTGCACAACGGCTTTTCTTAGGATTGAACTCTTTGGATTTACCAACCCATATTTTGTTATATCAGCATGTCACCACTCTTGGGCACCCCCTCGCAGGTTCTTTATTCATGGCTCTGACATATCCCCCATTATGGGGTTGTTCACCTCAGACTTACTACAAAATTTCGCTCCAGCATAGTTGGATTGGAAAATAAAACTTGAGTCATTTCTGACCAAAAGTGTCTAGTCAAAATAAATGACGTAGACTCACATCATTGAACTGTTCGTATATTACGAATCGAAAATCATTTCAGATTAGTTAAAATAACTGAAATATATTTTTAGGACTTCATACTACCGCACCGTTGCAACAGTGCGTTGAGGACTCCGTCTATTTCATCTCTGCACCATGGCTTTAATGGCGTGTGATGATTTTATAAATACATTTTGATATTTTCAAATCAATTTGTCTAGCCGAAATAATTAGAATAAACTCTTTTTTAAATGTTTCAAAATACTGAAAATCATTTTATGACTTTGTCATATTACATCATACCATAGTGGGCTTAAAAATACATCCAACACTGGTTTACTCTGCATTGATGACTCCATCGTTTATCATCTCTGCACTAAGTGCATTAATGATCTCTAAAATACATTTGTCTTTTTAAAAGCACAAAAGTGCGAATTTAGCACGATTTTAAGAATTTCAAAATCTAGTATAGCTAGAAGATTTGGAATATCCTAAACCTCAAAACATCTCAAATTTCTCCTCAACTTTTCCAGCTTAATAACTATGTCTAGTATAGCTTTAATCTTGCTACTTAACTCTATCCACACTCACTGTTCATCAAACTTATCACGTATTTTGGCTTAGGAACTTACCACAATCATATGGTTTGAGGAGCTTGTCCTAGTCAGGCCAAAGTCGCCCATTCGCTGAGGGGTTCCACCATACAATTATGAGTTACAAACTTATCATACGTGTCAGTTCTCAAAACACGAACTTATCTTAACATCCTCTACCTATCCGTTATACACATGAGAAAAGAATCACCCTCTCAACATACATATAACGAATAGCGCGACACCAGGTTTCAATTGATTATCACTATAGAAAGCTAAGTGGTTGTCAAACCAAACACAATCTCCTGCCCATACAAGAAATTGGTCAACTCGGCCACTAATCAATATAGAAAGTCAAGCGGTCGTTAAATCAAGAACAAATACATCAGTTTCCCAACTGTTCAACATTGTAAGGAAACACATGCCACCAGTGCATATATTTCTTCTTCGATACACACTGATCGTGCAAGTTTCGCAGCAACATCTCCCAAATTGGTTCGCTGACATATTATAACCCCCGCCCATATAAGGCTTCGTTCAACTCAACCACTATATTAATATAGGAAGCTAAACGGTTCTAAAACCAAGCACAAATTCCCTGCCCATACAAGAAATCGTACAACTCAGCCACTACTATGAGTCCTCAATTAAAAACCCACAAACCACTAATTTTTCTTAACTGAATACAAATTCTCTCCATTCATATTTTAGCACATCTGCCTCATTACGAGTTCACCTCTCTAGATCATTTTATGACCTTATTAGCATTTTCTTTATGCTTCTCAAAACCTTATTATAAGATATCTTTTACCACTTCTTCAAATTAGGTACAACATGAGCCCTTTTCATTTCTCTTATATCTTCTCAAATCCATCATTGGATAATCTTCTATATATGAATTTTCTAAATTCATCTTTTATTACTTAAACTCTACCTGAGTTTATTTCATTATCATTTTACCTATCTTCTACTACGGTTATAGCCTAAGGTACTCTTACCTAAGGTTTATAACCTATCAGCTCTGATACCAACTTGTGACGACCCCAAATCCGGGTTCCTTGAACCTCGGATCCGGTTCAACACGAGTACAACCTTTTTCTCATTGTTCATGAATTTGAAAAATATTATAATTGGTAAATAATCACTTATTTACAATTTTACAACATCTCTTTCTATTCCAGAATCGAAATCTTTATACATTCCTAGTATGTCTTAATATCATACATGATACGACATTTTATTACAATCAATTTGTGTATTTAACACTCATATAACATACCATATAATTTGTATAGTACTCAATCATTTACCTGTCCAATTCAGACTGATATCTTCAACAAATATTTAGATCTTCAGTGAAAGTAATATGCTTTCATGTTCCTTGATCTTTATCAAGAACTTCAAATAATTTGCAGTATCTGAAAATGTTGGTTTAGGCAAGAGTGAGCACGACGGCTCAACAAGTCTAACAGATAACACACAACACATAGTTCATGTTTATACATGTTTCTCATGCTTCATACATTACATTATATGAATGCATCATGCTTCTCATGCTTTGCATTTATTCATGCAACATACTAATCATGCATTGGAATGAATACATGACATACAGTTCAACTTATTCAATTAATTCAGGCTTTCTATCATATAGAATCAACACACCTCATATGGTTTCACAAAAACATATTTAATTCAAATTCTCACATGCTTCAAGTGCACAAACAAAAGTTATACACGTAGCAACAATATCTGAAAAACTTGTCTGGTTCGCTTCTACCAGTTATGCTTATTTGCGTTTTTCGTTCAACCTACAATTTATATAGGAAATTGACATAATCATTAGATGCAATGACTATTAATTAGCCTTTATATAAGACTCTAACTTTAAATTATTAACTCTTAAGATGTCCGACAAATGAACATTTAAGTTCCGGACAAAAACCCTAGCCCAAACCTAGTTGGACATGTCGGGTATATATAACCAACCTACGCTTTCACTACATGTTCTTCGTACGACCCACATTTATTAAGTTGTCTAAATTAGTCACAAGCGGACTATTTACATTTGTTTAATTCAATTAAACTTTCTTCTTTTACATAACTTAATGATTTGGACATTTAATAATGTACCAAATATCCCAAGATATTATCTACCTTTGATAATATACAACTACATTCAAATATTATTAATTATTTAATAATATTTTACTCACTTATTAACTATTTAATAATATTTTAATCACTTATTAATATTATTAATTATTTAATAATATTTTAATCACATATTACTATTATTAACCATTTAATAATATTTTAATCACGTATTAATATTATTAACCATTTAATAATATTTTAATGCCTTATTCATATTATTAACTATTTAATAATATTTTAATCACTCATTAATATTATTAACCATTTAATAATATTTTAATCTCTCATTAATATTATTAACCATTTAATAATACTTTAATCACTTATTAATATTATTAACTATTTAATAATATTATAATCACTTACTAATATTATCAAACATCTAATAATATTTTAATCACTTAATAATATTATTAATTATTTAATAATATTTTAATCATATATTAATATTATTAATCATTTAATAATATTTTAATCCCTTATTAATATTATTAACTATTTAATAATATTTTAATCACTCATTAATATTATTAACCATTTAATAATATTTTAATCTCTCATTAATATTATTAACCAATTAATAATATTTTAATCACTTATTAATATTATTACTCATTTAATAATATTCTCATGATTTTCTAATATTATTATATTAATAATAATATTTAATTATAATATTAAATATTTGATAATATTTATCCTCTTTTAATTATTAAATCAATTATTTATCATTAAAAATACATTTATTGATTTAAAAATAATAAAATAATTTATTTTTTTCAAGCATGAGCGTATCTACGCCGGCGCAAGGCCTTTTTGGGGCGCATCTACGCCCATGGGCAAAATATGGGCGTATTCTGGGCGTATTTTGGGCGTCTAGACGTCGTGACTTGGCTGTCGGAACTTCTCTCAGTAGTTTGGCCATAACTTTATTATACGGAAACATATTGATGTGATTCCTGAGTCTAAATTCATTAGAATTTCATGGTCTACAATTTCTATTTAGATCACAAATCCAAATTTCTAACGTAACTAGACTAAAAACTGCTCACAAGGACAAAGTGAAAACTAAAATCACAAATCCTTGGTTTTAAAGGTTCAAACTTGAATAAAATGAAATTTATTCATCCAGATGACACCAACTTAGTGTTGTTGTCTTTCTAACCTCTTGTCTTACAACACTTCATGGTTCGATCGCATTTTTGAAAACGTTTGACAAAAATTTTTAAGATCAAACCACTTAGGTTTTTAACCGGTAACATAATATAGAATTTTCTTCCATTTATTTGGTTACCACACATACCAATACTTGTACTAAACATATTAAACCATGAATCTACCTATATATCATAGATTTAGACTTCTAGAGCATCAAAATAACTTTTGATCAGTTAAAAATACATTTTAACCGTTCAAATCATATCTAAACTATAAAAATGAAATATAGAAGGGTTGTAGCACTTTTAAACCTTTGAGACTTGTGTGCTCTTCTTCTTCTCCTACCAAAGCATGTGATGATGCTTTGTGATATTCACCAAGCTCAACCTCTAGCTATTGCTCACACTTACAAGTGTTTCTCTTTAGAAAATGCTCTCTATTTTTCTCTCTAAAACTCTAGCAAATGAACTAACAACCCTTGCACAAGTGTGGAGTGTCTTATTTATAGCACTCTACTAATCATTCATTAACTCTCCTAATCAATCAATATAGTCAAATTAAAGCTTAAGTTGGATTACTATTTCATGAATGACCAATTGGAATGACTAGGTGATTGACTAGGGTAGCTCAACCACCATGTCAATGTGTATAAGTGAAGCAACCTTGCAAAATCAAGCAACCCACTTTTGGGTCCCCTAAATCTCAGCAAAATGGGATTTAATCCCCCATTTTTGCTTTATCTTTATAGCTTAATATATATATATATATATATATATATATATATATATAAATGTCCTCTTATTTGGCTAACCATCACACTGTAGGTATATACGTATTAATATAATTACCTTCACTTCTCAATTGAATTTATTTCCTTAAAAAATTCTTTACATGCATCATTAAAATATTTTCACATTTAATTTCTAATAAATAAATTATGTTAAAAAAAATGTTCACCCATTTTCTACACATCTTACTTCTCAAATTCTAGGTTTTAAACCTTAACCTTTAATAAAATCAATTAAGATATTATTTAAAATCTTGAAAATATCTGGGATATTACATTCACCCCTTCTTATAAGAATTTCGTCCCCGAAATTATCTCATACTCATTTCTAACAAATTTTCATCTCTGAATATATATCTTCACTCATCACATTCTATGACCACCCTTTTCTAGGAAGTTCATACTTTTCAAAATTCCAGAACAATGGAATATCTTGCAGAAGAATAAATTGAAAATCAATATCTTACAAAAAAATAAATTGAAAATCAAAATATTCAATAAAACTTTCATACTATTCTGAGGAGTCATAAAGACTGTGAACATATGCGAGAAGGTTTATCAATCACAAAGACTGAAAACATTCCACAATTATTTTGTACGCTAGGTGATCAGCCTATTGTACTCTAGCGCTGTGCACAACGGCTTTTCTTAGGATTGAACTCTTTGGATTTACCAACCCATATTTTGTTATATCAGCATGTCACCACTCTTGGGCACCCCCTCGCAGGTTCTTTATTCATGGCTCTGACATATCCCCCATTATGGGGTTGTTCACCTCAGACTTACTACAAAATTTCGCTCCAGCATAGTTGGATTGGAAAATAAAACTTGAGTCATTTCTGACCAAAAGTGTCTAGTCAAAATAAATGACGTAGACTCACATCATTGAACTGTTCGTATATTACGAATCGAAAATCATTTCAGATTAGTTAAAATAACTGAAATATATTTTTAGGACTTCATACTACCGCACCGTTGCAACAGTGCGTTGAGGACTCCGTCTATTTCATCTCTGCACCATGGCTTTAATGGCGTGTGATGATTTTATAAATACATTTTGATATTTTCAAATCAATTTGTCTAGCCGAAATAATTAGAATAAACTCTTTTTTAAATGTTTCAAAATACTGAAAATCATTTTATGACTTTGTCATATTACATCATACCATAGTGGGCTTAAAAATACATCCAACACTGGTTTACTCTGCATTGATGACTCCATCGTTTATCATCTCTGCACTAAGTGCATTAATGATCTCTAAAATACATTTGTCTTTTTAAAAGCACAAAAGTGCGAATTTAGCACGATTTTAAGAATTTCAAAATCTAGTATAGCTAGAAGATTTGGAATATCCTAAACCTCAAAACATCTCAAATTTCTCCTCAACTTTTCCAGCTTAATAACTATGTCTAGTATAGCTTTAATCTTGCTACTTAACTCTATCCACACTCACTGTTCATCAAACTTATCACGTATTTTGGCTTAGGAACTTACCACAATCATATGGTTTGAGGAGCTTGTCCTAGTCAGGCCAAAGTCGCCCATTCGCTGAGGGGTTCCACCATACAATTATGCGTTACGAACTTACCATACGTGTCAGTTCTCAAAACACGAACTTATCTTAACATCCTCTACCTATCCGTTATACACATGAGAAAAGAATCACCCTCTCAACATACATATATCGAATAGCGCGACACCAGGTTTCAATTGATTATCATTATAGAAAGCTAAGTGGTTGTCAAACCAAACACAATCTCCTGCCCATACAAGAAATTGGTCAACTCGGCCACTAATCAATATAGAAAGTCAAGCGGTCGTTAAACCAAGAAGAAATATATCAGTTTCCTAACTGTTCAACATTGTAAGGAAACACATGCCACCAGTGCATATCTTTCTTCTGCGATACACACTGATCGTTTATCGAACAACTAAAGAGTTAATAATTTAAAGTTAAGATCTTAAGTTAAGACTAATTAATAGTCATTGTAACTAATGATTATGTCAATTCTATATATAAATTATAGGTTGAACAAGAGATGCAGATAAACGTAGATGGTAGAAGCGACTAGACAAGTTTTTCAGAACTTGCTCCTATGTGCCTTAACATGCTATGATGTGATATTAAATTGTTAATAGAAAGATATTGATGATAATTGTGATATGCATGAGGTATGATTACATGTAGATTATGTATAAATATGAAGCATGAATTGTTAGATGTTATATGTGATGCATGAGCAGTATGACATAAACTGAAATGCATGAAAATCATGATGTAAGTATAAATTGCAGAGTATATGTGAAGCATGTAATGTGTTATGTGTAACTGTTAAACTTACTGAGCCGTCGTGCTCACTCTTGCTTAAACCAACATTTTCAGATAATACAAGTATTTGAAGTCTTGATAATGATCAAGAAACAGGAATGCATATTACATTCACTAAAGGTCTAGCACGACCATTGTAGATATTAGTTCGAATTGGATAGGTAAAATGATTGTGTAGTATAAGAATTGGTTGGTATGTATTATGAGTCTTAGATACTCAAAATGATTGTAATAGAATGTTGTATCATATCTGATATTGAGATATACTAGGAATTTATAAAGATTGTGATTCTGGAATAGAAAGAGATGTTGTAAAATTGTAAATAAATGATTATTTATCAATTATAATATTGTTGTAATTCATGAACAATAAGGAAAAGGTAGTACTAGAGTTGAACCGGATCCAAGGTTAAAGTAACCCAGATTTGGGGTCGACACAAGTTGGTATCAGAGCTGATAGGTTAAAAACCTTAGGTAAGAGTACATTAGGCTATAACCATAGTAGAAGATAAGTAAAATGATAAATGAATAAACTCAGGTAGAGTTTAAGTAATAAAAGATGAATTTGGAAAATTCATATATAGAAGATTATCCAAAGATAGATTTGAGAAAATATAAGAGAAATGAAAAGGGTTATGTTGTACCTAATTTGAAGAAGTGATGGAAGATATCTTATAATAAGATTTTGAGAAGTAGAAAGAAATTGCTAACAAGGTCATGAAATGATCTAGAGAGATAAACTCGTAATGAGTCAGATATGGTAAAATATGAATGGAGAGAATTCGTATTCAGTTAAGAAAATTAGAGGTTTATGAGTTTTTAATTAAGGACTCATAATAGTGGCTGAGTTGTACGATTCCTTGTATGAGCGGGAAATTTGTGCTTGGTTTTAGAGCCACTTAGCTTCCTATATTAATATAGTTGTTGAGCTGAACAGTTCTTTGTATGGGCAGGGGATTTGTTCTTAGTTTAACAGCCGCTTAACTTTCTATATTGATTAGTGGTCGAGTTGACCAATTTCTTGTATGGGCAGGAGATTGTGTTTGATTTGACAACCACTTAGCTTCCTATAAGTGATAATCAATTTGAACCTGATGTCACGCTATTCGTTATATATATATATATATGTATATATATATATATATATATATATGTATATATATATATAGTGAGAAGGTGATTCTTTTCTCATAATATATTGGATAGGTAGAGAATATTAAGATACGTACATGTTCTTAAAACTCATACTGATGGTAAGTTCGTGACTCATAATCTTATGGTGGAACCCCTCAGCGAATGGACGATGTTGGTTTGACTAGGATAAGTTCCTCAACCCATATGATTGTAGTAAGTTCCTGAACCCCTAATGTGTGGTAAGTTTGATGAACAGTGAGTATGGATAGAGTTAATTAGCAAGATTAGAGTTATATTATATGTAGTTATTAAGCTAGAAAAGAATGCGGAGGAGAAATTTGAGGTATTTTGAGGTTTTAGGATATTCCAAATCTTCTAGCTATGCTAGACTTTAAAATTCTTAAAATCGTGTTAAATTCGCACTTCTGTGCTTTTGAAAGTGTCAAAATATGTTTTAGTAATCATTAATGCATTTAGTGCAAAGATGATAAACGATGGAGTCATCAATACAGAGTAACCTAGTGTTGGATGTTTAAAGCCCACTATGGTATGATGTAGTATGACGAAGTCATAAAATAATTTTCAGTATTTTAAAACGTTTAAAGAAAAGTCTATGCTAATTGTTTCGGCTAGACAAATTGATTTAAAAATATCAAAATGTATTTATAAAATCATCACGTGCCATTAAAGCCATGGCGCGAAGATGAAGAAAACGGAATCCTCAATGCACTGTTGCAACGGTGTGGTATCATGAAGTCATAAAAATGAATTTCAGTTATTTTAACTAATCTAAAATAATTTTTAGTTCGTAATATACGAACAATTCAATGACGTGAGTCTATGTCATTTATTTTGACAGGACATTTTTGGTCAGAAATGGTTCAAGTTGTATTTCCAATCTAAATTATTCTGGTGCGGAATTTGGTAGTAAGTCTGAGGTGAACAAGTGCAAGAAATAAGTATATTTTGTCGGCTAAAGCAGATATATTTTCGTCGGCATATAGCTCCGACTGGCGCCCAATAACTAAGACGTTATGCACGACGTATGGTATAATAGGTTGATCACCTAGCGTACACCTATGGAATATTTGCAGTCTTTGTGATTGATAAACATTCTGTTTATAAGTATTTACAGGGATAAATACTATTTATTCGGAATTTAGTTAATTCCTTTCGGATGTTCACGGTCTTGATGACCCCTCAACATATTATGAAAGTTTTAATGAATATTTTAATTTTCAATTTATTCTTTTGTAAGATATTAATTTTCAATTTATTCTTCTGCAAGATATTCCATTGTTCTGGAATTGTGAAAAGTATGAACTTCCTAGAAAAGGGTGGTCATAGAATTTGATGAGTAAAGAGATATATTCAGAGATGAAAATTGGTAGAAACGAGTATGATGAAATTTCGGGGACAAAATTATTATAAGAATGGGTGAATGTAATATCCCAGATATTTACAAGAATTGTAAATAAGATTTTTAAATATTAATTAAAAGTTATAGTTTAAAACCTAGAATTTGAGAAGTAAGATGTGTAAAAAATGGGTAAACATTTTTTTAACATAATTTATTTGTTAGAAATTAAATGTGGTAATATTTTAATCATGCATGTAGAGAATTTATTAAGAAAATAAATTCAATTGAGAAGTGAATGTGGTTATATTAAATTATATATATACCTAAAGTGTATTTGTTAGACAAATAAGAAGATGAGTAAATTAATACTCAATTAAAACCAATAAATTAATTAGTTTAAATATGAAGTAAGAAGAAAAGTTATGAAATATAATTAATTAGGTTAATTATATTAGTCATGAGTTAGAGTTATGGAAAAGCTAGAACGATTGCCTAAGGTGACAATAATAAGAAGTTAATTAATTAAGTAATTAACTTAATTATTAAGTTGTTATATAGAGTCCATTAATGGATTTAATACAAGCCCAATATGGGAATACTTGTATGAAGATGGGTAATTAAATAATAAGGCCAAATATTATAGTCCAAGAGGTAATTAATATAAGTCCAATTAAATTATGTTGACAAGTATTGTATATAATGTGGTGGTAATCCAATTAAATTAATTACCTAGCCCAAGTTATAAAGTTGTGTGAGTTGTGTTGGGTAGCTCAAATAATTAAATAAGGGAGCCCAAAGCAAAATAAATTAGTAACCCAAATATTGAGTCCAAATTTAAAAGTCAAATGTTGGTCAATATGTTGGGAGAATAAATTCAAGTATTGTTAAGTGTAGAGAATTAACTAATGTAGGGTTAATTGAATAACCCTAGTTGGTAGACAAGAGAGAGTATTAACCAAACATTGGTTAATTGCTAGATGAATGAATGTGATAATGAGACTTAACTATGGATGAGTTAATTGAGTAACCCTAGGTAGTAAATAAATTAAAGATTTACCTATGCATGGGTTAGTTGTAGGAAGAATATTATAGATACAATTATGTATGTATATAATTCACCAAGGTAGAATTGGTAGATAATCATGGGTTGTATATTGTAGAGAATTAAGCATACCTTGGTTAATGGTTAGTAGAAATTACAAGTATTATATATATATATATATATATATATATATATATATATATATATATATATATATATATATAATAAAAATAAAGGAAAAATGGTGGTGGGGTTCCACTTGGAGATTGAGTAAAAATGTATGTTGCTTGTATTCAATTTAAATTGGTCAATTTAAGCTATGATGTAATTTATTTAAAAGGTTATTGGTGAATATGTAGAGATATATATGTTGTATGTATATGAATTGGTAAAGAGTTAACCAATGTTGGTTAAATGAATTAACCAAGGGGTGGTTCACCAACCCTAGTCACTGAAGATGGTCAATTCTTATTAATTTATGTTGTAGAGAACTAACCATTGTTGGGTTACTTGTTAACCCTAAGTGGTAATAAAAATAAAACCTTAACCAATGCTAGAGTTAAGTGTTAGTAATTATATAAATATATTGAATATATATGTATAATTGATTGTAAGGAATTAACCCTACTTGGGTTATTTGGTGAAAGATGTGTGTATGTTTAATTGATGAGCTTGAAGCATGATTGATAGTTGAGTTATCATAGGTTACAAGAGTAAGGGCCTTAACCACACTTTGGTTAAGTGTTGGAGAAAGTTGTTTTTGTTTTACTCAACCTATAGCTTGTAAGCATCTTGATGTGGGTCAATCACTTGGTCAATCAAGGTTGTCATTCAAAGAAATAGTAAGCATGTTTAAGACCTCTAATTGACTAGTGTTGGTTGCTTAGGAGGCTTAAGTAGGATTAGGATTGTCCTATATATAAGACTTTCCCAGTGCATTGTAGAGAGTTTGCTCATTTGCTTCCTTTTACTAACTTATAAAGAGAGGTTTTAGAGAGAAGGGATAGCACATTTGAGAGATTCATCTATGTTCTCCAAAGTGTTAGTGAATATTGGTAAGAGGAATGTTAAGTCATCAAGAATGATAGCTATTTTGGATAGATCAAGAAGATCAAGAAGAAGAACATTCAAATTCAAGAGGTTAAAAAGTGTTTTAACCCTTCCTTAGTGCATTTTTATAGTCTATATAAGTTTTAAACGTTTAAAATATATTTTTAGCCGATAAAAAGTTATTTTGATGCTCTATAAGTCTAAATCTATGATATATAGGTAGATTCATGGTTTGATAGGTTTAAATCATGTATTGGTATGAGTTGTATGCAAATAAATGGAAGAAAACTCCATATTGTGATTTACCGGTAAAACCTAGACGGTTTGATCTTAAATTTCTTGTCAAAATATTTTCAAAAATGTGATTGAACCATGAAATATTTGTAAAACAAGAAGTTAGGAAGACAACAACTGTGACACCTAGGAATTTTAGAATAATTCCAAATAAGGATTATGATGAATCAAGTAAAGGCTAGTATTTAAAACCTGGTGTTGAACGATAAAAGTATTAAGGAATGAAAAGAAGATTCACGAATATGAATTGAGAAGATAAGGATGAATGTGCAGAGTATAAATGATGTACAATAAAAGGAATAAGAAATAAGTTAAAGTTTTATGAACAAATTTTTTGAGAATTGTGAAATGTATTATTACAAAGAAATTGTGAATTAAGTTAAGAATTTAAATATTCTAGCAATTAAGATCATTATAGGGTTATCCAGGTAAGTTATGGATATTGAAGAGGTAAAATATGATTGTTATGGATATAGTTGTGATTTATCAAGATAAAAGTATTGCAAGGTGCTATAAATAAAATACGTATGATTATTACGGCAATTATGATTTCGAGGACGGAATCCTGTTAAGGGGGGAATAATGTGAAGATCCGAATTTCCAGGACTTCTTTAATAATATTAAATGAGATTTTAATTGATAAAATTATCAAAATTGTTTAAATTATTTATGATATAAGTAATTTAAAGTGTGTGAAGGAATTTAATTGGTAAATTAAATATGTGCCAAGATGGGGATGAATTGTGTGCATATAAAATAAATGAAAAAGTAAATAAATTGTTTGGAAACAAATTATGAAGAATAAGAGAAATTCCATGTAAAGGTACAATAAATTGTACAATTAAATTGTTATGGAAATGTAGAAATTATGATTTGATTGAGGTTATGTGGTAATGTGAAATATATGAAATTAGATATGTGTATATATATATATATATATATATATATATATATATATATATATATATATATATATATACACACACACACACACACACATTTGTATATATATATAAATGTATATGTTTAAGTGATAATTATAAATGCTATTAATTATGGAAATTAAGGGATTAATAATTAAATTAATCTAATTTTAAATGAAAAGCGAATGGGAAAGTCAATAAAATTGTAATTATTGATTTTAGATTTAATTAAGAATTATGGTGGAAATTTAGAAATTGATTAAGAAGAAATGTAATTATATAAATTATATAATAATAAATTATATAATTTATATAAGAAAATTAAAGTGATGTTTAAAGAAAATTATAATTATATAAATTATATAAGGATAATTATATAATTTATATTAGAGTATTAAAATAATGAGAGAGTTAATGAATGTATAATTATTGATTATATAATTAATTAATAATTATAGAGAAATTTAAGAAATTATTTAAAAGGAGAATATAGTTATATAAATTATATAATATTAAATTATATAATTTATATATAAAGAAATTAATGTGAAATGTAAAAAAATGAAATTAAATGAGGAAAAAAAATGTTTAAATTCATTAAAAATTATGTTTATGCATAATTGAATTGTTATGACTTTTATGAATGATAATATTTTAAAAACGTGAGCATGTTAGTGTAATATGTTGTCCAAGTACTGAAGTGAAAAATTATGAAAAATAATTTTTATATGTACTATGAATTATTTTATAAATTTTGGAGGCATAAATTACCTCATATAATTACATCCATAGCGATATACGTGTACAAAATTTGTCAAGTAAAGTACCCAAAAGAGGTGTTAATATTAATTATAAATCATATTATGATATTTAGTGAATTAAAATAAATATTTTTTATATTATATATAAAATATTTATTACACGTAATAATTACGTAATGTATTTAATTAATTGATTTGCATGCTTGATTTCTTTTTTGGAACGTCCGAGAGACTTAAGTCGGTGGAAAGTAAACTTATCACAAAAAAGTGGCTAAGTTTTGCTTATAAAAAGGAAAGGCAAGCAAGAGAAAGAAAAGAAAAAAAAAAGAGAAAAACAAAACAATATTTTTGTTCTCTCCACTTCATGCCCCGAACACCACCATGCCGCCACCGAGAACCACCATAAGCCACCAAGAGAATAATTTTGTGCCAACAAGAGGAAGTTCAAGATTCAAGGAGGGATTTTCTAGCACTTAGAAGGTACAAATCAATTTATTTTGATTTATTTTGGTATTTATGGTATTAAATTAATTGTGTGAAAAATTAGAAAATAATTAGAATAATTATTCTAAATAATTATTTGATGTATATGTATGAGTTATAGAATTTTTGGAATGGTTTTGTGGTGAGAATTGGTGCAAAATGGTGAATTTTTGGAAGTTCGTATACTGTTATGCGGAAAGAGGAATGTAGACACCCAAATTTTGCACTTGTGTACTAACCCTGACAGGAGGGCAAGATCGTCACTTGACCCGACATGCGAAAAGGAAGGTGGACCCCAACACGAAGTCACCCCAACAACTTACGGCCAAAGCCGCCACAACGAACAACGAGGATCAGGTTACTTGCGGCAAAACAGACAGTTGATCCAGAAGAACCTGATTTGATCATAACTAATGGCCACTACGCTCACGATGTTCGGGAGCAATTTATACATTAGGTAACAGCCTTCTGAAATAATACCGCAGAAATTGGCGAATTAAGACCGCGCGGCACGGAAATCGAGAAAAGCAAGCCGGACAGCCGCGGATGCACCTGCGGCCACCGACAAACGGGACAGTGCGCGGCTCGAGGATGGCACACGGCAGCCGAGGATTCGGCGCGGACGGCTGGCGAGCCCAGCCGCAGATGCACCTGCGGCTGCCTGCGGAAGGCTATAGATTGCCATTTCCACCCGAGAGTTAGAGAAAAAGAAAGAAAAATAGATTTTAGAGAGAGAGAGAGCGCGAGGAAGAGAGAGAGGAGCTCGGGTTTTGGCTCAAATTAAGTGAAACTTCATGTTCTTTTGCTAGATAGTCGAATACTCTTGTGGTTAGGCACGATTCGTGAAATATAAAGCTTCGTTTGGTCTATTACAAGGTGAAAAAAAGGTGTTTCTTTTGATTTTTTCTTGTTTATATTAATGTGATAATCTTGTGTTTTGTGTTTGTTTAGCATAGAATGTGTTGTATTAATGATGATCCATGGATTAGGGATCGTTAGCGAGGGTTCCTTTGGAACATAATCTCCTCCTAACGCCCCGATGACATCCGTATGGTGATATGTCGCTCGTTGTGGTAATGAGTAGTTCGTAGTGTTGGGTTTGTGATATTTGAGTTATGTAATGTGATAGCAATGTCTAATATTGTTAGATTTGGCTTAGTATTGGTTGTGTAGTGATTTGGTGATTGTGAGCCTAGGGAGGAGATCCTCGTGATCGAATCCCGATGATGGACGTTTTGGTATATGTAATCGTGGCATATGGTCCATGGCGGTGTATTTGTAATATCGGGCCTTAACGCGATATCAATCGTGATCGGGTTAAGGCCCCGTAATAATAATAAAGTATGTGATTGTGGGTGTTTGGGGTTGTCTGGATGGCTCACATGCCCGTGGATAGCCCCGACACGTTTTGGGATGCTTGTTTTAATTTACGACACAAAAAACGGTTTTCTAAAAATAAGGCGAATAATGAAGATTTTATAAAAGTGATCAAATCAGGATATTAGATCCACGAGGTTTAAAAAGTAAAGGGTTTTGGCGGAATTTTGATCCTTGTTTGACAAGAGGCTACGTTTGGGTTTTTTAAAATGTCATAAAAGAGGTTTTCGTAAAAAATAAATAAACGTTTTCATTAAACTTTGTGCATAGGGTTAAAGAGTTCTAGAAGTTGCCTTCATTTTATTTCTATTAACTGTTAGAAGACAATGTATAGTCTCGATTCCTATTTGACAAAAGTTTAAGACTATTGTTTTCTAAAATGACATCTAATAAAAAACCCTCATCGTTTTCGAAATTAAAATCAATCTTTCTTATAAAAAGTGAAGCCTCGTCAATTGGGTCAAAAGACGTATAAAACGCTTTCCAGATAAATACATTTGCCATATAAAATAAAAAACAAACTTTTTTATGCAAAACTCACCACAAACCTCCCTTTAGGCACACACACACACACACACGCAGCTCACACAATTTTAGGATTTTAAAAGGATAGGAAAACATCGAGATTGCGGTAACCGTATTTCACGGAAGTCGGGGGGTGCCTAACACCTTCCCCTCGCTTAAGCAAGCCCCCGAACTCTATGAATCTCGGTTTGCGGACCAATTGAATCAGAGTCACATATGAGCCATCACGATTACGAAAACAAAATTCGGATGAGTTGGTACATCCATTTCAAATATACCAACTGGCGACTCTGGTCAATTGGCTCATAAAAATTCGACATTTCAAAAACCCCGTCGACACTAAGCCGACCCTTTTCAAAAGTCACATCTTAATCTAAAGGCTAAAATTGGAAAGGGCATTTTTATTATTAAAAAACGAGACGACGAAAATCCCGGCATCTACAAGGAAGAAGAAGAAAAAAGGCTGCCGCGCATTGCGCGACAGCCATTTTTTTTGTCGGACGCGGGCTCGAAACGACAACGTTTTGGGACCCGAAAGGGGGGTGCCGCGCCATGCGCGGAGGCCAAAAATCGGCGAGGGAAACGACGTCGTTTGGTGTCTGTAGAAAGGAGCCGCGCGCAATGCACGGGCGACCGGCACGGCTGGAAATTACCAGCGTGCCCCTATCCTTTCCGAAAAATGCCGATCGTGTCATTGGCTCAGCGAAATTACAGATATACCCCTTACCTTTCCCAGAAATACCGAATGAGTAGAAGCGTGGTAATTACAAAAATGCCCCTGGACTTTCTGGAAAATTTCGGTTATGTCCCTGAAGCTGCGGAAATTACGAAAATGCCTCAGAACTAGTTTTTAATGAAATAAATGTTTAGAAATTGTTTAAAAATCATAGAAAATTATAGAAAAATACTAAAAATATAGAAATGTTGTTTGGGCATTAAATTTAATATTTTTGTAAAAACATTAAATATTGGAGATTAATATTTAGATATTTTAAATATTAATCTAATGAGTTTAAAGGTTAGTAAATGATTAAATAAATTTTTTGGGACAACCAGATATGTTAAAATTTGTCCGATGAGTCGGGTTGTCCGAAGTGAAGGAGTTGATATTAAGTTATATTAATATTTAAGGGACGAGGTTAATATAATTAACCATATAAATTAATAATTGGCCAAGAGATGATATTAATTAAGTAAATTAATATCATAAAGAGATAAATAATTATTATTTGATTATTTTATGATCATAGGTTGATCGAGTTAAGGGTTTGAGCTATCAATTTAAATAATTGGATGACAGGCAAATTCTTCAGTCCTTTTATGTTAAATGTTGGGTTGTTATGATATGTAATTCTTGTTCTAAATGCATACAAATTATGTGCTATGTGATACGTGATTAATATGACCACAATGTGTGCTTTGTGCAACGATATGAATATATATATGAGATATATTGCTCAAGTAGAAGCACAACACATAATGTATGACACACACAGAGCATGTTAAGCTATGTGCTACGTGAATCATAAACTGTTGAACTTGCTGAGCCGTTGTGCTCATTAATTGCTTAATAAACATTTTTGCAGGAAAGAAATGAATTTCAAGAATATCAGATTATATAGAGACGGATTTTCCTAAAAGGTTGTGAACATTAATATGAAATGTTGATGTTATAATTTAATGTGGATAATTTGTCAAGGTTACATTAATATTGTGTATGTACATATATGTTGGATCTGGATAGAACGAATAATGTTAAATTATGAACTATGATTGTTCAAGATGATGGTCAGGATAGAGATTATTATGAATTATAAATTATGAAACAAGAAAATTATATGGATATGAACAATATTAAATTGTGAATGATAAGCATTATGATATTAGCTACAGAAAGAAAAAGTAAAGGTTACGATCCAGGGACTAGGATAATGATGTAAGGATTTTAATATCCAAATATTTTAATGCAATGATTAAAAGAAAAAGAAAAAAGAAAATTTACCAAAATATTTGGTAATTATTGATTTTAAAATCAATTATTGGATTAAAGAAGGGATTAAAGATTTATTAACGGACCGAAATTTGGACGTAAGGAAGATAAGGTATAATAAATACCAAATTTAAGGTAATAAAGTTGGTCGAATTTCGGGGTCGTTTCAGTTGGTATCAGAGCTAGAGGTTATAACCCTTAGGTAAATGATACCTTAGGCTATAACCTTAGTAAGAAGGAGTACGATTAATTGAGTGTTCTGAAAACTCAAGCGTATGGTAAACTCGTGACTCATGATTATATGGTGGAGCCCCTTTTGCGAATGGGCGAGTAAGGCCTGACTAGGACAAGCTCCTCAACCATATGATTATGGTAAGTTCCTGAGTTCAAACACGTGATAAGTTTAATGAACATGGGGGAATTAAAATAGAAAGATATAAGTTAAGAGATACAATTCTCTAATATGGGTTAAAGTGAAGGAAATATGAAAGATAGAAGATTATAAGAAAGAGATAAAGATGTTAAGAAAGATCTGAACGAAGGTAAGGAATTGAAGAATTCATAAGTTTAATTATACATACATATATATATATATATATATATATATATATATATATATCTGAAGGAATAATTGAAATGATTCAAAGATGAATCTCAAAGAAAATCAGGAGACACCTGATTTAAGCAATAAAGATGACAAAGTAATCCAAAACGTATAAGAAGAGATCATAATAATATGATCAGGAACAGTGAGAGGATCGTACTACGATACGATCGCGAGATAAAGAAAGTGAATAAAGGGATAGATTGTAAAGCAAGATCATGATGGGATCTAATGAGAATATAAAATAATAGAGAGACCTATTAATGGTCGAAAAGATATAGCTTGATGCTATAAAGAGATATGGTACTATAAAATAGTACAAGAAGAATTTAGAGAATAATGAGACATGAATGACAGAAATGCTATGATAAGGGAGCAAAAAACTTGGGTACGAAATTTCAATTGAGGACTCACGTGGTGACTGAGTTGCACAATCCTTTGTATGGGCAGGGGATTTGTGTTTACTTAATTACTATGTGATAATCATTGAAATGTTAGAGTCGCGTTAGCAGTTTAATAGATAGATAATATTAAGTTTAGGCACGAGTTCTTAAAACTCATGCATATGATAAGTCCATGACTCATAATTGTATGGTATGTTTGAGCCCCTCAGCATATTGATAGTCTTTGATTTGTTCTCAGACTACATATTGCTAGGATAAACTTCTAAATTCATATTTTTGTGGTAAGTTCCTGGACTCATAATGTGTGACAAGTTTGATGAACTATACGGGGGTATAGAAAAGTTGGAGTAGTTAGAAATTTTAATACGATAAATAATAATAGTCCTAGAAATAAATTTAATAATTAAGTAAAGAAGTAGACCGTTCACGTCTCTTTCTTTTTCTTTCTCTCTGTCGCTTCTCCTTCTTTTTCTTTTTTTTTTGTCCAATGGAAAATGCTACTGGAAGTGGCGATGTAGAACTCAGATCTTGGCTGCAGGTGCAGTTGCGACCAGCCGCAGTTTCCTCTACGACCAGCTGCAGTTCCATCTGCGGCTGGCTTCGGTGCTAGCTCGATTTTCGTGTACTGATGTCGGTCTTTCATTTTTTCGCTGGAAGGCTCGTATTTCACAATCTGAAAATCCTTGGGAAACATGTCATATTGTTCTGGAAGGCTCGTTCGGAGGGCTGTGACTTGATATAGAATTTGCTCTTTGTGCTTGGCTTCTAGGGGGCGTTGCCCCCTTACACCCCCGCCAGCTCACCGACGAGTTGAGAAGCCGTTTGCTCACCGGGGAGCGAGACCCCTGACTATCGTAAGCGTAGTGGCCATTAGTTGTCTTTTGTGATCAAATCAGGTTCTTCTGGATCAACTGTTTGTCTTGCCTTAAGTAACCTGATGCTCATTGTTCGTTGTGGCGACTTTTATCGTAAGTCGTTGGGGTGACTTCGTGTTGGGGTCTAACTTCCTTTTCTTTTGTCGGGTCAAGTGACGATTTTGCCCTCCTGCCAGGGTTAGTACACAAGTGCAAAATTTGGGTGTCTACAACTGCCCCTCTTTATCATGTTTATGGAATGCAATATGAAATGAACAGGATTGATAGAGCTAAATTATACGATATTTTTATTCCCTAATACTTAGTTTTTATATTTATTGTGTGCTTAAATATTTTATTATTTAGCTTATTTTGGTTTTAATAGATTTTATAGGATTTTAGTTAATTTATGTTAATTTAGGTAATTTTATAGTATTTTTATATTAATGTTTATTTATGTGTTTTTATTTATTTTTAGTATTTTAGGAATTTTATTTATTATTATGTGTTTTTAATGATTTTTAGTATTTTTAGATTATTTTTATTTATTTTTAATTTTTTTATATTTTGTTTTGTAGGAAATTAAAGGTGGAATGGCAAAATTGTAATTAAGGATGGGTAAAAAGCTGAAACGCGGAGGGGCAATACTGTAAATATGCAGAAAATATGTTCCCGCGCCTTGCGCGTAGCCAAAAACCGGTTAACCAACAAAGGAGCAACACGGCGTCGTTTCTTGGCGTGAGAAGAAAAAATGACCGCGCGCCATGCGCGGTCAACTATTTTGCATGAGCCGCGTGAAGACCACGCGCGGAGCGGTAAAAAGAAGAAACGGCCAGAAGCTGACGCGGCAGAAGAGAGAGAAAACGCGTTTTTGGGCGGCTGACTTGGTTAGTGCCGCGTTTGGCAACGCGGTTTTGGTGCCAGATTGGATTATTTCGGATTTTTGCTACTTTTTGATTCCAAATTGGATTTTTATTCCAACTAGGGTTAGGAGAATAATTATTTTTCTTTTTCTTTTATTTTTAGTTGTAAATCCTACTAGGGTTTGGACAAGTTAAAGGCCTATAAATAGAGGGCCAATCTTTCATTATTGATTGTAACCTTTTGGGAGTTCTTTCTCCTAATTTCTTGGAGAGAGTTTTTCAACTAGTAGGTATTATTTTTATTATGTTTGGTTAGTTTTTATTTTTCAGTTCCAAAGGGATGTTGAACCTTATTTTTAATTAATGTTTTAATTTAGTTTTATTATTTATTCCTTCATGCATGAGATTTATTCTTGATGATCTGTTTTAATTGTTTTATGATGTTTATTTGATTAATTTGATTTGGCCTGTTAGATTAATCAATAATTTATCATATGCTAGATTAAGATTTAATATTAAGCAAACGATATTTTATCTGATCATAAGTAGCAGTTAATAATATTTAATTATGGTCAAACTTTTAAATATTATTATGATTATCAAGATGGCAAGTTAAATGGTCCGCGATGTTGAGATTGTTGCTTGGAATAATCTAATTCTCTAATTTTTAATGCAACTGTTATATTAAATCTAGACTGATAGTTCTAGGTTGTATGATAGTTAGGGTCTTTTGTGAGCGATTGCTGCATTAGATTTATAATTTAAGGAGGATTTCGGGTAGCTTGGCGATTGTCGGTTATCTAGGATTATTAATTTCAGTTGAAGGAAAAGATAATAATAACTTGATTAATTTGTTAATTAAAAGAATGGGATACTGAACTAAGGAACTGAAGTTTGTTTTTAATTGATTTTTCTCATCTTTATTATTTATTATTTAGTTTTATTTTAATTAGTTAATTAATAATTCAAAACCCCCCATTTAATTAGATATTTTTGAAAACATTAGATTTATTAAAACAATTCACTCTCTGTGGGTTCGACTCTTACTTTCACTACTACATTAATATTTTTCAAAGTAAGATTTTAAGGATAAAGAAGTAGGCACCCAACGCATGCAAATGCCAGTACATATTTAACGATGCAACACACATATTAAGATGATGCAATGTCACATTCAACACATTCGTGTAGAGGTCGGTTCAAAGTTACAAATGAAAATCACTCGGGTCTCGTCTCCGACGGGTCATTTTTGTGACAGTCAGGTTTCGTCTCTGATGGGTCGTTTTTGGGACGGTCAGGTATCGTCTTTAACGGTCGTTTTTGGGACGATCGGGTATCGTCTCTGACGATCGTTTTTCGCTTTGTCAGGTATCGTCTCTGACGGGTCATTTTTGGGACGGTCAGGTATCATCTCTGACGGGTCGTTTTTGAGTTGGTTAGGTATCGTCTCTGACGGGTCGTTTTTTGGGACGGTCAGGTATCGTCTTTGATGGTCGTTTTTTTGGTTGGTCAGGTATCGTCTCTGACGGGTCGTTTTTGGGACCGCCAGGTATCGTCTCTGACGGGTCATTTTTGGGACGGTCAAGTATCATCTTTGACGGGTCATTTTTGGGTGGGTCAGGTATCATCTTTGACGGGTCGTTTTTGGGTGGGTCAGGTATCGTCTCTGACATGTCGTTTTTGAGTCGATCAGGTATCGTCTCTAACAGGTCATTTTTGGGACGGTCAGGTATCGTCTCTGACGGGTCATTTTTGGGACGATCAGGTATCGTCTCTGATGGGTCATTTTTTGGGTCGGTCAGGTATCGTCTCTGACGGGTCGTTTTTGGGTTGGTCAGGTATCGTCTCTGACAAGTCGTTTTTAGGACGGTCAGGTATCGTTTTTGACGGGTCGTTTTTTGGGACGGTTAGGTATCGACTCTGACGAGTCGTTTTTGGGACGGTCATGTATCGTCTCTGACGGGTCGTTTTTGGGACGGTCAGGTATTGTCTCTGACGGGTCATTTTTGGGTTAGTCAGGTATCGTCTCTGACGACTTCAAGGCAGCAGGTGTAAAGACACCCTCAAGCTTAATTACTCGAATAACTCAGGCCACGATTTGGGACATTTGATTCACTTTTATTTACCCTCTGACTCCGCATCAACTGTCATCATTATCTTCATAGCTTTATACCCCACATCTGAAAGTTGGTGCAAACGCAAAGTGCAGACTTGCCTATGAGGTGGATTCTGCTTCGAGCGACACTTCGAAATCAGGTCTTTATTGAACAGTTTTAATCATCTATTCATACTCATGAGTCTGCTCTACGAATGCTTGTCAGAATTAATTCGATTCCTTACAAGTCAAATAAAAATTTCTCTTTCCAAAAGTAATGTTAGAGTTAAACTATGTGCAGTCTTAATATATGTACAGGGAGACAGGAAAGAAATAAAAAGATGGAAAAAGTTGGACCTTACCTACGGGTCATCGTATTCTGAAAAGACTCTGATTGGAAGAGACCAATTGATCGTACAGCTCTGATGATGTTGTCATACGCAGACGGGATCGAACCATAGATGTTACGTTGTGCACTATCCTTCCATGGATGGTTGATGAATGCCCCAGTGTCGAGTCATCCTCGATTTCGAAAATGCCCCATCCTTGATGGTCGTCAGGGCCATCGCTTTGTGGTGTCTTTGACAGGTGGGCTGATGAGATGTTGGGAACCCAAGATTCCTTTGCCTTTGATCAGGTAAGAATTGTACTCCGATGAGTTGATAGGAGGACAGGTCGTCTGAGTCATTGATCGTTGATTGTAAAACTATCGAAGGGTTCTATGGATTTCGCAAGGATTAGACCGCGTCAAAGTGGCTGTCTACGTACTCCTATAGGAAGAGGAGATCAGGTCTTACGTAGTTCAGGCCCTTTTTAGCACAACTGTTTCTGTTTTTTTTGCTGAGCTCGTCAATCCATTTGTCGATGGTCATGCTCCCTTCGATAGAGGTTACTCCCAAGTTTGAGAATATCTTCAATGATTGTCATAACTTGATCACCACTCAGTTTGTCGCAACTCTCTGGGAGGTTCATGCTAGTCCCGTCGATGGAAGGAGTAAGTACTTGATTCCTTGACTGAATGTCCTCATCCAACTTTCTCGTCTCCTCTATTTTAATACGTCCCATTTTCTTAAGGAACTCAACTACATTTTCTTCTGGTACTTTCTCATAAGGCATTTTTAACATTTTAATCGCTCGCTTTGGCAGACAAATAGTGTGGTTATTTGGTAGGACCGACCCACATTCTGAGGTTCCTTTTGATCCCTTCCCGTACTTCCAGGGGATAGCTTTTAGGTTCACAGTAGGGCATTTAGGCTCGGATACTGCTATTTTCGTCCGGACACCTCTTGCTTCTTTCGCCACTCCTTGGATTATGAGGGATCCGCCTCGTATCTCGTTGAGGTTGGTGACCATAGCTGCCACCTCATCTGAACTTTCCCTCTTTGGCGGGTATGTTAGACTCTTCATTTTCACATTACCTTTCCTCATAGTGGTGGCCTCAACGTTGCTTGCCATTTTTAGCTCTCCACTTTCGATGAGATTTTGGATTTTAGGCCGCAACGCCCAACATTCTTTCGTGTCATGCCCCAGTGAGTTGGATTGCATACTTGTGTAGGATCGTATCTTTTAGACTTGGTATTTATTGGAGGCAGCAACTCCACAATATTTCCTCAGCTGATTAGAAGATGCAATATTTTTTGCCTTTGATTTGCTTAAAGGGGTGAACTTTCGATCTCTCATAGATATTGCTTGACCCTCCCTTTTAGGGTTTCACATTCTTCCAAGCGAATTCAAAGCTCCACTGGTGGGATTGTCTCGTAACTTCATCAATTCACTTTCCCTGCCCTTTCAATTTGCCTTGATCTTCTCCGGTCAGCGGGATTTTCTAGAAGAGATCTGGTTCTCCCCCTAAGATGATGACTTAGGCAGAGCATTGGGTTGCGGTCCCTGGTTCAGCTTGCACCGTTGTTTCAATAACATGGTCATTTCAGCTATATGCCTCTTGCAATTTTCAAATTCTTCCTGATAGATGGGAACCAGATCCGGAGTGAGTGGGATTCTCAACCATTCTGATTGGTGAAGTTCAGATTCGTTTAGATCGTAGGCAGGTTTAGGGAACAATCTGCAAACAAAGCAATTTGAAATTTAGTTTTGGGAAATGGAAAAAACGGATGCATGCTAAAGCGTTATTTCCATGTTATAAGTATTTTAATATTTCCCTGCAAAACAGTGTTAGCAATTTATTTTTATTTATTTATTTTTATTTTATTTTTTATGAAACCGTACGCAGCTCGGGGAGCAACCTACAAACAAAACAATCGAAGTTTAGCTTTGGGACATGGAAAAACAGAGGCATGCTAAAGCGATATTTTCATGTTTTATGAGTTTTTGATCTTTCCTAGCAGTTATATATATATATATATATATATATATATATATATATATATATTTTAATTTTAACAATGAGGTACTTGAATCGTAATGTCAATCATTGTGTCTCATCAACTCTTCCCTGCAAAACATAGGTCAGTGATTCTAATTGACAGGATGAGAAATAAAAGATGATTAACCAAAGCATGACATCATGTACGTAAAACGTGATAGGGTATGAAGAGACTTCCCGTGCGTTAGGTTTATCTGAGGCTGACATACCCTAAGTTACTCTCGCGGATTTTTAAGCATAAAGGTTCCCAGATCTTCGCAATATACTAGACGGGAATAAATCCGGTCTTTCAATTGGATTGGATCTGAGTGGATGCTTTTCCTGAGCCTCGCTGGGGAGCGCCCCTTTGAGTCCAGTAATCCACATCCGACGGGTTTGCCTCAGGAGGAGGAACTGCTTAACATACATTCATCGTACCTCACTGCATGCATATGATGACATTAAAATAAAACATTCATAAAGATAAAACATTCATCGAAAGTGAAACATACATTCACAAACGTAAAATGTCAAACACGGCATATATCGCAACCACACATTTTTAGATTTTTAAAGGATAGGAAAACATCAAGATTTGAACGCGGCTTAAACCCACTAATGTTCCCTAGCAGAGTCGCCAGCTGTCGACGCCGGGAAAAGTTGTTTTGTTTTTATAATTGCCCTTTCTAATTTTAGCCTTTAGATTTAAGATGTGATTTTGAAAAGGGTCGGCTTGAGTGTCGACGGGGTTTGAAAGATCGATTTTATGATGAGCCAATTGACCAGAGTCGCCAGTTGGTATATTTGAAATTGATGTACCAACTCATCCGAATTTTGTTTTCGTAATCGCAGTGGCTCATATGTAACTCCGAGTTAATTGGTCCGCAAACCGAGATTCATAGACTTTGGGGGCTTGCTTAAGTGAGGGAAAGGTGTTTGTGGTGTGATGTCGCAAGCACCCAAAAATAAAATCTTACTTTGAAAAAATAAATATGTAGTAGTGCAAGTAAGAGTCGATCCCACAGAGAATGATTAATTGAATTTTATGTTTTTGCAAACAAAAGTTGGGGGGTTTTGTAACTAAAGAAATAATTTAAATAAAACTAATTAAAATAATTATGCAAGAAATAAATAAGAGGAAAAAGCCTTGGTTTAAGTTAATATCCACCATCAAGAATTTACAACTGATCACTGATGCAGGAATAACTCAATTCATATTTTGAAGATTCACCGTAGAAAGAACTACTCGTAGGTGAAATAATTTTTCTCCTCTCTCCTTAATTTTAGATAAGTAGAGCCACTTGGTCTAAATACCCTTACTATTAAACAACCTCCGGCACTTGCTAAAGATTTAATTTAATAGCAGTATAAAGAATTAGAGAGATCGTTGAACTAAACAACACAAGCCACTTGTTTGCATTTAATTTAGATGAATATTCTTCCTAAGATAAAATAATCTTTTGATCTGCAAAACAATTATTAAACTTAGTTGCTTCACAAACAACAGTTGATTAATATGAATAATAAACTAGTAGTACTCCTAGCAATTAAACAAATTAATCATAAAATTAAGCAAAGAAGAATATTCAATAATCAAAATATAAATTGAACAATTAAAATAAATTAGATCTCACAGTGTATAAATCTTGATGGCTTCAATCACTTAAACTAAGAAAAATAAATTAACTATTCATAATAATAGAGAACACTAAATAATAGAAGAGAGAATTTTTATTCTAATGAGAGTTGTTTATTACAATGTGTCTCAAGCCCTCTATTTATAGGCTCCATAAACCACCTAAATTGTCCAAACCCTAATAGGATTTACAATTAAAAATAAAAGAAAAGTAAAATAATTATTTTTCTAACCCTAATTGGAATTAAAATTCAATTTGGAATCAAAAAGTAGCAATAAATCCGAAATAATCCGGTTTTCCAGAATTAACGCGCAGCCAAACAAGCCCTTTGCGTCCTCTGATCGGTCAACTCACGCTGGCACTGGCGTCAAAACGACGTCGTATTATTCTCCTTTCTTGCCACTGTCCCGCTACCGCGCGCATGGCGCGGTCACTATAATAAAACGGTGTCGTTTTCTCTGTTCAACAAATCCTTCCCCGCATTGCGCGAAACCAACTTTTCCGGAATTTTACCAAAATGCCACCGCGCTGCTTAATTACAAAAATGCCATCACAGTTTTGCTGAAATTACAGATTTGCCCTCAAAGTTTAATTTTCCTACAAAAATAAATATAAATTATATAAAAATAATATAAAAATACTAAAAATGATAAAAATGCATAATAATAAATAAAACACCTAAAACACCAAAAATAAATAAAAACACATAAATAAAAAGAGATATAAAAATACTATAAAATTACCTAAATTAACATAAATTAACTAAAATCCTATAAAACCTATTAAAACCAAAATAAATTAAATAATTAAATATTTAAGCACACAATAAATATAAAAATTAAGTGTTAGGGAATAAAAATATCATATAATTTAACGCTATCAAATACTCCCACACTTAGCTTTTTGCTCGTCCTCGGGCAAAACAAAAATAAAAACTATAAAAATAAAACTAATCACCAAACAACTTACTTGAGCAATAGATCAATATAAATTTCAACTTCAGTCTCAAAGATTTTTAAAATAATAACTCAAAGAAAATTTCAAAATCATGCAAAATCTAGAACTTTAACATATTTATTAATCTTACTTACTCAAGACCCTTCGTGTGTGTGTGAATCCAAATGTATCAAACTAATTAAAACTCAGATAAGTTTCGGTCATTAATTACCTTATAAAAGAAATTTAATAAAACTCAATATACTTATTCTTCTCATCACTCCTTGCTAATACAGACAAATATAAATCAGAAGATCAAAAGGTTTTTAATCCATGAAACACACTAGGATTATTAATATCACTTTTTCAAATATTTTTTTTCCATTTAATTTTTTTTTCTTTTAATGGGTGCATTTTATGCTCCATCCCATTTTTTTTCTTTCTTTATTTTTTTCACGGTGAGTGCATTTTATGCTCCATCTCACCAACGAGTGCGTTTTACGCTCCATCTCGCTTTTTCATGTGTTTATGAGTGAGTGCATTTTACGCTCCATCTCAACCCACCACAAGATTTTTCTTTTCAATAATAATCCTAGAAAAATTACCTAAATCATCTCTTCCAAATTATATTTTGCCTTATATTTCACTTCAAATGATGATCAAATAAGATATAGAGTTCAAAAATATCTTCCATAAGCATTTAACCATTTAAACTTTCTCTTAATTAAAACTAGCTCAAACAAATGGATATAAGTGCATAAAAATTTAAAAGATCTCAAGCAAAGTAATAATCAATAAAAAGTCAAAAATTCAAACTAAGCAAAAATTTATCCTTATTCCAAAAGTTATTAAATAAAAACCAAAATTTTATCATTGGCTAAAAATTTAAAATTCAATTAACTCATTGCTCAAGTGACACATCCTAAAAATAAAATAAAAAAACACCTCATTTTCGTAGAAAACACGGTTACACTTAGCACGTGCAACAAGCCTTTAAACCCCAAGGTTACCCCAAGTGGACGAGTTTTGTCTCGTGAGGGTTTGCAGTGAATTTACCCACAAAATTCAAAATGTCAAAAAAAAAAATTTAAAATTTCCTAAAAATAAAACAATTTTTTTTATAAAAAAAATAAATAAAACAAAAATTTTAAATTCCCTAAAAATAAAACAAATATCCTAAATCCCTTCCCCCACACTTAAAATTTACATTGTCCCCAATGTAAAATAAAATGCAAAGAAAAAGGCAAAAATAACTATAAAAAGAAAAAGAAAAAGAAATGCAAATCTGTTTTCTTGGGTTGCCTCCCAAGCAGCGCCTTTGTTTATTGTCATTGGCTTGACAACATGATAAATCATCACGTCACTCCAATTCCATGAATTTTGAGTACCCCATCCATCACGTTATTTTTCATTGGTAGATTCAGTCTCCCTTGCACGTGATATGAACGTTTAACTCCCTTTTCAAGTAAGAAATATTTGAGATGGCTAAGGAGATTTTTTAAATCTGGAATGGGATCCTGCAAAACAGAAGATAAAAATTTGTTATGAGTAACAGGTAATGGAATGGAAGGTGCTACATAATTATCTGAAATCACTGGCAAAGAATTTAATGCAGCTTCAGCCTCCTTCAAATCTAATTTCAGCTCATTTTCTTCTTCTTTCTCTAACTCCAAATTGTTAGTAATCGCAATCTCTAACTCTTCCTTGTTTTTTTCCTCAACAACTTCCGCCACCTTAGTCATATCATTATAAAAAATAACATCATCGTCTACATTAACATTGTTCGCTTCATTGATGTTATTTTCTTCCTCTTGCTTTGACGATGGAGATATTGTCTTTTCTGGATCGTCTTCATCGTTACCACTGCTTAACACTTGTGCACTTGTATTCTTCATTGGATTATCTATTGTTTGAGAATGTACTTGCTCAAAACTTTGCTCCTCCAAGTGATCGATTGTGATTTGTTCCATTGGAGTACCCAAACGCTGAATAATTGCATTATTTTCCTGAATACGCTTCATGTCTTGTTGAAATTGCAAATTATCCTGTTTAAATTGTAAAGTGTTAGCTTTCATTAATTTAAGCATATCTTCTAAACACATATCAGAATAAAGTGATTGGCCCTGTTGTTGTTGGGGATATGGCTGCATGTATTGTTGATAACTTGAGAAATTCTGATTTGTGGGCGGATTCATTTGTGTATTCTCATAGCCAAAATTAGGATGATCCCTCCATCCTGAATTATACACGTTTGAATAGGGATCATATCTCCATCGAGGTTGACCAGGGAAACCACTTGCTATATTGACTTGTTCATAGGACTCCTCGCGAAGAATGGGGCACATATTAGTTGGATGTCCTACCACCGCACAAATCCTACAAGCTTCCATTGGTTGCGTATGATCTGCAACCATTTGATAAACAAGAGAAGTTAGATCATTAATTTGTTGCTTAAGAGAAGAAATAGTTACCTCATTGACATAATCATGCCTCACTTCCATCCTAAACCTACACAACTCAATTAAATTATGAAAAACTAAAATAATAAAATCTAACAAAAATTAATAAATTAAAATACAGTTTACAAAAGCACAAAATTAAATTTAAATCATTCCCCGGCAACAGCGCCAAAATTTGGTGTGATGTCGCAAGCACCCAAAAATAAAATCTTCCTTTGCAAAAATAAATATGTAGTTGTGCAAGTAAGAGTCGATCCCATAGAGAATGATTAATTTAATTTTATGTTTTTGCAAACAAAAGTTGGGGGGTTTTGTAACTAAAGAAATAATTTAAATAAAACTAATTAAAATAATTATGCAAGAAATAAATAAGAAGAAAAAGCCTTGGTTTAAGTTAATATCCACCATCAAGAATTTACAACTGATCACTGATGCAGGAATAACTCAATTCATATTTTGAAGATTCACCGTACAAAGAACTACTCACAGGTGGAATAATTTTTCTCCTCTCTCCTTAATTTTAGATAAGTAGAGCCACTTGGTCTAAATACCCTTACTATTAAACAACCTCCGGCACTTGCTAAAGATTTAATTTAATAGCAGCATAAAGAATTAGAGAGATCGTTGAACTAAACAACACAAGCCACTTGTTTGCATTTAATTTAGATGAATATTCTTCCTAAGATAAAATAATCTTTTGATCTGCAAAACAATTATTAAACTTAGTTGCTTCACAAACAGCAGTAGATTAATATGAATAATAAACAAATAGTACTCCTAGCAATTAAACAAATTAATCATAAAATTAAGCATAGAAGAATATTCAATAATCAAAATATAAATTGAATAATTAAAATAAATTAGATCTCACAGTGTATAAATCTTGATGGCTTCAATCACTTAAACCAAGAAAAATAAATTAGCTACTCATAATAATAGAGAACACTAAATAATAGAAGAGAGAATTTTTATTCTAATGAGAGTTGTTTATTACAATGTGTCTCAAGCCTTCTATTTATAGGCTCCATAAACTTCCTAAATTGTCCAAACCCTAATAGGATTTACAATTAAAAATAAAAGAAAAGTAAAATAATTATTTTCCTAACCCTAATTGGAATTAAAATTCAATTTGGAATAAAAAAGTAACAATAAATCTGAAATAATCCGGTTTTCCAGAATTAACACGCAGCCAAACAAGTCCTTCGCGTCCTCTGACCGGTCAACTCACGCTGCCGCGCGCATTGCGCGGCACTGGCGTCAAAACGACGTCATATTATTCTCCTTTCTTGCCACTGTTCCGCTACTGCGCGCATGGCGCGGTCACTATAATAAAACGACGTCGTTTTCTCTGTTCAGCAAATCCTTCCGCGCATTGCGCGAAACTAACTTTTCCGGAATTTTACCTGTAACGACCCCGAAATTCGACCCGTATTCTTACCTCAAATTTTGTATTTACGATACATTATCTTTCTTATGTCCAAATTTCGGTTCGTTAATATATCTTTAACCACCTTAATTGATCCATTATCTGATATTTAAAATCATCAATTATCAAAATTCTCATATAAATTTTTTTTTCTTTTTCTCCATCATTGTATTAAAATATTTGTATATTTAAAATCCTTACATTCTGGATCCTAGTCCCTGGATCGCAACCTTTACTTATTCTTTTCTCTCTGTACCAATATCATTCAAATGTTAATATTGTTCATATCCATAAAATCTTTCTTTGGTTCATAATTCATAATTCATAATAATCTCTATCCTGACCATCATCAAGAATAATCGCAATTCATAATTTAACATTATTCGTTCTATCCAGATTCAATATATCTGTACATACAGCATATCAATATAACTTTGACAAATTATCCACCTTGAATCATGATACAAACATTTAATAATCACATTCATAACCTTTTAGGAAAATCCGTCTTTACATCATCTGATGTTTTTGAAATTTATTTCTTTCCTGCAAAAATGTATATTAAGCAAGAAATGAGCACAACGGCTCAGCAAGTTCAACAGTTATACTTCATGTAGCACATACTTTTATCATGCTTGGTGTGTGTCATACATCATGTGCTTGTGCTTCTACCGTAGCAATATATCTCATATATATTCATATCATTGCACAAAATACACATTGTGGTCATATTAATCACGTATCACATAACACATAATTTGTATGCATTTAAAACAAGAATTGCATATTATAATAGTTCAACATTTAACATAAAAGGGACTGAAGAACTTGCCTGGCTTATTCAATTATTTAATTGATAGCTCAGAACCCTTTCTCGAACAACCTATGATCATAAAATAATCAAATGATAATTATTTATCCTCTTATGATATTAATTTAATTATTTAATATCATCTCTGGCCCAATTATTAATTAATATGGTTAATTATATTAACCTCGTCCTTTAAATATTAACATAACTTAATATTTAATGTCTTCACTACGGACAACCCGTCTCATAGGATAAAATTTTAACATAACTGGGTGTCCCAAAAATTTTATTTAACCATTTTCTAAATGGTAACCTTATTAGATTAATATTTAAACATTAAAATATTAATCCCCAATATTTAATATTTTTACAAAAATATTAAATTTAATGCCCAAACATCATTTCTATATTTTTAGTATTTTTCTATAATTTTCTATGATTTTTAAACATTTATTTTATTAAAATCTAATTCTGGGGGCATTTTGGTAATTTCCGCGCCCATAGAGACTCATTCGGCATTTCGCGAAAAGCCCAGGGGCATTTCCGTCATTTCGGCAACGTTAGGGAAAAATCCGGAATTTTCCGGATTGTCCAGGGGCAATTCTGTAATTTCCGTGCCCTTAGGGACACGGTCGGTATAATCTGAAAAGGGCAGGGGCACGCTGGTAATTTCCAGCGTTGCCGGTCGCCCGCGCATTGCGCGGCGACTGTTCCTGCCGACGCCACAAAACGACGTCGTTTTCTAGCCCGTTTCTCGACCCTCCGCGCAATGCGCGGCTTCCCCTTCCGCGTGCCAAAAACGACGTCGTTTTTGGCTCTCGCTGCTGAACCGCCGCGCAATGCGCGGACAGTCCCTGAACTCTTTCTTCTTCTCCTTCGCAACAGTAGGCCACCTTTGCACAAAATTTACCATTTTGCTCCAACTTTTCACATCAAAACTACTCCAAAAATCATGTAAATCATAGATATACATCCTAAAATTATTGGGAATAATTATTATAATTATTTTCTATTTTTCCCATAAACTTTATTTAACACCAAAATTACATAAATAAAACAAATAAAATGTTTTTATACCTTCCAAAGCTTTTCAATTCCTTCCTTTAATAGCTCCAAATTTTCTCTTCTCCCTCTTGTAGCCATGGTGGTCGGATGGCTCGGTGATTGGTGGCTCACGGTGGTGCAACTTGGAGAGAGAGCAAGAGTTTTGCTTGTTCTTTCTTATCATTTTTCTTGCCTTTTATTATTGCTTTTTCTTTCCTTTTTATTTCTTTTTGTTTGCTATTTATACTTAAAGCTAACTTTGGCAAACATTTTCATTCCACCGACTCAAGCCTCTCTCGAAAGTTCCCAAATTCGGATAATTACCAAATTTGCAAGCAAAACAATTAATTAAATACATTACGTAATTATTACGTGTAATAAATATTTTATATAATATACATAAAATATTTATTTTAATTTACTAAAAATCATAATATGATTTATGAATAATATTAATATCTTTTTCGGTATTTTTCTTGACAAATTTTGTACACGCATAATAACATGCATGTAATTATATAAGGTAATTTATACCTCCAAAAATCCTAAAATAAATCATAGGACATATAAAAATTATTTTTCATAATTTTTCACTCCGTTACTTGAACAACATGTTACATTAACATGTTCACGTTTCCTCAATATTATTCTTCATAAAAGTCATAATAATTCCAATATTCATAAATATAATTTTTAATAACTTAAAATATTCCTTTTTCTTATTTATTATTCAATTTCTTTAATATTTACCATAATTTCTTTATATATAAATTATATAACTTAATATTATATAATTTATATATTTACATTCTCCTTCCTTAAATAATTTCTTAATTTCCTCCAACCTTATTTCGTTTAATTACCTTATATAAATTACATAATTATTCTTATATAATTTATATAATTATTATTTTCTTCATACCTTATTTTAATTTCCTTATATAAATTATATAATTTATTATTATATAATTTATATAATTACCTTTTCTTCTCAATTAATTTCTAACTTCTTCCAAAATTCTTGATAAAATCTAAAATTCAATAATTTCAATTTTTACCAACTCTCTCATTCACTTTTTATTTAAATTTGGATTAATTTAATTATTAATCCCTTTAATTTCCATTAATAACATTTATAATTATTAATTAAACATAACATACATATTTATATACAAATGTATATATATAAATATATACATATTTAATTCATGCATTTTACATTATCACATAACCTCATTTAAAATCATAATTTCTGCATTTTCATAATAATTTAATTGTACAATTTATTGTACAATTACCTAAAATTCTTTTATTCTTCATAAATTGTATTTACACAATTTATTTACTTTTCAATTATTTTAAATTCACATAATTCATCATCATCTCTGTACAAATTTAATTTACTAATTAAATCTCATCACATACCTTAATTTACATAAAATAATAATTTCTTTACACAACCTTGAAAATCGTGTCTATTAAATTCTTATTTAATCTTATTAAATAATTCCGAAAATTCGAATCCTCACATTCTTCCCTCCTTAACAGGATTCCGTCCTCGGAATCATAATTGCCGTAATACTTATACGTATATTATTCATAGCACCTTGCTATACCTTCATCTTGATGAATAACAATTTGATCAATAATAATTATATTTTACCTCTTTAATATCCATAACTTACATGGATAACCTCATAATGGTCATTACTGTCAAAATATTTAATTTACAAATTCTTTATAATAGTACATTTCATATTTCTCTAAAAATTTTATGAACAACACTTTAATTCATTTCTTGCTATACTTATTAAGATAATTTCTTATTCTCCGAAAAGTTTCATCATAATTCTTTTCTTAATTCATATAAATCTTCTTCACGTTTCTTTTCATCATTTTCTTCTTAATTCACATTCATAATCCTCTTCATATTTCATAATTCATTCTTTACTACCTCCATTATTCAACATTAGGTTTTAAATACTAACATTTACTTGATTTATCATAATCCTTATTTCGAATTATTTTAAAATTCTGGGGTATCACATTCACCCCTCCTTCATAAAATTTCGTCCTCGAAATTTCTATGTACTAATATCTCATTCATTTGCAACATATATAATTCCCTTGCACTCATTCCACATATATTTCTTTCATTCTGTCCTTGTGGTCATTACACATTGCCATTTCTAAACTATCACATTTCCTAGTTACTTTACTTCGCAATTATTACTTTCCTTACCACTCACAATCAAATAATAATAACCCATCCTACCATCCAATCTTCATAAGAGTAGAGGAGAAATAAAACTTTTTGTAGTATGCTGAATGAACTTTTATCCCGGTTTAACAGTACTTCACTCCCAGAGTACGTCGTACTGCAAACCACTGACAGTGGGTTAGTCTGTCATTAAAGTAAACATGTACCCCGGTTACAGTACTTCACTCCCAGAGTACGTCGTACTGTAAACCCTGACAGTGGATCAGTCTGTCATTAAAGTGATGTATATTTAATCCGTAATTTGGCACGCCAGTAGAACAATCTGTCACGCCAGTAGAACAATCTGTCACGCCCGTATTTCTTAATCTTTTTGTTCATCTCAGCGTTAGGATTCATTCAAAAGTAATTTGATTGGTTATAACTTTCAAAGAATTATGAATTCAACAAATATTTCAAAATTTGTCTAGCTGAATCAATAGCTCAGACTTATATTTCTTCAACGCTTATCTAGCCAGATCAATTAGCATAGACTTACTTTTAACAATTTATAATTCGCAGAAATTTTCAAAACATTCATCATGTCAAAACTTTTCAAAACGTCTAGCCGAGTCAAATGGCAATGACTTATAGCTTTGACATACTTTTATAAATCAAGATCATTTATGACTTCATGTTACCGCATCATTTTGACAGTCCGTTGAGGATTTCGTCGTTAATAATTCCTACACCATAAACCGTACTTTATGGTGTTGAATCATCTTATAACGAAATAGTACCGCACCGTCTCAACAACACGTTGAGCATTCCGTCATTCATCACATCTGCACCGGGCTAAAAGGTGCGTGGATGATTCTTTTGAAATACATTTTGATGTAAAAACATTTTTGTCTAGCCGAGACAAGTAGCATAGACACTTTTTGAATCGCTTAAAAAATTTTATTTATATTTTTCAAAGCACACCCGTGCCAAATCAACTTGAGGCCAAAAATTTCGAAGTCTAGCAAAGCTAGAAGAGTGGGAATATCCTAAATTCCCTAACATTCACGTTCTGCTTCTTTATTTAATTACAAAATTTATTGCTAGGACTATTATCATATTAAAATTTATATCTACTCCAACTTTTCTATATCCCCGTATAGTTCATCAAACTTACCACACATTGTGAGTCCAGGAACTTACCACAAGAATATGAGTTTAGGAGCTTGTCCTAGCAATATGTAGTCTAAGAACAAATCAAAGACTATCCATATGCTGAGGGGCTCAAAACATACCATACCAATATGAGTCATGGACTTACCATATGCATGAGTTTTAAGAACTCGTGCTTAACTTAATATTATCTATCTATCAGAAACTCTTAACGCGACTCTAACATTTCAATGATTATCACATAGTAACTAAGTAAACACAAATCCCCCGCCCATACAAAGGATTGTGCAACTCAGTCACCATATGAGTCTTCAAATGAAATTTCGTACCCAAGTTTTCTACCCTCTTATCATAACCTTTCTGTCATTCATATCTCATCATCCTTTGAATTCTTCTTGTACTATTTCATAGTACCATATCTCTTTATAGCATCAAGCTATACCTTGTTGACCATTAACAGGTCTTTCTATTATTTCACATTCTCACTTGATCCCATCATGACCTTGCTTTACAACCTATTTCTTACTCGCTTCTCTTATCTTGTGATCGTATCGTAGTACGATCCTCTTACCGTTCCTGATCATGTTATTATGATCTCTTCTTATACATTTCGGATTATCTTGTCATCCTTATTGTTTAAATCAGGTGTCCCCTGATTTTCTTTAAGATTCATCTTTGAATCATCTCAATATTCTTTCAAATAATTTTTTTTTTTTTTTTTTAATTAAACTTATAAATTTTCTCAATTCCCTGCCTTCGTTCAGCTCTTTCTTAACATCTTTATCTCTTCCTTATAATCTTATCTCTTTCATATTTCCTTTACTTTAATCAATATCTGAAATCTGCATTTCTTGACTTACATCTTTCTATTTCAATCCCACCGTGTTCATCAAACTTATCACGTATTTGGACTCAGGAACTTACCATAATCATATGGTTGAGGAGCTTGTCCTAGTCAGGCCATAGTCGCCCATTCGCTAAAGGGGCTCCACTATACAATCATGAGTCACGAGCTTACTATACGCTTGAGTTTTCAGAACACTCAACTAACCGTACTCTTTCTTACTTAGGTTATAGCCTAAGGTATCATTTACCTAAGGTTTATAACCTCTAGCTCTGATACCAACTGTAACGACCCCGAAATTCGACCCATATTCTTACCTCAAATTTTGTATTTACGATACATTATCTTTCTTATGTCCAAATTTCGGTTCGTTAATATATCTTTAACCACCTTAATTGATCCATTATCTGATATTTAAAATCATCAATTATCAAAATTCTCATATAAATTTTTTTTTCTTTTTCTCCATCATTGTATTAAAATATTTGTATATTTAAAATCCTTACATTCTGGATCCTAGTCCCTGGATCGCAACCTTTACTTATTCTTTTCCCTCTGTACCAATATCATTCAAATGTTAATATTGTTCATATCCATAAAATCTTTCTTTGGTTCATAATTCATAATTCATAATAATCTCTATCCTGACCATCATCAAGAATATTCACAATTCATAATTTAACATTATTCGTTCTATCCAGATTCAATATATCTGTACATACAGCATATCAATATAACTTTGACAAATTATCCACCTTGAATCATGATACAAACATTTAATAATCACATTCATAACCTTTTAGGAAAATCCGTCTTTACATCATCTGATGTTTTTGAAATTTATTTCTTTCCTGCAAAAATGTATATTAAGCAAGAAATGAGCACAACGGCTCAGCAAGTTCAACAGTTATACTTCATGTAGCACATACTTTATCATGCTTGGTGTGTGTCATACATCATGTGCTTGTGCTTCTACCGTAGCAATATATCTCATATATATTCATATCATTGCACAAAATACACATTGTGGTCATATTAATCACGTATCACATAACACATAATTTGTATGCATTTAAAACAAGAATTGCATATTATAATAGTTCAACATTTAACATAAAAGGGACTGAAGAACTTGCCTGACTTATTCAATTATTTAATTGATAGCTCAGAACCCTTTCTCGAACAACCTATGATCATAAAATAATCAAATGATAATTATTTATCCTCTTATGATATTAATTTAATTATTTAATATCATCTCTGGGCCAATTATTAATTAATATGGTTAATTATATTAACCTCGTCCTTTAAATATTAACATAACTTAATATTTAATGCCTTCACTACGGACAACCCGTCTCATAGGATAAAATTTTAACATAACTGGGTGTCCCAAAAATTTTATTTAACCATTTTCTAAATGGTAACCTTATTAGATTAATATTTAAACATTTAAATATTAATCCCCAATATTTAATATTTTTACAAAAATATTAAATTTAATGCCCAAACATCATTTCTATATTTTTAGTATTTTTCTATAATTTTCTATGATTTTTAAACATTTATTTTATTAAAATCTAATTCTGGGGGCATTTTGGTAATTTCCGCGCCCATAGGGACTCATTCGGCATTTCGCGAAAAGCCCAGGGGCATTTCCGTCATTTCGGCAACGTTAGGGAAAAATCCGGAATTTTCCGGATTGTCCAGGGGCAATTCTGTAATTTCCGTGCCCTTAGGGACACGGTCGGTATAATCTGAAAAGGGCAGGGGCACGCTGGTAATTTCCAGCGTTGCCGGTCGCCCGCGCATTGCGCGGCGACTGTTCCTGCCGACGCCACAAAACGACGTCGTTTTCTAGCCCGTTTCTCGACCCTCCGCGCAATGCGCGGCTTCCCCTTCCGCGTGCCAAAAACGACGTCGTTTTTGGCTCTCGCTGCTGAACCGCCGCGCAATGCGCGGACAGTCCCTGAACTCTTTCTTCTTCTCCTTCGCAACAGTAGGCCACCTTTGCACAAAATTTACCATTTTGCTCCAACTTTTCACATCAAAACTACTCCAAAAATCATGTAAATCATAGATATACATCCTAAAATTATTGGGAATAATTATTATAATTATTTTCTATTTTTCCCATAAACTTTATTTAACACCAAAATTACATAAATAAAACAAATAAAATGTTTTTATACCTTCCAAAGCTTTTCAATTCCTTCCTTTAATAGCTCCAAATTTTCTCTTCTCCCTCTTGTAGCCATGGTGGTCGGATGGCTCGGTGATTGGTGGCTCACGGTGGTGCAACTTGGAGAGAGAGCAAGAGTTTTGCTTGTTCTTTCTTATCATTTTTCTTGCCTTTTATTATTGCTTTTTCTTTCCTTTTTATTTCTTTTTGTTTGCTATTTATACTTAAAGCTAACTTTGGCAAACATTTTCATTCCACCGACTCAAGCCTCTCTCGAAAGTTCCCAAATTCGGATAATTACCAAATTTGCAAGCAAAACAATTAATTAAATACATTACGTAATTATTACGTGTAATAAATATTTTATATAATATACATAAAATATTTATTTTAATTTACTAAAAATCATAATATGATTTATGAATAATATTAATATCTTTTTCAGTATTTTTCTTGACAAATTTTGTACACGCATAATAACATGCATGTAATTATATAAGGTAATTTATACCTCCAAAAATCCTAAAATAAATCATAGGACATATAAAAATTATTTTTCATAATTTTTCACTCCGTTACTTGAACAACATGTTACATTAACATGTTCACGTTTCCTCAATATTATTCTTCATAAAAGTCATAATAATTCCAATATTCATAAATATAATTTTTAATAACTTAAAATATTCCTTTTTCTTATTTATTATTCAATTTCTTTAATATTTACCATAATTTCTTTATATATAAATTATATAACTTAATATTATATAATTTATATATTTACATTCTCCTTCCTTAAATAATTTCTTAATTTCCTCCAACCTTATTTCGTTTAATTACCTTATATAAATTACATAATTATTCTTATATAATTTATATAATTATTATTTTCTTCATACCTTATTTTAATTTCCTTATATAAATTATATAATTTATTATTATATAATTTATATAATTACCTTTTCTTCTCAATTAATTTCTAACTTCTTCCAAAATTCTTGATAAAATCTAAAATTCAATAATTTCAATTTTTACCAACTCTCTCATTCACTTTTTATTTAAATTTGGATTAATTTAATTATTAATCCCTTTAATTTCCATTAATAACATTTATAATTATTAATTAAACATAACATACATATTTATATACAAATGTATATATATAAATATATACATATTTAATTCATGCATTTTACATTATCACATAACCTCATTTAAAATCATAATTTCTGCATTTTCATAATAATTTAATTGTACAATTTATTGTACAATTACCTAAAATTCTTTTATTCTTCATAAATTGTATTTACACAATTTATTTACTTTTCAATTATTTTAAATTCACATAATTCATCATCATCTCTGTACAAATTTAATTTACTAATTAAATCTCATCACATACCTTAATTTACATAAAATAATAATTTCTTTACACAACCTTGAAAATCGTGTCTATTAAATTCTTATTTAATCTTATTAAATAATTCCGAAAATTCGAATCCTCACATTCTTCCCTCCTTAACAGGATTCCGTCCTCGGAATCATAATTGCCGTAATACTTATACGTATATTATTCATAGCACCTTGCTATACCTTCATCTTGATGAATAACAATTTGATCAATAATAATTATATTTTACCTCTTTAATATCCATAACTTACATGGATAACCTCATAATGGTCATTACTGTCAAAATATTTAATTTACAAATTCTTTATAATAGTACATTTCATATTTCTCTAAAAATTTTATGAACAACACTTTAATTCATTTCTTGCTATACTTATTAAGATAATTTCTTATTCTCCGAAAAGTTTCATCATAATTCTTTTCTTAATTCATATAAATCTTCTTCACGTTTCTTTTCATCCTTTTCTTCTTAATTCACATTCATAATCCTCTTCATATTTCATAATTCATTCTTTACTACCTCCATTATTCAACATTAGGTTTTAAATACTAACATTTACTTGATTTATCATAATCCTTATTTAGAATTATTTTAAAATTCTGGGGTATCACATTACCAAAATGCCACCGCGCTGCTTAATTACAAAAATGTCATCACAGTTTTACTGAAATTACAGATTTGCCCTCAAAGTTTAATTTTCCTACAAAAATAAATATAAATTAATTAAAAATAAATAAAAATAATATAAAAATACTAAAAATGATAAAAATGCATAATAATAAATAAAACACCAAAAATAAATAAAAACACATAAATAAAAAGAGATATAAAAATACTATAAAATTACCTAAATTAACATAAATTAACTAAAACCCTATAAAACCTATTAAAACCAAAATAAACTAAATAATTAAATATTTAAGCACACAATAAATATAAAAACTAAGTGTTAGGGAATAAAAATATCATATAATTTAACCCTATCAGTTAGGCACCCCCCTGACATCCGTGAAAACACGGTTACCGCAATCTTAATGTTTTCCTTTCCTTTAAATCCTAAATGTGTGCTTGTGCGCGCGCGTGTGTGTGAGTGTATGCGTGTGTGCCTATGAAAATCGTTGGAATGCTTTATTTTCGAAAATACTTCAGAAATCTCGTTGACCCTATGCACGAAAGATTCGATTCGTTTTGAAAAGTTCCTATTTTAAGCTTTCATTTTGATAACAAAATCTTTAATGGTGACATTTATAAAATAAGGTTTTCGAATCCTTCGTCAAATAGGAATGAAGCTCATCCGATATTTTCGATTTTATTTTAGCCTACGCGTGATCTAATATCCTACTTTGATTAATTTTATGAAAATCGTCATCTTTTCATTCCAAAATCATTTTCTCTCGTCAAAAGGGAAAACCAAGCATCATGTGAGCAATCCAAATAACCCCAAACGCCCACAATCACACATTTCATTATCACGGAGCCTTAAACCCAATTTTCGACTCAATGTCGTTTTAAGGCCCAGAAATTTACATATTTACATAAAGGCGCATCGCGATCGCTACATACATAAAAGCTATAAAATAAACTAAAATGATATCATCGGGAGGTTAGGAAGAGATTCCATCCACAATAAATCCTCCCTAACCGTCCCTAATCCACAGATCTACAACATATATTGACTACATTGGATCTAACTTTAAAATAAACAAAATCAATATATTGAATATCACAATGCGCCAAATATTCGGATCTACAGTAGATCCACCCAACAAACACAATAAGAACGAAATAAAACTAGATCTACAAGATTTGCTATATAAAACACAACGAAGCTATGAAACTCGGATTTTTTCACATTCCAAATGATGAAGTAAACGTTTTAACACATGGAGATCAAATAGGACATAATACCTAATATAAAGATTGAACAAAGGTGAAGAACTCTCACGTTTTAGACCAAACTCGTGGCCTGCTCTCTCTATATCTCGCCTTTCTCTTTCTTTATATCTTTTCTTCCGTTCGCGTCTCCTTCTTTTTCTTTCTCTCCATCGCCTCTCCTTCTTTTTCTTTTTTTTCGTCCGATGGAAAATGCTACTGGAAGTGGCGATGTAGAACTCAGATCTTGGTTGCAGGTGCAGCTGCGGCCAGTCGCAGTTTCATCCACGACCAGCCGCAATTCCATCTGCGGTCGGCTTCGGTGCTAGCTCAATTTTCGTGTACTGATGTCGGTCTTTCATTTTTTCGTTGGAAGGCTCGTATTTCGCAATCCGAGAATCCCTGGGAAACGTGTCATATTGTTCTGGGAGGCTCGTTCGAAGGGCTGTGACTTGATATAGAATTCGCTCTTTATGTTTGGCTTCCAGGCGGCGCTGCCCCCTTACACTCCCGCTAGCTCACCGGCGAGCTAGGCAGTCGTTCGCTCACCATGGAGCGAGACCCCCGACTATCGTAAGCGTTGTGGCCATTAGTCGTCTTTTGTGATCAAATCAGGTTCTTCTAGATCAACTGTTTGCCTTGTCTCAAGTAACCTGATGCTCGTTGTTCGTTATGGCGGCTTTGATCGTAAGTCGTTAGGGTGGCTTCGTGTTGGGGTCTAACTTCCTTTTTGCATGTCGGGTCAAATGATGATTTTGCCCTCCTACTAGGGTTAGTACACAAGTGCAAATTTTGGGTGTCTATAACAGTCACAACCTTCCTTGGAAAACCGTCTCTATATAATCTGAAATTCTTGAAATTTATTTCTTTCCTGCAAAAACGTTTATTAAGCAAGTAATGAGCATAACGGCTCAGCAAGTTCAACAGTTTATGCGTCACGTAGCACATACCTTAATATGCTCGGTGTGTGTTATATATCTTGTGTTGTGCCTATACTTGAGCAATATATCTCATATATATATTCATATCGTTGCACAACGTACACATTGTTGTCATATTAATCACGTAGCACATAGCACATAATTTGTATGCATTTGAACAAATATTAACATATCATAACAGACAATATTTTAACATTAAAGGACTGAAGAACTTGCCTTTATGTCTAATTAATTAATTGATAACTTAAAAAAACCCTCTCTCGATCAACCTATAATTATAAAATAATCAAATAATAATTATTTATCCTCTTATGATATTAATTTAATTAATTAATGTCATTTATAATGTAATTAACCCTACCCAACAATTTATTTTAGGGTACCTAGCTAATTATTAACTAATAAGGTTAATTATATTAAACTCGTTCCTTAAAAATATTCATTTAACTTAATATAAAATACCTTCAATGCAGACAACCCGGCTCACCGGATAAATTTTAGCGTATTTGGTTGTCCGGATTCTTATTTATCAATTTTCTAAACTTTAACCTTATTAGATTAATATTTAAACATTTAAATATTAACCCCAATATTTAATATATTTACAAAAATATTAAATCTAATGTCCAAACATCATTTCTATATTTTTAGTATTTTTTTGAATTTTTTTATAATTTTTAAACATTTATTTCAATTAAAAATAATTTTTGGGGGCATTTTGGTAATTTTCGCGACTTTAGGACACAACCGGTATTTCCCGAAAAGTTCAGGGGCACTCCGGTCATTTTGCAAAGCTAGAGACACGTTCAGTATTTCTAGAAAAGGGCAGGGGCGCGCTGGTAATTTCTAGCGTTGCCGATCGCGCAATGCGCGGCCCCCTGTTTTTGCCGACGCCAAACGGCGTCGTTTCAAGCCGCTTCCAGAGCCCTCGCGCATGGCGCGACCCTTACTCCCGCATGCCCCAAAACGGCTGCGCGGCTTTTTTTTTTTCTTCTTTCCAGATTTCTTCCGGCAGCTTCAAAATACATTACAAAACCCAACTTTAATCCATATTTTCACCATATAATTACTCTAAACATGATATAATTTATGAATATACATCCAAAAATTATTTGAAATAATTATCCTAATTATTTATAATTTTTCCACAAAATTATTTTAGCACCAAAATTTACATAACATAAATTAAATAAAAGGATTAATACCTTCTAAAAGCTTTAAAAAAAAAATCTTTGAAGCTTGAACTTCCTCTTGATGGCTATGAAATTTTCCGGTGGTGGCAAGTTGGTCTTAAGTGGCATGGGGGTGGCGGCTACAGGTGGAGGAAGGAGAAATGAGAGTTTGCTTGTTGGTTTTTCTTTCTTTTTCTTTCCCCCCTTTTTCTTGCTTTTCTTTTCCTTTTATAATCAAAAAGGAGTTAATCATTTTGGAATATACCAAGAATTCCACCGCCCACGCACAACCGACTTTTCCCTTCTCGAAAATTCCAAAATCAAGCATGCAATATTAATTTAATACATTACGTAATTATTTTGTGTAATAAATATTTTATATAATGTATATAAAATATTTATTTTAATTCACCAAAAATCATATCATGATTTATAAATAATTTTAATACCTTTTTTGAGTACTTTTCTTGATAAATTTTGTACATGCATAATGACATTCATATAATTATATGAGGTAATTTATACCTCCAAAAATCATAAAATAAGTCATATAACATATAAAAATTATTTTTCACAATTTTTCACTTCATTATTTGGACAACATGTTACATTAACATGTTCACATTTTCGAAATATTATTCCTCATAAAAATCATAAGAATTTCATTATACATAACCATAATTTTTAATAACTTAAAACATTCTTTTTTCTCATTTATTTTCATTTCTTTACAATTTACACTAACTTTTCTTATATAAATTATATAATTTATATAATTACTTTCTCATTACATAATTTCCATTTTACACCAATACAATTAATAAAAAAAATTCTTCCAACCTTATTCAATTTAATCTTCTTATATAAATTATATAATTATTCCTATATAATTTATATAATTATTATTTTCCTCATATTTCACTTTAATTTCCTTATCTAATTTATTATTATATAATTTATATAATTACTTTTCTTTTTTATTAATTTCCAAACCTCCACCATAATTATTGATTAATTATATAATCAATATTTCTAATTTTTACTAACTTCCTCATTAACTTTTCATAAATTTTCAGATTAATTTAATTATTAATCCTTTAATTTCCATAATTAATAAAATTTATAATTATCAATTAAACATTCACACACACATATATATACACACACACACACACACACACACACACATATCTAAATCATATATTTCACATTATCACATAACACCATTTAAATATAATTTTTGTATTTTCATAATAATTTTATTGTGCCTTTACAAGAAATTTATCTTATTCTTCATAAATTGTTTTTAAACAATTTATTTACGTTCCAATTATTTTAAATTAACACAATTCGTCATGATCTCTGTACAGATTTAATTTACTAATTAAATCTCATCACATACCTTAAATCACATAAAATAATAATTAATTTAAACAACCTTGATAATTTTATCAATTAAATTATCATTTAATATTATTAAGAAAATTCTGAAAATTCGGATCCTCACAAATAGAGGCCTTAACTTAAGGATTTTTCATAAATTTTCTTGCTTATTATTTTTTTCACTCTCTAAATATTACTTTGTGTAAGTTCTTTCTAAGTGTGCTTAAGTTATCATGTGTATTTGAAGACCTGTATGAGTACAAGTATTGTTTAAGTAAGTCTTTTCATAATAGTTAGTCAAGTAACCACACACATCACATAGTGTTTATAAATATTCCTTTAAAAGACTCTTCTTTTAGACGATTCATTTTGAAAAACTTTCTCTTGACGATTCTTTTGAAATAATATTTTTTAAAACTATTTTGAAGTTTATTATACTTTATTCTGTACACTACATAAATTTTTACTATCAAAACACTTTCGATGATTTCATACGAATTGGTATATACTGTTGAACATTGCATGTTTAATTTGATGATAAGAATTAAGTTGATGAATGCAGTCAATAGCAGGATTGTAAAGTCCTTTGATGGCACATAATGTACAGGGACTTAGTTAGATAAGATCAAAGTTGTTAGGATGATCTTTTGAATATGAATGTATTGAGTTGTGAAGTCCTTTGATTGTTTATGATGTAGAAGGACTTAGTTAGAAAAGATAAATCTGTTAGGTTGATCTTATGTCAAACTGATCGTAGAATAGACTCTACGACTCCAAGCAAAGAAGACTCAACGATTCGGTCTGTTCGTAGAGAGGACTCTACGACTTCGCATAAAGAAGACTCAACGATTTGGTATGTTTGTAGAGTGGACTCTACGAATTTACTCAAAGAAGACTGGACGACTAAGACCGCTCGTAGAATGGACTCTACAATCCCATTCCAAGAAAACTCTACAACCAAGGAAGAAGCCCAAGCGTAGAACGGACTCTACGACTAAAAGAGTAGCCATAAAGTAAAACTCTACTTCCTCGAGGAAAATTGTCTTATCACTGAGCAATCACTAAAGCAAGGGCAATCGTAGAGTTAAGTAAAAAAAAGAGACCTTTTGATCAACACTACGATCTAAACCTAAATCATCGTTTGACTCTTCTCTTATACTAAGACAGAAGCAACTTCGTTGAAAAGAATAATCTGTATCGATGTGACAGAAGAGCTTCTGCCAAAAGCTCAAAGTCAAAAATATCAAGGGACTGACCCAAGCGCACTATGCAACAGAGAGAAGACTTTTAAGGTAGTAAAGTCAGAGGACTGTGTCTTATCAGTCCTATAGTATGGAAGGACCAAATGACTCTATGAAAATTGGTAAAAACCTACGACTGACATATCTGTCCCCAAGAAAAAAAGGAAACACATTCCATGGACTAAAATAGCAGATCAATTAATACCTCATCAGAGCATTAATGAGCTAAATAAATATAATATTCAACAGCTCTACACTGTGAGGTATCGGACATAAACTGAAGCTAAGGGCAAACATTCCAACGGAACGAAAACAGAAGCTCTCATATAAAGCGCCCAAATCTGAAGAAGAAAATAAGAGATTTTTTACAAGAAATAAAGAAATTTGCCAGAGTTCAAAAAGATCAAACTGAAAAGAATTTTGCATCGCTACTGAGTTCTTCAGAAACTTATGTTAAACGCAACTCAGTAGCACACCCAAATCTACACTACTCGGGAAGAGTTCTTAGTGAACTAGAGTATCTAAGTCTATTAGACTTATAGAGTTCTTAGTGAGCTAGAGTTTCAAGACTGTTGATCTTGAAGGAATCTTAGTGATTCAGAAATTGTAAAAGTATCCTGAGTGGATTTGTTGCTTGAAGAGCAGATCAGTGGAGTATGATTCTTGTAAACTCTAAACCACTTAAAATCTGGTGTCTTTCATCTTGAGTCTTTTAACTGTTGTATCTGCTATATAATTGCTTGTTGAATTATTATTTTAACAAATCAAGAAGGGGTAACTAAATCATATTCACTGTGTTAAACAAATTAATTAAGAATTCATTATCTCTTAAAAACAAAGCAAGAAAAAGAAAAAGTTTTAAAGAATCTATTCAACCCCCCTTCTAGATATCTTTCGTGTCATTGGGAACTAACAATTGGTATCAAAGCAGGTTATCACATTTGAAGCCTTACAAGCTTGAGTAGATCTAATGGCACACAACAAGAACGGATCAAAACTCGGTGGAGGTAACAAACCACCAATGTGCAATAAAGAAAAATTTGCTAATTAGAAAGTTTGTATGCAGGCTTACATGGATGCAATAGACAATGAGCTGTTCGAGAAAATACTCAACTGGCCATTCATATCAATGAAGCTTGCTTTAACAATTGAAGATCCAGACAAGCTAGTAGCAAAGAAAAAAGAAGAATGGACCGACAACGAAAAGAAGGATGTTTAAAGAGATAAAAAGGTAAAAACATCCTATTTCAATCTCTAGATGATGAGCTGTTCGAAAATGTTGTCAACTGTAAAACAGCTCGAGAAGTCTGGTAGACTCTGTTGATCATGTACGAAGGAACATAAGAAGTCAAAGAGAATAAACAATCACTGCTTATTTGGCAGTATGAAATGTTCACCCACATTTCAGGGGAGAACATTACAAACACCTATGAGAGATTCAACATGCTGCTAAATTCTCTCAGATCATTTGGAAAAGTCCATCCAAATAGAGATCTCATCATCAAATTCATGAGATCCGTGCCAAGCAAATGGGATGCCAAAACCACAGCCATCAGGGAGTCAAAGAACTTGCACAAGATGACTGTACAACAACTATATGGAAATCTTCTCACCTACAAGCTGGAGCTGAATCAGAAGGAAGAGACCCTATCTGAGGGAAGAAAGAAGGAGAAAAACATTGCTCTTAAAGTTTCAACTTCAGCTTATAGAAGCAATCTCAAGGATAATTCTGATTCTGATAATGATGAATTAAATGATAATGGTGCTTCCATGCTAGTCAGACAATTCAAAAGATTCATCAACAGGAACAGATCTCGGAAGTTCAGAAGCAACAGTAGCAAAGAACCAACAAATGACCTTTGCTACAACTGCAAAAAGCCAGGTCATTTCATTGCTAAGTGCCCTAAACCCTTAAAAGAAGAATTGAGGAGGGATAGAACAAAAGCAAATCCAAAAAGAGAATTCAAGAGCTTCCACAAGCAAAAGAAGAAAGATAAAAGCTTCATAGCTGAAGGCTCCTGGAGTGACTAAGAAGAAGAACTAAACTCTGAGTCAAGTGACGATGAAGAGCCACAGAAGGCCAACCTATGTTTAATGGCAAACGAGGAAAGACAAAGCAAAGAGAAATTCAACATAGATGAGGTATTTGACTTTTACTCTCCTGAATTAAGCGTTGATGACCTTAGAGAAGGCATGCATGACTTAATGGTAGAACTACACAAATACATGAAGATGTTTAGAAGGCTATCTAAAGATTACTCTAATCTAAAAGAAGATAAAGAGAAAATTAGCATAGAATTAGAAGTCACACTTCAAACTGTTAAACTTCATTCTAGTCTTGAGACTGAGAATGAAATGTTAAAAAGGAAATTTGAATTAAGCACTCAGAAAGAATCTTCACTAGTATCCAAAATTCAGGAACTAGAAAAGACAATTTCCATATGGAACAATTGAAGTTTGTCTATGGACACCATGATCTCAAGCCAAAGAAATGCGACTGACAGATCAGGATTAGGTTTTGAGAATTCTTTCTCAAAGCCTAATATGGAGCATTCAAAGGAAATAAATGAAAGCAAATCCTTTAATCCTATTAAAGGAATTGTGTTCATCAAATCCTCAGATTCAATCCCTCCCAGCTGTCCATAATCTGCTAATCCTGCTATCATATTAGTCAATAAAACTCGTACTGGTCTGAGGTTTAGAAAAATAAAAAACAAGTTAACATATGTAACTGAACCTCAAAGGATCATAAAGTCTAGCAAAACTTACTCTATAAACCATCCTTACAGAAACCGTAGCATTTATTATTACTCCACGAAATATGAGAATCGTAGTGTAGCATGAAAGCAGAATGTAAATCAGCTCAACCGAAGGACTTTGAGCAATTATAATTCTCACAAGTCATAGACAAATAGGAATTCACATATATACATACATAATCGTCATATCAATCATAGTTATGATTTATCAGGCTATCATTATCATAAACTGCAAAGACCTAAAATCAAACAAATCTGGGTCCCAAAAGGTACTAACAAAACAGGACCCAAGCAATTGTGGGTACCAAAATGAAGATTGATTTGTTATGCAGGTAAAGAGATCCATCTGGTATCTTGACAGTGGATGCTCAAGACACATGACATGAGATAAAGCTCTTCTGACAGACTTCAAGGAAAAGGATGGTCTTGCAGTCATTTTTGGGGACAACAATTTAGGAAAAATCAGAGGATATGGCTCAACTGGAAATCGTGCAATATCTTTCAGCAAAGTTGCTTATTTTGAAGTACTAAAACATAACCTGTTAAGCATCAGTCAACTATGTGACAAAGGGCATCAAGTCACTTTTCTCAACAACCAATGCCAAGTCAGAGATTTGAAGTCTAACTCTCTAAAGCTAGTACGAGTTCGAGAATGAAATGTCTACGTGGTCAATCTTGCCAAATTAAGTACAGATGAAGTAGTTTGTTTCCTTACTAAAGCCTCTAAAGATTTGTGCTGGCTCTGGCACAGAAGATTATCTCATCTTAACTTCAAGAACATGTCAAAGCTTGCCTCCAAAGACCTAGTAAGAGGATTGCCTAAGCTTAACTTCATCATAGAAAAACCCTACAAAGCATGTCAACTTGGAAAGCAAACAAAAATCTCTTTCCAGAGCAAGACACTCAACTCAAATGATAGAGCCCTTTAATTGCTACACATGGATTTATTCGGCCCTATCCCAACAGCAAGCCTAGGAGGAAAAAGATATTCTTTAGTCGTAGTAGATGACTACACTAGATACACATGGGTATCCTTTCTAAGCTCTAAAGATGAAACTATTTCACATCTTATCAAGCTCTTCAAACTAATCATGAATAAAAAATGTGATAAGATCAAGGCCATCAGAAGTGATCATGGAAGAGAGTTTGACTTTTCAAATATGGACTAGTTCTGTGAAGAAAATGGAATCATTCATAACTTCTCAGTCCCAAGGACTCCTCAACATAATGGAGTAGCGGAAAGAAAGAATATGACTCTGATTGAAGCTGGAAGAACTATTCTTACAACAGCCTATCTTCCCGAATATTTTTGGGCTGAAGCCATCAGCACGGCATGCTACACTCAGAACAGGTCACTCATACACTCAACATTAAAGAAGACTCCATGTGAGTTATGGAAAGGAAGAAAGCCGACCATAAGCTACTTTCATGCGTTTGGCTGTCTGTGTTATGTGCTCAATAACAACAAAAAGCATCTAACCAAATTCCAGCCAAAGTCAGATGAAGGAATATTCCTTGGTTATGCAATGGATAGCAAAGCATTCAGAGTATTCAACAAGGAATTCTTAATAGTTGAAATCTCTATTCATGTCACATTCGATGAATCAGATCCTAAAAAGAAAAGATGAACTCACAACGATTCATCAGATATAAGCTCAACGATCAAAGAACTCAAGATCGTAGAGTCTGACTCTACGATCATAGAACCAGCAACAGAAATCGTTGAGCAAGTAGAGAGAATCGTAGAGCACATCACACCAGACACTGAAACTCTACGATCAGGACAAGAAGTTGATTTGGAGGAACTCAAACAAGAAGAAATCAGAACAAATGTTCCTAGGAGAATAAAGTGGACCAAGGATCACACTCAAGATCTAATAATTGGAAATCCAGACACCGGAATCAAGACAAGAGCTGCAACTTCAAATGAATGCTTCTACCTACAGTTGGTTTTATTACAACACCATATATGGCAGGAATAGAATGGTTTTCTAAAACTTCACCTCCAAAGAGTTTCTTTGATCCTGGTATTTACGCAAGTTTCCAGTATTGCTTCATTTGTAAACTACGAAATAGGAAAACTTAATTTCATTTGTAAATTTTGGAACTAGAAGCAATGCTAATTGAAATTTCAATAGGTAACTGAGGAGTTATACGGTGATAGAGGGAGTACCCATTCTCCACCACTTAAGTGATCAAGAGCTTCATTAATATGTTCCTGATAAATTCCACCGCCCTTAATTATGGGTATGCATTTCCTTGCAAGATTATTTATTCAGGCTCCAAGAAAAAACTTTTATTGCACAGTCAAGTTAGCATCATGAGAATTAATAACAATAGCAAAAATATTGATAATCAATGAATTCTTACGCTTTCCACATGATAAATAATGAAAAATACAATTCCATAGGGTTTAAACTTTCCTTTTAGCAACTAAACTAAATAAGAATTCAATCCTATAAATGCCTAACAATAACTTTTAATTAAGAAAACAAGACATACAACACTATCCTCAAGAGACAACTAAGGAATTTCTATTGCAAGTTTTTCATGCCAAAAAATAGCTGTCACAGAGTTGATGTTACTTATAAACTATTTTGTTGAATGAGAAATGCAAGTTAATATATGATTAAAGTTTTCTAACACATTGGAAACTGAGAAAATGAGTAAAAAACTATTTTGTTGCATGAGAACTTTAGGCCATGTTAACAAAAATGAGTAACAAACATATCATGATTTGGCAACCTGAGAAAATCAGCAATGTCCCAACAATGTATCTGATAAAATTCAATGACAAGAATCCCCAAGTCCACAAAATAGAAACCATAAGAATATAAGTTAGAGAAATGTAATAAAAAAAATGTAATTAAGGAAGACTGATTCAAGAGCATCATCAAGAACATGCTTTGACTAAGTCTATCCACTGCTGACAAATTAAGCCAACCAAAATTCATGCGATTTCAGGGGAAAGAAAAAATGCTAAATACCCAACTCATTGACGTTGACAAGACAACAAAAACAAACTTATAATAGGAAAAAGAAAGCTGAAATTAAATGCTATCACATGTCCTTTAATCCCTCAATATCTATTTAAATCTAATAACTTACACACGCATATATGAATATTCCTCAAATGTGAATTTCTACTGGATTCATGAAACAAACTTAAGATTTTCTTTTTGGGGAGATAAAGAAAAACAATCACTCAAAAGCCCAGCTGAAGAAAAGAAAAAAAACTTAATTAATTAAAGCTCAATTGGGACCTAACCTCAGTTGAAAACATTTGTGTCCATGTAAATCTGTGCACCCAAAAGCAGAAAATGAAAAAAAAAAAAAGAGTTCAGTCATTTAATACATCAGATCAACAAATTAGATGAAGAGCACTCATAAATCATAAGCTGAAAAACCAATTTGAATTCTAAACAGGTACATTACAGACTTTACAGTGCGTCAGCGTCAAGAGTTGTGTATCATCTTCTGTAATGGAAATTTGTTTATCAGATCTTTACTGGGAAAAAAAAACTAGAAAACAAAAAGACACTTACAGGGATGGAGATGGAAATCAAAAATCTATATATATAAGGAAAGAACAAGATAACAACTTACTGATTTCTATAAAGCGATTAGTGATTCTTCTATTCAATCGCTCCAAAGAGGAAACCCTAGAAAAATGATTGAGATTTGTGTGCGTGAATGAACATAGATCTGTAAATGTATATATAGAGGAAAAATTGATTACGGTTTCTAGTTTGGGAGAATTTGACAAATCGATAATGAGGAGAGTAACGGAGATGGGAGCAGCGAGATGGGATCTAAGGTAGTGGAGACAGATCTAAGATGAGAGAGAGAGAGACTAGACTCGGTGATTTGGGCATAAATAAATGAGGGAAAATAAAAATGGGGGGAAACAGGGAAAAAACGCGCTTTTTTTTAGTAAGAAGACTCAATAACTACGGTCACGAGTTGACCATTGCTATAGTGCTATTTTTTGCTTCTATAGTTGGTCGGGAGCTAATCGTCGCCATAAGGCCTATTTTTTCATTCTATTGCGATGGTCAGGAATTGACTGTCAGTATAAGGCTATTTTTGTTCTATACCGACGGTCAGATTATAACCGTCGGAATATTAATTTATAGCGATAGTTCCGCTCTGACTGTCACTATAGCACGTCACTTTAGGTCAATTTTCTAGTAGTGCAATTCTTCTCTAAATAGCGTATGAATTGATTAGTAAATACTTTAGTTAATGGATCTATAATGTTGTACTAAAAATCTACCATCTCCATAATATCGTCTTCTTTTCAATGATTCCTCTAATCATACGAAAGTGCTGCAACACATGTTTGAATTTCAGATGAGACTTAGGTTCTTTAGTGAATTAAACTCATTTAATGCTAAGAATCATTCCAAGTTCTGTATTGAACTTGCTGAACTAGACAATCACCTTCGCAGCTTCATATATTGTTATTTACTATGTCTTTGTCACTAAATCGGTAACTCTTTGTTGTTTGGAACATTTCTAACTGACTACACCACTGTTCAAGGTAATCATATAGCCTGAACCAGATATGTTGTTGTCTTGGTTAGTCTGAAAAAATTTGAGTCTATTAAGCCCTCTAGTTTTAAATCAGACCCATCATTAGAAACTCTTTTGTAATATTCTTCTCTAGGAATGAACTGATATCTACTTATCATATATGAGCAACATCAGGTCTTGTACATATCATCGAATTAATGTATGTTCATTGGTTTAAGCCGAGCATCCTTTACGATCTATCTTTATAGACCTTTATCCTGAACAAAATGTTAGGATGCTTCTCCCAAGTCCTTGATGGAAAAGTTTTTAGACAACCACATTTTTACTGATTGTAGCATCGGTATGTCATTTCTTATCAGTACTATATCAACATATAGTACTAGAATTGTCACAGTGCTTCCACTAACTTTTTTGTACACATTTGGTTCATCGATGTTTTTGATAAAATCAAACTATTTTGATTGTCTCGTCAAAACAAATGTTCCATCTTTGAAAAGCTTGCTTCAATCCATAATTGGATCATTGTAGCTTACATACTTGATCTACACCATCTCTATGGAGATAAATCCCCTTGGTTACATCATACATACATCCTTTTGTATAATAAGCTGCAACTACAAGTAGATTCTGAATGGATATATGCATTTTTACTAGAGAAAAGTTTCATCATAGTCAACTCCTTGACCTCGTTTAAAACCTTTTTGCCACTAGTCAGGTCTTATAAGTCTCCACCTTGCCATCTGCTTTAGTCTTTCTAAAAGACATATTTCAGATTTCATGGTCAACAACCATTTCTATTAAGTCTCTACTCATGCCTCATCGTATGTAACTGGCTCATCATCCACTATGATGCGTACCTCATCATCATCATTTATGATGAATCCATACCTTTAAGATATATTCGGTACTAAACTAGACTTACGACTTGGTTGTGGTACAATAGGTTTATCTAATTGTATAGATTCCTTTCACTTGATCTTTAGTGTTTTGTGGTTCTTGAACTTCTTCAAGTTCTATCTTACTCCCACTAACTCCTTCAAGGATAAACACATTTTTCCTAGAAGGTAGTGTGCTTCGACAAATGCCTTTTAATTAGTCGGATTATAGAAGTAATACCCTAAACTTTCTTTGGGATATCCATAAGGTTACACTCGTCAGATCTTATCCCAAACTTATCACTGTCATACCTTTTGACATAAGCTGGATAATCCAAATATCTTAACATACTTAAAACTTGGTTGATCCCTATCCATAACTCAAATAGAGTCTTAGGGACAGAATTATAAGGTATCTTATTTAGTAAACATGCTGTCGTTTCTAGGGTATTACCTTAGAAGGATACTGGAAGATTGATAAAACTCATCATGGATCATCACCATGTACATTGTGAGTGAATACCATTTCACTTAAGATGATCTAGAAACTTACTGCTTAAGTATTCCCATCTCGATCTAATCGAAGAACTTTAATACTTTTGGCAGTTTATTTTTATGCTTCACTTCTAAATTCCTTAAACCTTTCATACGATTTGGATTTGGATTTCATCAAATACATATATCAAAATCTCAAATCATCAACGTAAGTAATGAATGAACACCCACCCCTTCTATTTGTTGTTATAGGCTCCACACATAACTGTGTGTACCATAACTAACAACTCTGTACTGTCTCTCTCTCTATGTTCACTAAATGGAGATTTAGTCATATTGTTCATGATACAAGATTCACAAGTTATATTTAATTCATAATCAAAAGGCTCTAAAAGCGTATCTTTATACAACTTGTTTTGTCTTGTTTCATTAACATGACCGAGTTAACAGTGATGCATGAAGGAAAGATTCATATCATCTATTTGTCTTTAGTTTGTTTAATTTGAAATATTTTTCATATAAGTCAAGTATACAATGTACATCAAGTAATCAATATAGTAACAACAAACTAACTTAATGGACTTGCATGTAGGCAATGCTAAATTGTAAGTTCCTATAGTTAATACATCAACATTTTGCTTCATTCCACATGCATAGGATTACTTATCTTTAGTTCAGCCCTCTACTTCTACCTAGTCTCTGCAACAGCTAACATATGTGAGACCACTAGTCGATATCTAATACCTAAGTAGAACTTGACTTACAGAAAGTTCTATTTCATTATAAATAAATCTATATCTGTAGTAGATGTTTTTCTAAGCTTATTCTACTTATGTACTGCAACTCTTTTGCAGTTGTTCTTCAAGTGTCCCAGCTTATCGCAATGAAAGAAAACTCATTTGCCCTCGGGATCACTTTTATTTATGCCATTTGTTTAGTTTATTTCTATTGCCTTCTATCTTTTTTGACTTCTCATAAACACCTTTAGCCTTCTTCCTCCGCTTAGAAGATTCATCTACTAGTAAGACTTGGTCTTTCATGGAAGAAAAGTGACTTTCAACATTCTTCAACATATTTAAGCAAATCAGTTAAACTGACTTCTAACTTATTAATATTGAAGTTCACAACTAATTTTGAATAGGAGTCAGAGAGTGACTACAAGATCGAATCTTGACTCAACTTTTCACCATTAACAAAACTTAGTTGTCCCAATTGATTAATCCAATTGATCATCTTTGGGACATGTGTGTATACTATAGTGCCATTGGTTATTATAGATCAGAAGAGCTACTTAGATATCTTATATCTAGTAGACCTACTTTACTTATCATATAACTATTGAATGTGCAACAATATAGTAGGCGTATCCATTTTTTCATGTTGACGCTATAACTCGATACTCATGGATGCGAGCATGATGCATTGAGCCACCTTTACATCATTTGTTACTTCATAAGTAGCAATATCTTCCTTAGAGTCATTGGCTACAACATTTGTAGTGGTAAGTGGATTTTATATCAATTTATTAGATATTTTATGCTTATTTATTTGTGAGTTTTTAAGTATTTTTAGTGTTTTAGGTGTTTTATTTTTTATTATGCTTTATTATTATTTTTACTATTTTTATATTATTTTTATTTATTTTTAATTAATTTATATTTAATTTTGTAGAACAAATGAAGCTCGGTGGAAAAATGGAAAATATTGAACTGTTAGGGGCAAATTCGTAATTACGAGAAAAGTCGGTGCCCGCGCATGGCGCGGGACTGGAAGGAATAAGCAGCACGAAGCATAATGACGCCGTTTGGCTTAAGCAGAAGCAGCAGACTCCGCGCCATGCGCGGTAGGACCAAAAAGTAAAAGAACCCTTGCAATGCACGGGTGTTGCAGAATGAATTGATGCAGTGGGCGCATGGGCGTGACTAGTGGTTGCTGCCTTGTTTTTCCTCTCTCCTTTACCGCGTGTCAGGCAGCTGTTTAGCTATTCTTATTCCTCTTTTTCCCAGAATGTTATAGCAAATTAAAAAATTCCAAAAATAATTTGGAATAGGAAAATAAATAATTTTTATATTTTTATATTTTAAATCCTATTAGGGTTTGGAAAGTGTAATTCCTATTAGGGTTAGGAGGATTACGTAGCCGATAAATAGAGGGCTTGAGGTACAATGTAATAGACAACTTTCATTAGAAAAATTATCTCCTTTTTTCGTTGGTGTTCTCTACAACTATGAGTAGCTAAATTATTTTTCTTGGTTTAAGTGATTGAAGCCGTCAAGATTTATACACTGTGAGATCTAATTTATTTTAATTGTTCACTTTATATTTTTAGTATTGAATATTTTTCTACGTTTAATTTTATAATTGATTCATTTGATTGCTAGGATACACACTAGTTTATTATTCGTTGAAATACTGCTAAATTAAATATCAAATCCATAATCGTTTGGTCATTTTAATTTGCGAAGCAACTAAGATTAATAATTATTTTGCATATCAAAAAATTGTTATATCTTAGGAAAAATATTCATCTAAATTAAATGCAGACGTTTGGATTGTGTTGCTTAGTTCAACGATCTTTCTAATTCTTAAAGCTTCTACTAAGTTAAATCTTTAGCTTTTGTTTTAGGTTATTTAGTAGTAAGGGTTATTTAGATCGCTTGTTTCTACTTAACTAAAATTAAGGAGAGATAGAAATTTTTTTCGAATGAGAGTAATTATTCCACGTTGAATATTTAAAATATGAATTGAGTTATTCTTTCATTAGTTAACAGTTGTAAATTCTTGATGGTAGATGTTAACTTAAACCAAGGCTTTTTCTTCTTATTTATTTCATTAAATTACTTGCATATTTATTTTAGTTAGTTTTATTTAAACTATTTCTTTAATTAAAAATTCTCCAATTTTGGTTTACAAAACATAAAATTAAATTAATCATTCTCTGTGATCGACTCTTACTTGCATTACTACATTAATATTTTTCCAAAGTAAGATTTTATTTTTGGTTGGTTGCGACATCACACCAAATTTTAGCGCCGTTGCCGGGGAATGGTTTTATTTATTTTTATGCTTTTGTAAATTATATTTTAATTTAGTAATTTATTCTTAGTTTTTTTTTTTTTTTTTTTCTAGTTTTCATATTTTATTTGAGTTGTGCAGGTTAAAGATGGAAATCATGGCTGAAAATCGAACTTTGAAAGAGCTTGCAACCCCTTATTTGAACCAATAACCTTTAAGCCTAATTTTTCCAAATTTAGATGCTAACACTTGCTTTGAATTAAAATCTGGTCTAATAAATTTATTACCAAATTTGCATGACCTTGCAGGTGAAGATCCTCACAAACATTTAAAGGAATTTCATATGGTATGCACAAGTCTGAAACCTTCTGGAGTGACTGAAGAGCAGATCAATCTAAGAGCTTCTCCATTTTCCTTGAAAGATTTGGCTAAGGATTGGTTCTACTACCTACCCTCCGGAAGCATCACCACATGGGAAGAGATGAAAAGACTATTCTTGGAAAAATATTTTCCCGCTTCATGGGCAGCCAATATCAGAAAAGACATTTGTGGTGTAAGACAAAACCATGGAGAATCCCTATACGAGTATTGGGAACGTTTCAAGAAATTGTGTACAAATTGTCCCCACCATCAAATCAGCGAGCAACTCCTCATTCAATATTTCTATGAAGGACTCATATCTACTGATAGAAGAATGATTGATACTGCTAGTGGCGGAGCTTTGGTGGACAAAACGCTCGAAGCTGCAAGGAACTTGATTGCAAACATGGCGGCTAATTCCCAACAATTTGGCACTAGGCTTGATTTTTCATCCAAGAATGTCAATGAGGTAAATATTTCTTCCCTTGAGCAACGAATTGATAGTCTAACCTCTCTTATTCGCCAAGTAGCTGTAGGTAATACACAACAAGTAAAAGTTTGTGGGATTTGTGCGGTAGTAGGACATCCAACAGATATGTGCCCCACTCTTCAAGAGGAGTCCCATGAACAAGTGAATGCGGCAAGTGGTTTCCCTGATCAACCATAAAGGAGATATGATCCTTGCTCAAACACGTACAACTCAGGTTGGAGAGATCATCCTAATTTCGGCTATGTAAATCACCAAGGGAATCCGTCTGCGATTCAAAATTTCTCAAGCTACCAACAATACAAGTAGCCATATCCCAACAAACAACAAGAAGGCCAATCATCTAATTCTCATATGTCTTTAGAAGATATAGTTAAACAACTTAGCACTAACACGCTGCAATTTCAGTAGGACACGAAGGTAAATATGTAGAATTTGGAAATACAAATGGGACAAATGGCAACTGCTATCAGTCAATTGGAGGCTCAAGGTTCTGAAAAATTACCATCTCAAACAGTGGTAAATCCAAAAGAGAATGTCAGTGCAATCACCTTGAGAAGCAGTAAAGAGATCAAACCTCCGAAAAAGACAGAGTATGCACCAAAAGAGCAAAGCAAAGCAAAAGTGGACAACAAGGAAGCAGATGATAGTAAAGAGGACGACAATGTTCTAGGCGACAATGGTACCCCTAAGCATAAATTTTCACCTCTCTCTGATTATAAACCGGTACCCCATTTTCCTCTTGCTCTGACAGAAAAAAGGAAATATGAGAATAATTCAAATTTATATGAAACTTTTCATCAATGCGAGGTAAAAATTTCATTGTTAGATGCTATTAAAGAAGTACCTCGTTTTGCTAAATTTCTGAAAGAATTATGTACACATAAGAGAAAACAAGTACATAAAAGATATGAAAAGGTACAAGTAGGAAAGAATGTGTCGGCAATAATTCAAAGAAAACTTCCTACTAAATGTCAAGATCCAGGAATGTTCACTATCCCTTACAAGATAGGTGACACTAGATTTGAAAAAGTCATGTTAGACTTAAGAGCATCCATTAATGTCATGCTATATTCTATATATGCTTCTTTGAAACTTGAACCTTTGAATAGAACTGGTACTATGATTCAGTTGGCTAATAGATCTAACACTTATCCTAAGGGTATAGTAGATGATGTTCTTGTGCAAGTAGATAATTTGATTTTTTTCTGCTGATTTTTATGTGCTTGATATGGAGAATGGTGATCAAAATACTCCTATTTTGTTCGGAAGACCTTTCTTAAAGACATCAAAAACTAAGATTGATGTTCATAGTGGTACATTGACAATGGAATTTGATGGAGAAATTGTTAAGTTTAATATTTTTGATGCCATGAAATGTCATAATCCTGTTTACTCTGTTGAAGTGATCGATTCTTTAGCACATAAAATTTTTGAAACTGATGAAAAGGGTGAATTGGAAACGACATGCAGTCAGAATCCTGGGAAAGAGAATGAGGAGTTGAAGAAAACTGTTGCGACTTTAAATGGGTCCCCGAAAGCAGGTAATGATCCGTACTTTGACTTACCTAACAAGAATTCTTTATCTTCTATTTTGCAAGATCACATTCTAGATTTGAAGCTTCTCTCTAATCATCTCCAATTCCAATTCATTGAAGAGGGAGTAAAACATTCATATCCAATGCAAGAGAGTTTGAACAAGTCCATGATAAATGGAGTAAAGCTGGATGAGATTATCAAAATTCAAGAGGAATGAGTGACGTAGTGATTTGGCATGTTGTCAAGCCAATGACGATAAACAAAGGCGTTGCTTGGGAGGCAACTCAAGGGGAGTATAATTTTCTTTCTTTTTATTTTTGATTTTATATTTTAGTTATTTGTGCCTTTTTCTTTACATTTTATTTTACATTGGGGACAATGTAAATTTTAAGTGTGGTGGAAGGGATTTAGGATTTTTGTTATTTTTAGGTCATATTTTGAAAATTTTAGGAAATTTTCAAAAAAATTAAAAATTTGAATTTTATGGGTATATTCACTGCAAACCCTCACGAAACAAAACTCGTCCACTTAGGGTAACCTTGGGGTTTAAAGGCTTGTTGCACATGCTAAGTGTAACCATATTTCTTACGAAAATGGATTAGTATTTTATTATTTTTAGGATGTGTTATTTTAACAATGAGTTAATTGGATTTTATATTTTTAGCCAATGATAAAAATCTTGATTTATGTTTTATAACTCTTGGAAACATAATAAATTTTGCTTAGTCTGAATTTTGACTTATGGTTGATATTTACTTTGCTTGAGATCCTTTAAATTTTTAGGTACTTATATCCATTTGCTCTATATCTTATTTGATCATTATTTAAAGTGAAACATAAGACAAAATATAATTTGGAGGAGATGATTTAAGTACTTTTTCTAGGATTGTTAAAAATGATTCTTGTGGTGGGTTGAGATGGAACGTAAAACGCACTCACTCATAAACACGTGAAAAAGTGAGATGGAGTATAAAATGCACTCATTGAAAAAGAAAAAAAAGAGAAAGAAAGAAAGAAAATGGGATGGAGCATAAAATGCACCCATTAAAAAGAAAAAAAAATTGGAAAAATATTTGAAAAATTGATATTAATAATCCTATTGTATATAATTGTTTGAAACCTTTTAATCTTCTGAGTTATATTTGTCTGTATTAGTTGAAAGAGTGATGTAAAAAGTAAGTATATTGAGTTTTGTTGTATGTCTTTTATAAGGTAATTAATGACCAAAGTTTATCTGAGTTTTGATTAGTTTGATATACAAAAGGTCTTGAGCAAGGTAAAATTGATAAATATGTTGAAGTTCTAGATTTTGCATATAACGACCCCGAAATTCGATCCACTTTATTCTCTTAAATCTTGTATTTATTAAACATCAATTGCCTTATGTCCAAATTTCGGTCCGTTAATAAATTTTTCATCACCTTCTTTAATCCTTTAAATTGACTTTAAATTATCAGTTACCGAATTTTTCGGTATAATTTTTTTTTTCTTTTTCACAATTCGATCATTGTATTAAAGTATTTGAATATTTAAAATCCTTACATTCTAGATCCTAGTCCCTGGATCACAACCTTAACTTTTTCTTTCCGTTACACGTATCATAAAGCTCATCATTTAAAATTTAATATTGTATATATCCATACAACATCTTTCGTTTCATAAATCATAACTAAATTATTTAATAATTTCTATCGTAACATCTATTTAGTGCAATCACAGTTCAAAATTTAACTTTACTTATCCTGTCTGGATTCGACATATACAAATGAAACATCATTATAAACTTAACACATGTGTCCACATAGAATGGAGAATATAACAAAACGTTTCCAACCTTCTAGTCAATTCATCTCTAAATTAATCCGATATTCTTGAAATTCATTTCTTTCCTGCAAAAATGTTTATTAAGCAAGTAATGAGCACAACAGCTCAGCAAGTTCAACAGTTTATGCTTCACGTAGCACATTGCTCAACATGCTCTGTGTGTGTCATACATTATGTGTTGTGCTTCTACTTGAGCAGTATATCTCATATATATATTTATATCGTTGCACAAAGCAAACATTGTGGTCGTATTAATCACGTATCACATAGCACATAATTTGTATGCATTTAGAATAAGAATTACATATCATAACAATCTAACATTTAACATAAAAGGACTGAAGAACTTGTCTGTCGTCCAATTATTTAAATTGATAGCTCAACCCCTTAACTCGATCAACCTATGATCATAAAATAATCAAATAATAATTATTTATCTCTTTATGATATTAATTTACTTAATTAATATCATCTCTTGGCCAATTATTAATTTATATGGTTAATTATATTAACATCGTCCCTTAAATATTAATATTACTTAATATCAACTCCTTCACTTCGGACAACCCAGCTCATCGAACAAATTTTAACATATCTGGTTGTCCAAAAAAATTTTATTTAATCATTTTCTAACCTTTAAACTCATTAGATTAATATTTAAAATATTTAAATATTAATCCCCAATATTTAATATTTTTACAAAAATATTAAATTTAAATGCTCAAACATCAATTCTATATTTTTAGTATTTTTCTATAATTTTCTATTATTTTAAAACAATTTTTAAAAATTTATTTAATTAAAAACTGATTCGGGGGGGATTTTGATAATTTCCGCGCCCTTAGGGACATAACCAGAATTTCCCGGAAAGACCAAGGGCATTTTCGTAATTTCAGTGGTCAAAGGACACGGTCGGTATTTTTGGAAAAGCCCAGGGGCACGCTGGTAATTTCCAGCGTTGCCGTCGGCCGCGCATAAGCGCGGCCCCTCGCTACCGACGCTAAAACGGCGTCGTTTCCCAGCTGTTCTTCCAGCCCCGCGCTTGGCGCGGCTTCCCCCCCTTCCCGCATCCCAAAACGCCCTCGTTTTGGTCTAGTTCCAGGAAAAATTTGTCCGTGCATTGCGCGGTGCTCCTTTTTCTTCTTTTTCCAGTTTTTTTCTTCCGGCAGAAAATCAATTAGCACAAAATACACCATTTTGCTCCAATTTTTCAACACAAAATCATTCTAAAAATTACATAATTCATATATATACATCCTAAAATTATTTAGAATAATTATTCTAATTATTTAAAATTTTCCATAAATTATATTTAATACCCAAAATAAAATCATTAAATTAATTTTATACCTTCTAAAACATTCCTTTGAAGCCTTTCTTCCTCTTAATAGCATCAACAATCCTCTCTTGTGGTGGCCATGGAGGTTTCCGGCAAAGGTGGTGGTGTTCGGATGGAAGGGGAAGGAGAGTGGATTATTTTTGCTTTGTTTTCTTTTATTTTCTTTCTTTTTCTTTCCTCCCCTTTTCTTGATTTTCTTTTCCTTTTATATACCTTGCATTTATGACTTGGTTTTAATTTATACACACACGTTGGCCAAAATTTCCGCCGCCTTTCACCATCTTGAAACTTTCGGATTTGGCAAAAAAATGAAGCATAAAAATATTTTAAACACATTACGTAAATATTTCGTGTAATAAATATTTTATATAATGTATATAAAATATTTATTTTAATTCACCTAAAATCGTATCATAATTTATAAATAATTTTAATACCTCTTTTGGTTACTTTTCTTAATAAATTTTGTACACGCATAATGTCATGCATGTAACTTTATGAGATAATTTATACCTCCAAAATTCATAAAATAATTCATATAACAAATAAAAATTATTTTTCATAATTTTTCACTTCATTACTTGGACAACATGTTACACTAACATGTTCACGATTTTCAAATATTATCCTTCATAAAAGTCATAACAATTCAATTATGCATAAACATAATTTTTAATGAATTAAAACATTCCTTTTTTCTCATTTAATTTTATTTCTTTACATTTCACATTAATTTCTTTATATATAAATTATATAATTTAATATTATATAATTTATATAATTACATTCTCCTTTTAACTAATTTCTTAAATTCCTCCATAATTATTAATTAATTATATAATCAATAATTATACATTCATTAATTCTCTCATTATTTTAATACTCTTATATAATTATCTTTATAATTTATATAATTATAATTTCCTTTATACATCACTTTAAATTTTCTTATATAAATTATATAATTTATTATTATATAATTTATATAATTAAATTTCTTCTCAATCAATTTTTAAATTTTCACCATAATTATTAATTAAATCTAAAATCAATAATTACAATTTTATTAACTTCCTCATTCGCTTTTCATTTAAAATTGGATTAATTTAATTATTAATCTCTTAATTTTTCCTAATTAATAACATTTATAATTATCACTTAAACATATATATTTATATATATACAAATATATATATATACATATCTAATTTAATATATTTCATATTATCACGTAACCTCAATTAAATCATAATTTTTGCATTCCCATTTAATTGTACAATTTATTGTTCATTTACCTGAAATTTCTCTTATTCTTGGTAAATTTTTTTTAAACAATTTATTTACTTTTCAATTACTTAAGTTCAATACCATTTATCATAATCTCTGCCCAGATTTAATTTACTAATTAAATCTCATAACATACCTTAAATCACATAAAATAATAATTAACTTAAACAATCTTGATAATTTTATCAATTAAATTCTCATTTAATATTATTAAAGAAATTCTGAAAATTCGGATCCTTACATTCTTCCCCCCTTAACAGGATTCCGTCCTCGAAATCACAATTGCCGTAATATCCATACGTATTTTTCTAGCAACTTGCTATACCTTTATCTTGATAAATAACAACTAAATCTATAATAATCATATTTTACCTCATAACTCACATGGATAACCCCATAATGGTCATAACTGCTAGAATATTCAATTCTTAACTCAATTTATAATTTCTTTATAATCTTTCTTGATGCACTTATTGAGATAATTTCTCATTCTCTGAAAATTTCTTTTCTTTAATCATACACTTATTTTTACTCAATCAACTTCTTGCTTACTCTTTATTACACATCATTTACATTCTACACATTCATCCTTCTTTTCTTAATTCATATAAATCTTCTTTTTCACTTCATAAATCATTCCTTAATACCTCTATTATTCCATTAGGTTTTAAACACTAACCTTTACTTAATTATATTGTAATCTTTATTTGAAATTATTCTAAAATCTTGGGGTGCCACATTCACCCCTCCTTCATAAAATTTCGTCCTCGAAATTTCTATGTACTCATACTTCATTCATTTGTAACATACACAATTTTTTTACATTTATTCCACATATCATTTATTTCCTTCCTTTCTCGTAGTTATTGTACATTGCAATTTTCTAATCCACCACATTTCATAATTTATTTACTTCACAATTATTACTTTCATTATCACTCACATTTAAATAATACTACCCTATCCTACCGTCCAATCTTCATAAGAGTAGAGAAAAAATAAAACTTTTCGTAGTATGCTGAATGAACTTTTACCCCGGTTAACAATATTTCACTCCCAGAGTACCTCATACTGCAACCCATTAAAATAATGAATTTTCATAACATTCTTAACATGATCCCGATTTACAGTACTTCGCTCCCCGAGTACCTCATACTATAAACCCTGACAGTGGATCAGTCTGTCATTAAAATGATGGATGTTTCACCATACATGTGTTTCTTATGTCAGGTGACCATTTGATCAACCTGCAACATTCTTAATCTTTTTGTTCATCTCAGCCTTAGAATTCATTCAAAAGAAATTTGTTTAGTTTTTAACTTTCAAAGAATGTGAATTCAATATATTTCAAAATTCGTCTAGCTGAATCAATAGCTTAGACTTATATTTCTTCAATGCTTGTCTAGCCAGATCAATTGGCATAAACAATTTATAATTCGCGAAAATTTTTAAAACATTCATTATGTCAAAACTTTTCAAAATGTCTAGCCGAGTCAAATGGCATTGACTTATAGTTTTGACATACTTTTATAAATTAAAATCATTTATGACTTCATGTTACCGCATCATCTTGACAGTCCGTTGAGAATTCCGTCGTTAATAATTCCTACACCATACTTTATGGTATTGAATCATATTATGACGAAATAATACCGCACCGTCTCAACAACACGTTGAGCATTCCGTCATTCATCGTAATTACACTGGGCTAAAAGGTGCATGGATGATTCTTTTGAAATACATTTTGATGTTAAAAATATTTTTGTCTAGCCGAAACAAGTAGCATAGACATTTTTTTTTATCGCTTTAAAATTTCTTTTGTACTTTTCAAAGCACATTCGTGCCAAATTAGCTTGAGGCCAAAAATTTCGAAGTCTAGCAAAGCTAGAAGAATGGGAATATCCTAAATTCCCTAACATTCACCTTCAGTTTCTTCACTTAAATATTTAATTTATTGCTAGAACTATTTTCATTTATCATATTGAAATTTCTATCTACTCCAACTTTTCTATACCCCCGTATAGTTCATCAAACTTATCACACATTATGAGTCCAAGAACTTACCACAAGAATATGAGTTTAGAAGCTTGTCCTAACAATATGTAGTCTGAGAACATATCAAAGACTGTCCATATGCTGAGGGGCTCAAAACATACCATACGATTATGAGTCATGGACTTACCATATGCATGAGTTTTAAGAACTCGTGCCTAAACTTAATATTATTTATCTATCAAAACTGTTAGCGCGACTCTTAACATTTCAATGATTATCACATAGTAACTAAGTAAACACAAGTCCCCTGCCCATACAAAGGATTGTGCAACTCAATCACCACGTGAATTCTCAAATGAAATTTCGTACCAAAGCTTTCTACCCCCTTATCATAACCTTTCTGTCTTTTATGTCCGATCATTCTTTGAATTCTTCTTGTACTATTTCATAGTACCATATACCTTTTGGACCATTAATAGGTCTCTCTGTTATTTCACATTCTCACTTAATCCCATCATGATCTTGCTTTACAATCTATTTCTTACTTGCTTCATTTATCTCGTGATCGTATCGTAGTACGATCCCCTTATTATTCCTGATCATATTATTATGATCTCTTTCTATACTTTTTTGAATTATCTTGTCATCTTTATTGCTTAAATCAGGTGTCCCCTGATTTTCTTTGAGATTCATCTTTGAATCCATTCAAATATTCTTTCAGATATATTCTTAATTAATCTTATGAATTTTCTCAATTCCTTACCTTCGTTCAGATCTTTCTTAACATCTTTATTCCTTTCTTATAATCTTCTATCTTTCATATTTCCTTTACTTTAACCCATATTAGAGAACTGTATTTCTTAACTTATATCTTTCCATTTTAATTCCCTCATGTTCATCAAACTTATCACGTATTTGGACTCAGGAACTTACCATAATCATATGGTTGAGGAGCTTGTCCTAGTCAGGCCATAGTCGCTCATTCGCTAAAGGGGCTCTACCATATAATCATGAATCACGAGTTTACCATACGCTTGAGTTTTCAGAACACTCAACTAACCGTACTCTTTCCTACTTTAGGTTATAGCCTAAGGTGTCATTTTCCTAAAGGTTATAACCTCTAGCTCTGATACCAACTGTAACGTTTATCCTTCACTCGGCTTTTCAACCTTGCTTAGGATAGCACCCAACAGTTGTACCTATCAGCTTACCACCTATATTTTAGGCGTCCCCTACGAAGAGTCTGGCTTCGGTGCATTCCCTTAAACCACTAGGACATCACCAGCGAGAGGCTCGAGACTCTTTCTTTATGGCTCTGATGCCAACTGTAATGACCCCGAAATTCGACCCACTTTATTCTCTTAAATCTTGTATTTATTAAACATCAATTGCCTTATGTCCAAATTTCGGTCCGTTAATAAATCTTTCATCACCTTCTTTAATCCTTCAAATTGACATTAAATTATCAATTACCGAATTTTTCGGTATAATTTTTTTTTCTTTTTCTCAATTCGATCATTGTATTAATGTATTTGGATATTTAAAATACTTACATTTTGGATCCTATTCCCTGGATCGTAACCTTAACTTTTTCTTTCTGTTACACGTATCATAAAACTCATCATTTAAAATTTAATATTGTATATATCCATACAACATCTTTCGTTTCATAAATCATAACTAAATTATTTAATAATTTCTATCGTAGCATCTATCTAGTCCAATCACAGTTCAAAATTTAACTTTACTTATCCTGTCTGGATTCGACATATACATACGAAACATCATTATAAACTTAACACATGTGTCCACATAGAATGGAGAATATAACAAAACGTTTCCAACCTTCTAGTCAATTCATCTCTAAATTAATCCGATATTCTTGAAATTCATTTCTTTCCTGCAAAAATGTTTATTAAGCAAGTAATGAGCACAACAGCTCAGCAAGTTCAACAGTTTATGCTTCACGTAGCACATTGCTTAACATGCTCTGTGTGTGTCATACATTATGTGTTGTGCTTCTACTTGAGCAGTATATCTCATATATATATTTATATCGTTGCACAAAGCAAACATTGTGGTCATATTAATCACGTATCACATAGCACATAATTTGTATGCATTTAGAATAAGAATTACATATCATAACAATCTAACATTTAACATAAAAGGACTGAAGAACTTGTCTGTCGACCAATTATTTAAATTGATAGCTCAACCCCTTAACTCGATCAACCTATGATCATAAAATAATCAAATAATAATTATTTATCTCTTTATGATATTAATTTACTTAATTAATATCATCTCTGGGCCAATTATTAATTTATTTGGTTAATTATATTAACCTCGTCCCTTAAATATTAATATAACTTAATATCAACTCCTTCACTTCGGACAACCCGGCTAATCGGACAAATTTTAACATATCCGGTTGTCCCAAAAAAATTTATTTAATCATTTTCTAACCTTTAAACTCATTAGATTAATATTTAAAATATTTAAATACTAATCCCCAATATTTAATATTTTTACAAAAATATTAAATTTAATACTCAAACATCAATTCTATATTTTTAGTATTTTTCTATAATTTTCTATTATTTTTAAACAATTTTTAAATATTTATTTAATTAAAAATTGATTCTGGGGGCATTTTGGTAATTTCCTCACCCTTATGGACCTAACCGGAATTTTCCGGAAAGTCCAGGGGCATTTCTGTAATTTCAGTGGTCAAAGGACACAATCGAGATTTCTGGAAAAACCCAGGGGCACACTGGTAATTTCCAGCGTTGCCGTTGGCCGCGCATTACGCGCGGCCCCTCGCTACGGACGCTAAAACGGCGTCGTTTCCCAGCTGTTCTTCCAGCCCCGCGCTTGGCGCGGCTTCCCCCCCCTTCCCGCGTCCCAAAACGCCGTCGTTTTGGTCCAGTTCCAGGAAAAATTTGTCCGCGCATTGCGCGGTGCTCCTTTTTCTTCTTTTTCCAGTTTTTTTCTTCCGGCAGAAAATCAATTAGCACAAAATACACCATTTTGCTCCAATGTTTCAACACAAAATCATTCCAAAAATTACATAATTCATATATATACATCCTAAAATTATTTAGAATAATTATTCTAATTATTTAAAATTTTCCATAAATTATATTTAATACCCAAAATAAAATCATTAAATTAATTTTATACCTTCTAAAACATTCATTTGAAGCCTTTCTTCCTCTTAATAGCATCAACAATCCTCTCTTGTGGTGGCCATGGAGGTTTCCGGCAAAGGTGGTGGTGTTTGGATGGAAGGGGAAGGAGAGCTGATTATTTTTGCTTTGTTTTCTTTTATTTTCTTTCTTTTTCTTTCCTCCCCTTTTCTTGCTTTTCTTTTCCTTTTATATACCTTGCATGTATGACTTGGTTTTAATTTATACACACACGTTGGCCAAAATTTCCGCCGCCTTTCACCATCTTGAAACTTTCGGATTTGGCAAAAAAATGAAGCATAAAAATATTTTAAACACATTACGTAAATATTTCGTGTAATAAATATTTTATATAATGTATATAAAATATTTATTTTAATTCACGTAAAATCGTATCATGATTTATAAATAATTTTAATACCTCTTTTAGTTACTTTTCTTGATAAATTTTGTACACGCATAATGCCATGCATGTAACTTTATGAGGTAATTTATACCTCCAAAATTCATAAAATAATTCATATAACAAATAAAAAAAAATTATAATTTTTCAATTCATTACTTGGACAACATGTTACACTAACATGTTCACGATTTTCAAATATTATTCTTCATAAAAGTCATAACAATTCAATTATGCATAAACATAATTTTTAATGAATTAAAACATTCATTTTTCCTCATTTAATTTCATTTCTTTACATTTCACATTAATTTCTTTATATATAAATTATATAATTTAATATTATATAATTTATATAATTACATTCTCCTTTTAACTAATTTCTTAAATTCCTCCATAATTATTAATTAATTATATAATCAATAATTATACATTCATTAATTCTCTCATTATTTTAATACTTTTATATAAATTATATAATTATCCTTATATAATTTATATAATTTATTATTACATAATTTATATAATTACATTTCTTCTCAATCAATTTCTAAATTTCCACCATAATTCTTAATTAAATCTAAAATCAATAATTACAATTTTATTAACTTCCTCATTCGCTTTTCATTTAAAATTGGATTAATTTAATTATTAATCCCTTAATTTTCCCTAATTAATAACATTTATAATTATCACTTAAACATATACATTTATATATATACAAATGTATATATATATACATATCTAATTTAATATATTTCACATTACTACGTAACCTCAATTAAATCATAATTTTTGCATTTCCATTTAATTGTACAATTTATTGTACATTTACCTAAAATTTCCCTTATTCTTGGTAAATTGTTTTTAAACAATTTATTTACTTTTTAATTACTTAAGTTCAATACCATTTATCATAATCTCTGCACAGATTTAATTTACTAATTAAATCTCATCACATACCTTAAATCACATAAAATAATAATTAATTTAAAAAATCTTGATAATTTTATCAATTAAATTCTCATTTAATATTATTAAAGAAATTCTGAAAATTCCGATCCTTACATTGCATAGTTTTGAAATTTTCTTTGAGTTATCATTTAAAAAATCTTTGAGGCTAATGTTAAAATTTATATTAATTTATTGCTCGAGTAAGTTGTTTGGTTATTATTTTTAATTTTTATTCTTCATTTGCTTGAGGACAAACAAAGAGTTAAGTGTGGGGGTATTTGATAAATGTATTTTATATCAATTTATTAGATATTTTATGCTTAATTATTTGTGAGTTTTTAAGTATTTTTAGTGTTTTATGTGTTTTATTTATTATTATGCATTATTATTATTTTTACTATTTTTATATTATTTTTATTTATTTTTAATTACTATATATATTATTTTGTAGGAAAAATGAAGCTCGGAGGCAAAATGGTAAATATTGAACTGGTAGGGGCAAATCCGTAATTACGGGAAAAGTCGTCGCCCGCGTATGGCGCGGGACTGGAAGGAATAAGAAGCACGGAGCAGAACGACGTCGTTTGGCTTAAGCAGAAGCAGCAGACTCCGCGCCATGCGCGGTCGAACCAAAAAGCAAAAGAACCCACACAATGCGCAAGTGTTGCAGAATGAATTGATGCAGCGGGCGCATGGGCGTGGTTGGCAGCTGCTGCCTTTTTCTTCCTCTCTCCTTTACTGCGTGTCAGGCAGCTATTTGGCTGTTCTAGTTCCTCTTTTTCCCGGAATGTTCTAGCAAATTAATAAAATCCAAAAACAATTTGGAATATGAAAATAAATAATAATTTTTATATTTATATATATAAAATTTTAATCCTATTAGGGTTTGAAAAGTGTAATTCCTATTAGGGTTAGGATAATTATGTAGCCTATAAATAAAGGGCTTGCGATACAATATAATAGACAACTTTCATTAGAAAAATTATCTTCTATTCTTTGGTGTTCTCTACAACTATGAGTAGCTAAATTATTTTTCTTGGCTTAAGTGATTGAAGCCATCAAGATTTCTTCACTGTGAGATCTAATTTATTTTAATTGTTCACTTTATATTTTGAGTATTGAATATTTTTCTTCCTTAAATTTTATGATCGATTCGTTTGATTGTTAGGGTGCACACTAGTTTATTATTCGTTGAAATCTATTGCTAAATTAAATATTAAATCGGTAATCGCTTGGTCACTTTAATTTGCGAAGTAACTAAGATTAATAATTATTTTGCATATCAAAAGATTGTTTTATCTTAGGAAAAATATTCATCTAAATTAAATGCAGACGCTTGGATTGTGTTATTTAGTTCAACGATCTCTCTAATTCTTAAAGCTTCTACTAAATTAAATCTTTAGCGCTTGTTATAAATTATTTAGTAGTAAGGGTTATTTAGATCGCTTGTTTCTACTTAACTAAAATTAAGGAGAGATAGAAAAATTATTCGAATGAGAGTAATTATTCCACGTTGAATATTTAAAATATGAATTGAGTTATTCTTTCATCAGTGATCAGTTATAAATTCTTGACGGTAGATGTTAACTTAAACCAAGGCTTTTTCTTCTTATTTATTTCATTAAATTACTTGCATATTTATTTTAGTTAGTTTTATTTAAACTATTTCTTTAATTAAAAATTCTCCAATTTTGGTTTACAAAACATAAAATTAAATTAATCATTCTATGTGGGATCGACTTTGTTGACTTGGTCACACTCCATACATCCCTATGTTTTGATGATGGCATGTTATAATAATATGTATTGCTTTATTTATTAACCTTGCAGCAAGCTTAATTGCATCCTGAAGGAGAAAAACAGAATTCTGCATCAATACAGCAAGCCAGTTACTAAACTGGATTAAAATGTCATTCTGCTAAACTGTCTAGGAAGGTGCATGAACGTAATTTGTCTATTCAGCATGCCACATACCAAAGCTGGATTGGGATTGCAAAAGTATTAGAGCTAAAAGGATCTCAGGCGTGATCTTAGTTCAATGTAAGATCTTAGTTTGAGTAGTTAATTCAATCAAGGCCTTCTAGATTGCATTGCATACATGGTAACATTAATTAAATTCCTCCTTGTCGTAGTACTAAGATAGAGTTTGCACTGTTTTAATATGATCAGTGCCATATATAATTATAACAGTCAATATATTTCAGAATTACCACAAATAACATATGATGAGTATGATTATAAAATCCTTCCTTATATATAATGAATTAATCAAATCTAATAAAGAAATAACCTGTCTGCATTTAAAAGGGTATATTGATTGATGGGTTTGATGGAAATATCAAAACTGGTAAGGTGCAAACCTTCCATGTTAAACATTGGGTTGATTGGCATTTTAGGTTTGAAAACATATATCAATCAGTGACTTAATTTCTGGGATTACCTGTGTATCACATATCTTTCTAAACGGTAATATTGGTCAGTCATGATTGATGGGCATCACAGTTATTGATATTACGTATCAATCAAAGGGTTAAATCAGGGTTTTCTTCTATACGAAAATATGGTTTTCAGAAAAATCTCAAATTTATTAAAACCTGTTTCTATCGTGATTGATGCTGTCAATCACCATATATTATGCCGAGTCTTTTATCCCCTCACGGTAACATACTGTTTTTGGAAATCATCTTTACCAGTCTTGGGTATATAAATATATGGCTCCTCACTCAGAAAAGAAAAAAAAAAAATTCCAGAAAACATACTCGAGCATTTCTGAAGAATGTTAGTCTGTTCATCATCTGTTTGCAAGCAAGCAATATGGTAGTGTGAAGATCTCAAAGCAAGTTACCAAAATACTTAGTCAAGATCATACCCTATCTCGGTAATACTGTTTCATTATTGATCATTGCATATAGTAGGCCTTGTATTGTTTTATCTCTCTTGCTTTGATCATAGGACTGTTTGTATTATTTTATCAATTTCATTCTATCTAATAAGAGGGATTACAATTAGTTCACAAGGAAGCTTAGGAGCTTGGTGAGTCAAGGAACTTAAAGGAGCACAAGGGTGCAATAGTAAGAATATAGTGCTTGGGAGGATAAGTCCTCAAAAAGAAAGTGAACTTGAATTGTAAATAAGATAAACTGTGAAGTAAATTTATCAATAAAAGAAGTATCCAATATCATTTGGTATTGAACGTGGAGTAGGCCACTAGACTAGTGGGTAGGGGCCGAACCACATAAAAATCTCGGTGTTTGTGTGATTGATTATCGTGTGATTTGATTTAACTGGTTTTCTTGTGAACATATATAAACTGTGTACCAAACAGGTTACCAGATATAATCTGTATCAAAACAGTAACCGATTCAGCCTACTGGATTTCTAATTCAGCAAACTATAATAACATTCAACATACTATTTTGGTTATCCAGCAGACTGTTTTATATATTTAGCATACGGTTTTACAAACAGTTTCATTAATACCAAAATTGGACATAGATTCTCCCACACTTATTCAACCGCCCCCCCCCCCCCCCCTTCTAAGTGTGCTTACATTATATTTCAATTGGTATCATAGCTTGGCTCTACTTATCTTGGTCTTAAAGGTGACTTGTAGGGTAAGATCTTGTTATGGCACAATACGGAAGTAACGTACAAGAAGGGCAATCAACCAATCGGCCTCCATTGTTACATGGAACTGAAAATTACAACTTTTGGAAGTTTCGAATGAGGATCTATCTAAAAAGGGATCCTTGTGAGTGGTGGGTTGTAGAAAATAGTCCAGTTACTCTAAGAAATGATGATGGTACTCCAAAAGTTCTAACTGAAATGGATTCAACCGAAGTATACATGACATCTTATGACTCGAAGGCAATGAACACATTACTTAGTGGCATGGTACAATCTGAAATAGATAAAGTTTCATCATGCAACACGACCAAGGAGATTTGGGATACACTAAAGGTAAGTCATGAGGGAACATCAAAAGTAAGAGAGCTAAAACTAAGCATGCTTATGCACGATTACAAGATGTTCAAATTAGAAAGAGAAGAACCATCAAAGAAGCATAGGCTAGGTTTCTAGTGCTCATGAACTCCTTAAAGTTACTCGATAAGACAATTCCTCAAGCTGAGATCAACAGAAAACTACTTCGGGCTATGCCCAAAAGGTTTGCGTCAAAAGTAACTACACTTCAAGATTCTTCTACTATTTCTGTTATAGATACATTAACTTTCTTTGGTGAGTTAGAAGAATATGAACATCAATTAAAAAGATATGATGAGGAGGAGGAAACTCCTAGAAAAAAGGTGTTAGCTCTTAATACAGGAAAAGAAGATGAAACAAGTGATGAATCAGATGAAGAAAATGACATGCTATCTAGGAAGCTAAAAGGGATGCTACAAAGAAAAAACAAAAGGAAGAATTTCACACCGTTCAACAAGCTCAAAGGAAAGTTAAATGAAGAAACGTGCTTTGAATGTGGTCGACCAGGTCATTTTAAAAAGGACTGTTTTCAATTGAAGAACAAAGGAAAGACAAATTTCAACAACAATAAGAAGAAGGCACTAGTAACATGGAGTGATGATTCAGACATAGAAATCGATGCAACTGACGAAATCGCTCAAGTATGCTTCATGGGACTTGAAGGATAAACAAGTGAGGTAACTTCTACTGAGTATAATTTGTTGAAATAGGAAAATATAAAATTAAAAGAAAAAAATATGTATTTAAAAATTTTTATAAGCACACTAATGAATGAGGTTGATACCCTAATAGAAGAAAAATAAGAAATGGAAAAACTGTCACAAGATGTGAGAATTCTTAATGCTAAAAATGATTACCTAGATAATTATAATAAAATACTTTATAATAAAGTAAATCATATGAATAGTGAAAATGAGAAATTAAGAAATGAAATAAAAATGAGAGATGTGTGTATTGATGTTTTTAATGATAATTCATGCACAAAAGAGGATAATGATAAGACTAGAGAATTACAAAAAGAAATTGAATCATTAAAAGTATCACTAGCTAGGTTTGTTCAAGGAAAAAAAAAATTAACAATCATGTTAGAAAAACAAAGACCTAGCTATGAAAAACAAGGAATTGGGTTTCAAGAAACAACTAAAAAGATTAATACAAAAATATTGAAATCACAAGTTACATTGAATTACTGTTATCCTTTCATTACATGTCAAAATTGTGGAACTAAAGGACATTCTAATTGCAAAAAAAAAGATTAAGAAGGTTTGGGTAAAGAAAAATAAAACAAATGTTACTAACACAAATGGACCCAAAAAGAAATGGATACCAAAACAATAAACTGTATTCCTACTTCAGGTATGCCTCAAAGCAAAAGTTTCATCTCAAAAATGGGTTTTAGATAGTGGATGCTCTCGACACATGACGGGTGATAAAGATAATTTTTTGGAACTATCTCTCAAAAGGAAAAATGGAACTGTTACGTTTGGAGATAACAAGACTTGTGAAATAATAGGAAAAGGTAAAATAGAAAATGCTAAGATTAGTATTAATAATGTTCATCTTGTCAAAGGTCTTGGATTTAACCTCATTAGTATAAGTCAACTCATGGATAGTGGTCATCAAGTTAAATTCGAAAAGGATAAATGTTCTATTTTTCATGGCCCTAACAATGCTATTCTAGTTGCACAAAGAGAAGGAAATATATATACTATTGATTTTGAGCAACAGGAAAATGAGGTTTGTCTGTCGGCTATGGAAGATATGACAAATCTATGGCACAAGAGGTTGTGACATGTACACATGGATCTAATAAAGAAACTATCATCAAAAAATCTTGTGAGAGGACTGCCCAAAATCAACTATGAAAAGAAAGGAATATGTGCTTCGTGTCAACTTGGTAAGCAAATAAAAACATCATTCAAGGTCAAGAACCAGATATCAACTTCCTCACCCTTACAATTATTACATCTTGACTTATTTGGTCCAGAAAGACATGCTAGTTTAAATGGTAAGTTTTATGCATTTGTTATAGTTGATGATTATTCAAGATTCACGTGGGTTACATTTCTTAAAACTAAAGAGGAAGCTTTCGGAGATTTTGCTAAACTAACAAAGAATTTGGAAACAAAGTATAATCTAAAATTGGTAAAAATAAGAAGTGATCATGGTGGTGAATTTCAAAAAGATTTTATCTCATTTTATGAACAAAACGGAATTAGCCATGGATTCTCTGCACCAAGAACTCCACAACAAAATGGAGTGGTTGAAAGGAAGAATAGAACATTACAAGAAACGGCTCAAACATTATTGCAAGAGAGTAAGCTTCCACAAAAATTTTGGGCTGAAGCAGTAAATACATCATGCTATATTTTAAATAGAGTTCTAATTCGACCTATTCTTCTCAAAACTCCATATGAATTGCTAAACAATAAAATTCCTAATATAAGTTACTTCAAGGTGTTTGGTTCGAAATGTTTCATTTTAAATACTAGTGGTAACTTAGGAAAGTTTGATGCTAAATCATATGAAGAAATTCTCATTGGATATTCTCATCATAGCAAAGCATATCGTATTTACAATACTCATAAATATGTGGTTGAAAAATCTGTGCATGTGTGCTTTGATGAACCTAACATTGATTTGTCTAACGAAAAAGATGAGGATATAAGAAATATAGAAGAAAATAGAAATTCAGTAAATCAGAAAATCAAAAGCAGTCTATCAGATTCCAACTTAGCAGCCCAGAAAGATCAAACCAGCTCGTTAGATTCCTTAAATAATCAGATTTAGCCAACCAGAAGAGCAAACTAGGACACTGTTTTGGAAATCTCGGAAGACGAATTAAACAAATCAGATGAAGAACATCAGGATCCAAACTTAAATTCACAGGAGGAACAAATGCACAACATAGCAATGCCTAAAATCGCGAGGCATATTAAAAACCATCCTCCTGAAAATATTATTGGTGATATTAATCAAGAAGTTACCACAAGAAGAGGTGTACGTAATTTATGTGCATTTTCAACTTTCTTATCACAAATCGAACCAAAGAATGCAACAGAAGCATTACTTGATGAAAATTGGCTCTTGGCAATGCAAGAAGAACTACAACAATTTGAAAGATGTCAAGTATGAGAACTAGTTCCTACACCAAAAGGAACATCAATAATTGGAACCAAATGGATATTCAAGAACAAGCTAGATGAACATGGAAGAAATAAAGCAACACTTGTGGCTCAATGATACAATCAACAAGAGGGGATAGACTATGAAGAAACATTCGCCCCAGTTGCAAGATTGGAATCCATTCGAATACTCTTAGCATTCGCTTGTTACAAACAGTTCAGACTATATTAAATGGATGTAAAAAGCGCATTTCTAAATGGGTACATCAATGAGGAAGTTTACGTAAAATAGCCTCCTGGATTTGAACATGAAAAGTACCCTCATCATGTGTATAAGCTAAAGAAGGCACTCTATGGACTCAAACAAGCACCTAGGGCATGGTACGAAAGACTAAGTAAATTCCTTACTTTAAATGGGTTCACAAGAGGTAAAATTGACTCCATATTATTTATTAAGCATGAAAAGAAAGATATTATTATTGTGCAAATATATGTAGATAATATTATATTTGGAGCTACTAATAATATTCTGTGTGAGTGATTTTCCAAGTGTATGCACAAGGAATTTGATATGAGTCTAATGGGAGAACTGAACTACTTTCTGGGACTCCAAATCAAGCAAACCAAAGATGGCATATACATCTATCAGACAAAGTACATAAAGGAGTTCCTTAAAAGATTTGGGTTTGACCAGTCAAATCCAAAAAGAACCCCAATAAGCACCACAATCAAGCTCACTACAGATGATAAAGGCATCGATGTGGAAGTAACAAAATATCGAAGTATGATAGAAAGCTTATTATATTTGACTGCCTCAAGACCTGATATAATGTATAGTATTTGCCTATGTACTAGATTTCAAGCAAAACCAAAAGAATCACATTTAAATGATGTTAAAAGAATCTTTAAATATTTGTGTGGCACTATCAATTTCGAGTTATTTTATCTAGTATGTGAGAATTTTGATCTAATGGGTTATTCAGATGCAGACTATGCAAGATATCAAATTGATAGAAAAAGCACTAGTGGTGTTTGCACATTTTTAGATCAGAGAATGGTATCTTGGCATAGTAAAAAGCAAACATTTGTTGCCTTGTCTACAATCGAGGGAGAATACCTAGCTGTAGGAAGTTGTTGCTCTCAAATAATATGGATGCGTCAAACATTAATAGATTTTGATGTATTATGCAAAACTGTGCCTATTTACTGTGATAACATGAGCACAATAGACATATCTAGGAATCCTATTTAGCATTCTCGCATAAAACATATTGAAGTTAGGCATCACTTTCTTAGGGATAATGTGTCTAAAGGTTTAATTAAGTTAATATTCATTCCTACTGAGCATCAACTAGCTGATATCTTCACTAAACCACTCTGCGAAGAAAGGTTTTGCACCTTAAGAAGAGAACTTGGCATGTGCATAATTTCATGAAAACATACTAGTCTGTATGCTGAATTTCATCCCGAATACTGGTATATTATTATCTGTTCAAAATTTTCATATTTTTCCTGCATGATTTTTGGTGATTTAAATTGATATGAAACTTAATTTATGGAAACCAGGTTTTCAGTTAAGTAACTAGGTTCTTGATTTATAGCTAAATCAAAAATTAAGGAAACTTCATTTTAAACAAACTGCGTGGTTTTTGATAACCATGTCTAGATAAATATCAATCACTTGCCCAAATCGCAATATCATCTGTTTTTCTCTCTTACTTTACCAAAAAGATCTACTGTCTTCATCCTCTCCAAAAACCTTCACGGCAACTCAGAGTTATCTTCGATTCCTTAAGGATGAAGACCAGGACTTCTAAACGGCCACAAGTGGTGTCTGATTCAGATGAGGATACACCGATTACAGCCATAAAAACCAAACCAAACCCCAGTCAGTCTACAAAACCCAAAAAGCAGGCTCCAATAGTGACAAAGGTTACTGAACCAGCAATGGCGACTGGGTCAAAAAATTAAGGTAAACCATCCATCAATGGAGATCGTACCTAAAAAGGAACCAATGGCAGTAACAATCTCCTCCTTAGTATTTCAAAATTCAGCAACCATTTTCAGGGGTAACAACTTCGAAGCTCATTACAAAAATTCCATTATCTCAAACTCTTTTGTTTATGAAAAATCCATGGACTTATTTCTTTATCAAAACTCTGCTCTGCAAAATTTGTTTGAGCCATGTGGTATGGCTTCTATGATTTTTCCCCCATCTATTGCCTACCCTCAGTTAATCCAACAATTTTATGCAAATTTTGAGCTCAAACAGAATTCGTGCAGTTCTTTAGTTAAAAGGACTCTATTTGAATTAACTGGCAAAATCTTATACGATATTTTGTCCATATCATGTACAGGTCCATGCCCCTTTACATTTAAGGGTGCTATCAATGACCCCTTCCCTACTTTGACCCAATTATAAATTGTCAAATATGATAATTCGTTGACTGAGCTTGTGTTGCCCACTACTGTGGAAGTGTCCCCACTTGCAGCAGTTATCCATAAACTTCTACGATTCAATCTGTTGCCCCGAATTGGAGGTGGAACAAATTTCACTTATCAGGATCTAGTCTTAACTGCTATGATCCTTGAGGGTGAATCATTTAACTTTGATTTAATGATGCTCATGCATATGGATAGTTGTGTCAAGCAAACCAAAAAGTGTTTACCTTATGGTGGTTTACTCACTAAAATTTTTCAGTACTTTGATATTCCTCTCGATGGTGAAGTATCTATTCAGCTTGTTGAATCCATTGATTCTGACAATCTGAAAAGCTCAAATCTGTTATTTGTTGATGGAACTTTCACTCAAACACCTCGTGACCATTCATCTATACCTAATCCATCTAATCCTCCTTCAAACACAACCTCTGAAAATCCTGAAAGCTTGTCCATTCTCATTCAACTCCTCTCAAATTAGCAAGTGATGTAGAAGGATATAGGTGATATTAAGGACAGGCTTGGATGTTTGGAAAAGGGAAAAATTATGATGACAACTCCTACTGCTTCCTCCTTGTTCCATCAAGTTGAAGACGAGTTCATCGATCTGCAAGCTGGGTTTGTAACACAAATAAATGCCATGGTCTAAGCTCTACAGAGGAAGATGAATCGCAATGCATGTCAACTTAGTCATGAGCTGCAATTCGTAAGCCATCAGATAGGAGAATTAAGTGTGTTTGTAGCTTTGCAGACTAATGATATTCGATCTGAGTTTGGCCTTCGCCAGAGAGCATCTTTTGTACCTGACTGGATTAGAGCAAATTGGCTTGCTGAATATCAAGAAGATTTCCTGGATTTGCCCCTTCCTCCTGTAACTCATATCCCTCGACCTCCTCTATTTGCCAATAGGTTTTCTGAAGAAGAACGTGCTCACCGACGTCGACATCGTCCATACTTTACTCGTCATGCACAACTAGGAGTTAACATCGAGGAGATTCCCTAATCATCCCTGTCTCTTTCATTTAGTTAGTTAAAACTGTTGGTTTGATGTCATTGAATATTTTTGGATGTTTTGTTTAACAATTTGGCATTTCCTATAACATGCTACTGAATATTTAGATATTTTTATCTTTTTGCATGATGACAAAAAGGGGGAGAAAAAGCCTATGCAGAGTTTGAGGGGGAGCTTTATTGAAGCTCTGTTTATCTATATGTGTCTATCTAATTCAGATTATGTTTTTATTATGGTAATGTGCATGTATTCAGGGGGTGCAATCTGTATAGTGTTGTCATCATCAAAAAGAGGGAGATTGTTGACTTGGTCACACTCCATCCATCCCTATGTTTTGATGATGACATGTTATAATAATATGTATTGCTTTATTTATTAACCTTGCAGCAAGCTTAATTGCATCTTGAAGGAGAAAAACAGAATTCTGCATCAATACAGCAAGTTGGTTACTAAACTGGATTAAAATGTCATTCTGCTAAACTGTCTAGGAAGGTGCATGAACACAATTTGTCTATTCAGCATGCCACATACCAAAGATGGATTGGGATTGCAAAAGTATTAGAGCTAATAGGATCTCAGGTGTGATCTTAGTTCAATGTAAGATCTTAGTTTGAGTAGTTAATTCAATCAAGGCCTTCTAGATTGCATTGCATACATGGTAACATTAATTAAATTCCTCTTTTCGTAGTACTAAAATAGAGTTTGCAATGTTTTAATATGATCAGTGCCATATATAATTATAACAGTCAATATATTTCGGGATTAACATAAATAACATATGATGGGTATGATATAAAATCGTTCCTTATATATAATGAATATATCAAATCTGATAAAGAAATAACCTGTCTGCATTTAAAAGGGTAGATTGATTGATGGGTTTGATGGAAATATCAAAACTGATAAGGTGCAAACCGTCCATGTTAAACATTGGGTTGATTGGCATTTTAGGTTTGAAAACATATATCAATCAGTGACTTAATTTCCGGGATTACCTGTGCATACCTGTGTATCACATATCTTTCTAAACAGTAATATTGGTTAGTCATGATTGATGGGCATCACAGTTATTGATATTACTTATCAATCACAGGGTTAAATCAGGGTTTTCTTCTATACGAAAATATGGTTTTCAGAAAAATCTCAAATTGTTAAAACCTGTTTCTGTCATGATTGATGTTGTTAATCACCATATATTATGCTGAGTCTTTCATCCCCTAACGGTAGCATACTGTTTTTGGAAATCATCTTTACCAGTCTTGGGTATATAAATATATGGCTCCTCACTCAGAAAAAAAAAAAAAAAAAAAAAAAAAAAAAAAACCAAAAAACATACTCGAGCATTTCTGAAGAAGGTTATTCTGTTCATCATCTGTTTGAAAGCAAGCAAACTGGTAGTGTGAAGATCTCAAAGCAAGTTACCAAAATACTTAATCAAAATCATACCCTATCTCGGTAATACTGTTTCATTATTGATCATTGCATATAGTAGGCCTTGTATTGTTTTATCTCTCTTGCTTTGATCATAGGACTGTTTGTATTATTTTATCTATTTCATTCTATCTAATCAGAGGAATTACAATTAGTTCACAGGGAAGCTTAGGAGCTTGGTGAGTTAAGGAACTCAAAGGAGCACAAGGGTGCAACAGTAAGCATATAGTGCTTAGGAGGATAAGTCCTCAAAAAGAAAGTGAACTTGAATTGTAAATAGGATAAATTGTGAAGTAAATTTATCAATAAAAGAAGTCTCAAATATCATTTGGTATTGGACGTGGAGTAGGCCACTAGACTAGTGGGTAGGGGCCGAACCACATAAAAATATCGGTGTTTGTGTAATTGATTATCGTGTGGTTTGATTTAACTGGTTTTCTTATGAACATATATAAACTGTGCACCAAATAGGTTATCAGATATAATCTGTATCAAAACAGTAACCGATTCAGCCTACTGGATTTCTAATTCAGCATACTGGATTTCTAATTCAGCAAACTATAATAACATTCAGCATACAATTTTGGTTATCCAGCAAACTGTTTTATATATTTAGCGTACTGTTTTACAAACAGTTTCATTAATACCAAAATTGGACATAGATTCTCCCACACTTATTCAACCCCCCCCCCCCCCTCTTCTAAGTGTGCTTACATTATATTTCAGACTCTTACTTGCACTACTACATTAATATTTTTTCAAAGTAAGATTTTATATTTGGGTGCTTGCGACATCACACCAATAAGCAAATTAAAGACATTTGCTAGCTTTTCAGTATTGAGAAATATTCTCAAGTTTGTTTAATCAATCTGAACAATTCAATTCTATTAATTGTTAGTATCCAATATGCTATGTAGTGTTAGTGAATTAAACATAACAATTTTCTTTAAGTGAATTAATAAAAACATTAACATACATTCATTTTATTAATCACCAAGTTAATTAGGTTTTTATTTAAAATAGTGTCTCCCACTATTTTTTTCAAAGTATATTACCCTCCTTATATAGTTTGATATATCTAATTAAAGATTCGCTAGTGAGAAAAGGATCATATCGACATAAGTATAACAGTGTGTGTGCACAACAAACTATAATTTATTCAATAAGTAGACAACTCATTGTCAATTACATTAACATGTAACTCCTTTTTTATTTTGTCTCTTAGATTATTATGATCATGTGTGTGCACATCCAAATCAAAATTATATAAGTTAAGTCCAACCTAACATTTTTATATAAGTGAAGAGAAAAACATTATTCATGTGTGTGCACATCAAAATATAATTGTTCAATTCCTTTATAAACATCTTATGCAATAAAATATCTCAAATAATTGATATAAGCCTTGTGTGTGCACAACAAACTTATATTAAGTATTTGATACTTTATCGTCTTATTGTGCTAGAAGGCAACTGCTAGTTCTCAATGACACGAAAGATATCTAGAAGGGGGGGGGGGGGTTGAATAGGTTCTTTAAAACTTTTTCCTTATTTTGGTTTTAAGAAAGAATGAATTATTAATCAAATAGTTTAGCAAAGCGGAATATGATTTAGTTACCCCTTTTTTAAAATGTTAATGTAATAATTCAATAAGCAGATATAACAGTTATAGCAGTTAATAAACACAAGATGAAAGACACTAAATTTTAAGTGGTTCACAAGACTCCTACTCCACTGTTCTGCTCCTTGAGCAGCAAATCCACAAAGGATACTATTACAATTTTCGAATCACTAAGATTCCTTCAAGGCCGGCATTCTTGGAACTCTAGTTCACTAATAACTCTTCAAGTCCAGCAGACTTGGATCCTCTAGTTCACTAAGAACTCTTATCGTGAGTAGTGATGGTTTTGGTGTGCTACTAAGTTACGTTTAGCATAAGTTTTTGAAGAACTTAATAGCGAGACAAGATTCTTTTCAGTTTGATCTTTTTGAACTCTTGCGTATATCTTTCTTTTTTGTGTAATCCTTCCCCTCTTTTTTTGAGTATTGAATCTGGGCTTCTCATATAAAAGCTTTAAGATTTCTTCCCGTTTGAAATCTGCTCTTTTATTCAATTTTTGTCTGTTACCTCACAATGTAGAGTTATTAAATATTATATTCATTTAGCTCATTAATGCTCTGATGAGGTATTAATTAACCTGTAAATACTATCCAAAAAGGTATTTCCTTTTTCCTTGGGACAAGACGTGATAGTCATAGATTTCTACCAACTTTCATAGAGTCGTTTGGTCTTCCATAGAAATATGGCTGATAGGACACCATCTTCTGACTTTACTTCCTTGAAAGTCTTCTCTTTGTTGCATAGAACGCTTTGGTCAGTCCTCTGATATTTCTGACTTTAGGCTCTTGACAGAGGTTTGTCTGACACATTGATGCTGATTGTTCTTCTTGACGAAGTCGCTTCTGTCTTATAGGACAAGAGTAGAGTCATCAAAACTTTTAGGTTTTTGATCGTAGTGTTACCTACATGTCCCTTGTTTGCTTAATTCTACCATAGAGTTTTACTCTACGGCTACTCTATTGGTCGTAGAGTCCGTTCTACGCTTGGGCTTCTTCCTTGATCATAGTATTTTCCTGGTATGGAATCGTAGAGTCCACTCTACAAACAGACTTAGTCGTTGAATCTTCTTTGTGCGAAGTCGTAGAGTCCACTCTACGAATGGACTGAATCGTTGAGTCTTCTTTGCTTGGAGTCGTAGAGTCCATTCTACGATCAGACTGACTAAACAGATATAACACAAGATCAACCTAACAGATTTGATCCTATCTAACTAAGTCCTTGTACATTAGAAACAATCAAAGGACTTTACAACTCAATACAATAATATCCAAAAGATCAACCTAACAGTTTTGATCTTATCTAACTAAGTCCTTGTACATCATACATAATCAAAGGACTGTACAACTCTACTATTGAATGTATTTTGCACTTTAGATCTTATCATCAAATCAAACATGCAATGTTCAATAATCTCCCCCTATTTGATGATGACAACATAAATAGCAAAACGTAATTTGAACAACTTAATTAGGAAAATGCATATGAGTAAGTGAATGCCTAACATACAGTGAGCAGCTGTATTCTCTAATGAAAAAATATGAATTTTATTAATGTATAGTTAGTTAAACAATGAGTGTAAAAAGAATACAATAAAAATAAAAAAATTATCTCCTCCTACTGGTAGGTCTCCTTCTTTCATCTTCATGCTTTTGCCTAGGAGATCTTCTTCTCTCATCTTCCTGCCTTTGCCTGAAAAGTGTTCTCCTTTCCTCTTTCTTCTTCTTTCACTTGGAGTCATGCTTGAGAGTTGAATGGTCCCACAATTGAAGAAGAAGGTCTTGCTGTTGAGAACTGTTTGGGATGAGATGGTACTATCTCAAATCTAGGAGGTTGTATCAACGTTTGAACCATTCTCATCCCTTGAGGTGCTCTTCCTCTTCTACTGCTGTGTTCCATGCTCGTTCTCTTCTCCCCCTTGTTGGCATCATTAATTTTGGCCACCTTAGCCGATAGCTCCTGCACACCCTGAACAAGTTCTTGAAGTTGAGTCTGGGTGGTAGCTACATCATTGCGATGATCTTGAAGTCGTTCTTCAACTAGGATTTGTTTCTGCTCGACCACTGATAGAGTTGTATCTAATCGTTGTGCTTGTTCTCTAAGGGATTGCTTCATTTCGAAGATCTGATCAGCGAGAAAAGCTATAGATTTAGCATTGGTTTGTTGAAGAAGGTTGATGGACTTCTGATGATTGGTCATTGCTTCCATAAACTTTTTGTCCATTTCCTCGAGAGTTTTAGAAACAGATGCCGTTAACTGCTTCAATCTTGTGGAGAATTATTTTCCCAGATTTTGAGAAAGATCATAGGCAGCAGTAATGGCATTTTCTACTCTTTGTTGAATGTTGTGAGACGTGGATGCCAGATCTTTTTGTATCTCTACTTGTATATAGCTCGTAAGGTCCATTAAGCCCTCAGTAGTAGGAAGCAGAGATATCTTCTATAGAATTTCTTGGAGGAGTTGAGTTGTTTGCCCCTGGTTAGCCATAAAGCTTGGAATGTAGAAGTATTCATGACCGGAGGTTGAGGGAATGTCTTCTTGTGTGAGGAGAAGTCTTGGAGGTAGGAAAGGTTGAGCAAGAGGTATTATGTATATAGTAGGCGGGCTTTGAGGAAAGTCTTGAGGGCACTCTACATCTTGATCATTTAAGCTTCCTTGACCACTAGCCGTAGAGTGTGGGGACTCTACGACTGGAGTAGAGTTGGACGTAGAACTTGTTCCAGTGCTTATGTTAGACAACTCCTTAAAATAATTGAAGGTCCAGGCAGGTGTATGCTTTTGTATGAATGTGAGAGGGATGAAGTGTACCTTTTGTCCTAAAGAATGTGAGAATGAGTTGGTTGAAAGCAGCTTTCGGGCAAAAAATAGGTTCTGTGGATAGTCTTGAGCCAAAATCAACACATTGGGATAAGCTTTGAAGGTCCAGAAGAGTTGATCCTATGAATTGTGTACCAAGGCTCGGTGGAATGGCATCAGTGGCAAGAACTTCAGTAGACAGTTATAGTTGAGGTGTCTCTGTTCATTTCTTCCGACTGCCGCTATTTCGATGTCATCCTCTTCATCATTATTCATTGTGGCTGAAGGGATTGAAATGTCTTCTTGAATCTCCCCCTCAGCCTGAGCATCTGCTGGCTCAGGAACTACTGATGGCTCCCCTTCAGTTTGAGTACCCATTGGTTCAGTTGCTTCAAATGGCTCCCTCTCAACTGGAGCAGCGACTGATTTTTCAAGTAGCTCCCCCTCAGCTATTGAGCCTTTTTCAGTTATTTGATCGGCTAATTTCACTAGCCTTCTTATTTTTAGCCTTGGCTCTGCTGAAGTAACCTCATCAGCCTGATACTTGCTGCGAGTTTCCCTCTGCTGATCTAATTCTTCATCCTCCGTGTCAGGTTTCTCCTTAGGAGCAACGTCAGAGGCTTCATTTGATGATCCTTGAGGTCTTTGGATCTTAAAGGCTTTCTTTCCTTTCCTTTTTCTGATCAGACCAGGAGATAACCTGCTGACCTCCTGAGACTTTGCTTCTGCAAACAGGATCTTCATGTGTGAGGGCCCAGTTCCACTTTGTGTTCCTTCACTATCCCTAAATCGGGATAGTTTTCTATTCTCAACTGGGTTCCTTTTCCAGTTTTCGAACAGTCTCTAGGTCATCTTCTTATTAACATTGAGGACTTCTCCTTCTGCGTGCTCAATCTTATCCCCTAAAACAGATTAAAGGATAATGCTTATGAATCTCCCATAGAGCATTTTTCTAACGCCCTTCGCCTTTTCTTCATTTTGGATCCAGTTCCCGATCCATTCAACTAGTAAGGAGCCAAAGTTGATATTCATCTTCTTTACTATGGCTGTCATTATCTTTAGTTGGATCTCGTTGATAGAGTCGTGAGCAGAGTCCTTGCAGAGGAGGCACTTTCTAACGATGTCAGCCAAAAATTTATATTTCTTGGGAAACTCTTTCTTCTTAAATCCTCTTAGTTCAGGATTCTTCTTGTAGTGCATTCTTTTTAGGCCCTCTTTTGCACTCACCAGGTTAAGAGTTGTGAGGCCCCATGTTTAAAACCTAGGGCTAGGTTTATTTCTTCAGAGGTGAGGTTGAACTGAACCCCTCTAACTGTTGTGGTTAGGGTTCCATTTACATAGGTTCCATTCGTATAGAATTCTCGAACTAGCTTTGATAGGACTTGTGACGACCCCAAATCTGGGTTCCTTGAACCTCGAATTCGGTTCAACACGAGTACAACCTTTTCCTTATTATTCATGAATTACAACAATATTATAATTGGTAAATAACCATTTATTTACAATTTTACAACATCTCTTTCTATTCCAGAATCAAAATCTTTATACATTCCTAGTATGTCTTAATATCATACATGATACGACCTTCTATTACAATCAACTTGTGTATCTTAATTGCATCCAACATGCTTTCTATTCATGTATGTGGTATTACATTCTGTACTTACAAATCGCAATAACGCTAATCTTATAACAATCAATTAACCTCAATTTCATGATAGCTTTCAAATATGCCTATATCATTCCTTTAATATTCTGTTCATTCCTAATATGTCAATTAGGTCAAACTGTTTCTTCCTTTCTGCACATACCTACATACCTTAACTTGCCATTTTTATATCCTCGCCTCTCCAGGCCTATTCATTTAGCTTGCTATCAATATCTATAACTAATGCATCAATTCCACTCTACATTCTTATTTCATTTATTTTCTAACATTAACTTTTCTTCCTCTACCTGCTCAAATACATACATATACACATACCTTTCCAGCTGACACATCACATCGTCTCTTATCATAATTCCTTTCACATTGCCTTAATGTGGCATTACAATCAATTCTTTATCTTAATTCTACTATATTAACATTTAATAATAGGAATCCATTTCCTTACTAATCAATCATCACAGGTCATCTATAATACATTCTTTAACTACAAAATAACTTTAATCACATAATAATACATTAATCACATATCGAATCATATTTAATTAATCTTACACTTTCTGTCATTCATAACTAGGTTTTAACTATTAACATCTTCTTAATTCACCATAATGCTTGTTTAGAAATCTTGTGAAATCCTGGGGTGTCACATTCACCCCTCCTTCTAAAAATTTCGTCCCCGAAATTTGCTGTGTACTCAATCCTTATTCATTTGTAACAAACATTACTTTCTTTGTATTCATTTCATCTTACCTAGGTTTTCACTAACCTTTACATTCTCTCTTCTCACTACCCATCTTACCCCTTTCTAACCTTCATTCCAGAAGATTGGAATGTCCTTCAGGAATCTCCACAATTGTTCAATAATTGTGAAGCAGCATGAATAAATAAGAATAGCTTTTCCTTTAAAACCTTTCATAAAACTTTTACTTTCAAAACATAACTTTTGCTTTTGCTGAGGGGTCGTAAAGACCAATGAACACGTTAAGAATATTAACAGTCACAAAGACTGCAATACCCAAGGGTCATTTAACCATGAAAACGTTAAGAATATTAACAGTCACTAAGACTGAAATATCCAAAGGTCATAAGACCGTATATTCGTTAAGAATATGAGCAACCACAAAGATTGCCATACTCAATTGGTACGCTAGGTGATCAGCCTATTATACCGCTTTTGTTGTGCACAACATTTTTTTCTTTTCCTTTGGGTTGAGCCGTGTTATCCAACCCCTGTACCATATTTCCCCTTTTTAGGGTTGTTCACCTCAGCCTTGAAAAAACATTTTGCTTTATCCATTTTCTGGATTTCATAAACATTTACTCATTTCTTTTAGCAGAATGGTCTAGCCAAAACAAATGGCATAGACTCACATCAATAAACTGTTCATTTACTGTAACTTGAACCTTTAAAAAGTTCACTTTCACTGTCATTGGTTCAAAACTTGAACCCAAGAAAATCTTTTAAAAAGACTTCATAATACCGCACAATCTTAGCAGTACGCTGAGAATTCGGTCACTTTTAGACCTCTTAATACCGTACCGTAATGAAAGTACATTGAAAATTCCGCCATTTTATCATTTCACACCATATTCAACAGTGTGACAATGATTTCATAAATACATTTTAAAATTTTCAAATAACTTTGGTCTAGCCGAATCAATTGGCATAGACCCCTGAATCACGGAATTTTTAAAATCACATTTTGATACATGAACAAAATATTTCGATGGTCTAGCATAGCTAGAAGAGTGGATTGCTTACCCAATCCTAATAATCTCTTCTTTACTTCCTTCATTAACTCATTCAATCCTTTCTTATAATACTATCTCTTTATATATCCTTGATCTTAGCCAATATCTAAGAACTATATTTCTTAACTTATGGCTCTCTACTCTAACCCAACCCTGTTCATCAAACTTGCCACGCATTTGGGCTCAGGAACTTACCACAATCATATGGTTTAAGGAGCTTGTCCTAGACAGGCTATCGTTGCCCATTCGCTGAAGGGCTCCACCACATAATCATGAGTCACGAACTTTCCATACGTGTCGGTTTTCAGAACACGCAACTAACCTTAATCTTTCTTACCTAACTCTTCTCACTTCTTACCGTGACGCTGGACCTCCATTGATTATCACGACAGGAAGCTAAGTGAGTACAAATCCCCGTCCCACACCGAGGAAATGCACACTCGGCCACTACCATGAGTCCTCAATGAAGAATCCCACATACCCTAACATTCCTCACTTTAGCCTTTACTCAGCTTTTCCTTTGCTTTTCTTTAATCTGATATGAATTTTATCAAATCATATCTTACTTTTCACAACTCATTAAGAGTCCATTTTCATAACATTTATCGCTTTTGATCCTTTATCATTTCTCATTATCTTATCTTAAGATATCCTTATCATTTCTTGATCCTGAATTCCCAAATTCATTTCTTATTAACTCATCTCATCTAGAGTCTCTTACTTTACTATTCCTTCCTTCACACACAAAGATCATAGCCTAAGGTACTATTACCTAAGGTCTATAATCCAACTGCTCTGATACCACTTGTAACGCCCCGAGATCCCACCTTCCTTAAATTATATCCATTCTATTCTAGATTTCAAAAACATTAACCTTAAACCGTATTAACCGGGATCTCATGCGTTAAACTTTAACCTTTGACCTTTAACATCGTTCTGTTGACCATAAATGCGGTCCATTTTTTTTATTTTTTATTTTTTTAAAATATTTAACTTACATTCCTTATCTGTCTCAGGATTGCAACGTTCACTTTACCTTTCATTAAACTTAGGTCAACCAGTTAACAATTTTGACCAAGTCTATTTCAATTCATATTCAAGTATATTATGATTTACATAACCTGTAATAAAAATTTCGCCATGATCCGTCTATACATGGCCCGTTTGCATATACCTGTCGTGCACCTGCTACTATTCATATATATCTGTATACATTCAACAATATCATGCATATCCCGATTCATACATCTATACCATACATGCGAGTTTCATTATATTCATACTCGACTTACATCATTATTACAATCATCTTGCCTCAATTCATAACTTAACCAACTAGTACATAACTTGCTCATAAATAACTTTATATTCATCTACTTTACATAATATTACACGGGTACATATAACCAATTTCCTTTATGCTTGTCCACCTATTCACATTCTTTACCTTTAGCATCACCGGAACCTCCGGCCTTCTTGTGCTTTACCTGAAAAGTTAGTACATAGAAAGAATGAGCACATAGGCTCAACAAGTAATTCAGTTAACACCTTTCATGCTCACAATTTATATATGCTTCATGCTTCCTTATCTCAATGTACTATGCTTAGTGTCACGTAACTCATTTAGCACTTAACCACATAATTGCACGTAAGGCACATTCAATTCTTATGTTATCACGTAACTCACATAGAATATCTAATACACTTAAGTTTGAAAAACTTGCCTGTACGCCTTTATTTTACTTAACCTTTACTTTTCGTCGTCCTTTCATATCCGTCTTGTCGGCTTGCTCATTTCGAGTGCTATCTGTAAACAAGCAACCTATATTCATTATTATAGGATCATAGCTTATATAACTTATCAAACTTATCTCATAAATACACGACCATTAGTCTCAAATCATTTCACATTTGATGTATTATACCTTACATAGGTTAATAATACATCCTAGTTTGTTCCCGACCTTTTTCATAACCTTTAGCATGCTTTAACTTAGCTTTAGGCATGTTACATTATGCCATTCATTATCTCATTATACCTTAACACCCTTTACATAGTCCATTTTTATCAATCTAGGGTTTACATAACTTATCTCCATCTTTTAGAATCAAAACATTTCATTTCGGGTCAAAAATATCATTTTTTTTAAACTCTGTCCTCCATGGCCCCGGCCAGATTTTGGCCTAAGAAACCACGGCCCCGGCCGTGACCTCTCAGCCAAACTTGGCCCCGGCCGTGGTTTTGCCTACAAAAATTTGGCCTAGGCCGTGGCCCAGAAATCTGAAATTTTGATTTTTGCTGCTGCTTTAGTGAATTTTAATTCTTTAACCGTACATCCAATTGACACCAAATTTGGTACACATGTAGACCTCGTACCATAGTATTTTACAAAATTTTCCTTTACCTCATTTGGATCTTTAAAATTAGAGATACACTTGCCCATAGGAGGCCTGTTCAACTCAGTTTCAGACTTAGAAAATTTTCTTAACTTCAAAACTCACTTTTTACCAACTTGGTGATTTTTGGCCATAAGCTTTAAAACTTCATTCTAACACTTGACATAGTTCATATAACCTATATATGACATGTCCAAACTTTCAAAACTCTAAAACTTCGCACGAGGCGATAATTGTCCGTTAAAATCCATTTTGATTCGAAACGATCGATTTCGATCGTTCAAATCGTCTTTTCGTTCAAATTCCTATCCGTTGATTACCAAATCAACCAAAACACATGTAATAACATAAACATGAGTCGTTGGACTCCATTTCACCTTTAAATGTTCAAAATTGCCAAAAATCACACCTTAGGTTGTATTTTCATCCAATTTCATTTTCAATGCTTAAACTCAATTTCAATCCTTAACTCCATTTTTGGTACCACTTACTTCCAACACCTCTTTTAATACACATAGCACATAAATAACTTGTACGAGCCTTCAAAACATTTATAACTTTTCATTTGAATTTCTTTTTCCAAAATAACTCGTTTTAGGCGTCGGCGAACGTTTTAAAATGTTTAAAATCCTCAATTGTCGCAATAGACGCCAAATAACTTCCAAATCATTTCAAACATGTATATTAACATCAAACTTAGCTTTTTGGCCTCTTTTGATCACCAATTACACAAAATGGCCAAATTCACACATGGGTGACATTTTTACCCAACTTTTCAAAACTTAACTCTTGAAGCTCCTTTGAATTCTCAAATATACACATCAAATTCATTAACACATATACATTTAACCACTTTATACACTTACATAACTTCTATATAAATCTTCCAAATCACTTTACAGATTATTACGTAGTCTATACACAAAGTATAGCCTAATATTCAAACTTTTCCGCACATGTCATGCTTTTAAACCATTTATGAACTTTGGAGGATATCTAGCATAAAAGTATACATAATTTTTACAGGATCAACACCTTTATTTAGGGTTTCATCAATTCCAACAACAATTAACACATGATCCTCCATAAATCATGTTTTCTAGCTTTGAATTTAGACATAAATAGTACACCACCTTTGTTACACAATTTTCAAGCCTAGGGTTTTATCATCTACCCATCAAATAGCATGTAACTTCACATAAATCACATAATAAAGCCATGTATTTCAAACTTGATGAGGTAATTGTATAATTAAACCTAGTAAAGTCCAGTAGTGACTAATTGGTAGATTGACCTAAATAATTATGAGGACCAAATGATAATGTTATGGCATTAAGGAATGTCGGATATACAAAGTTAAGTATAGAAGGTTTACGGTGTTTATATGAAACATCGTGATGAATCCACAATGGACTAAACTAATGAATCAACCCTAGTGAATAAATGGGACGATAAAAGGAAGTAGACATCCTAAGAATAGGATTAAATATTGAGTCAAACTTTGACTAATATAATGCACCGTTGATCTCTCATGTTGTATAGGTGGTGCAAGGAACGCGAAAGGTTAGCATAAACTGGTGTTGCAATCCAGGTAAGTCTTTCAGTGATATTTGTTATCCCTGCAAGTTTATTTTTTTTTTTTTTAGTTATGGGTTATATGCATAAACTATTAAATGTCACTCATGTTATGTGCTAACTGATTGTAAATGTGTTTGTGTACGATCATATGTTGTTAATAGCTGTTATATATAATTAATGCTATGAATCGAATGTGTTATATGAGTTACATAACATGGTAACATTGACATGCATGGTAAGCATGGGTAGATTTTATAAATGCATCGCATGATAAGCATGATGCCTATGTAAATACCAAGCATGGAGCATAAAGCATAAATTAAATGTACCCTACGTGTTATGTGTTAGCTGTTGGACTTGCTGAGCCGTCGTGCTCATTCTTGCTTTAAATTAACATTTTCAGCGAAGTAAATGAAGAAATTCTTGAAGGCGTTGGATATATGGTATGTTGAATAGGAAACTCAGGTTACTGTAATGGGAAACAGTTTGTGCATTGGCTTTATTGATCTGTGGTCATGATCGTAGAGTGAGCCTCAACAATCGTAAAGTGAGCCTCAGCGATCGTAGAATGAGCCTCAAAAATCGTAGAGTGAGCCTCAGCAATCGTAGAGTGAGCCTCAGCAAATCGTAGAGTGAGCCTCAACGATCGTAGAGTGAGTCTCAACCGATCGTAGAGTGCTTGGCCGTTGAGTAACCTCACTGTGAGATCGTAGAGTGAAATTCCTCTGCTCAAGTTTTTCTGCGAGCGTAGACTGCCAAGCCAGACGATCGTAGAGTGACTTCATAAGCGATAGTAGCATATCTTACAGTTGGCTGTTTTGATAATCTAGTTGCTGAATCATATATTTAGCTTACTGGATTATAAAGAATAACTTATAGAGGTAAAGATTATATATTAAATTATAATGTATATGATCTAGAGTAATGTAAAGATTACGATTTTGGGAATGAAAGATTTTTGAAAGTTAATTAAGTTCTCAATTAATATATTGAGTTTTAACAGCATTAAATTTTATCTTTTATAATGTTGTGTATAAATAGAAGAAGGTTGTTCGTGTAACAAGTTAAACTCAGGATTGAGGTTACTTTTGACGGACCAGATCCGGGGTTATTGAAGACGGATTTTGGGGCTGTCACAGGACTCTTGTGTTTGTTCCCAAGGCTTCTCGAAGGCCAGCCTTTTCTAGTAAATGGATTATCCTCCGGTACTGTTTATCTGCTGTTGTGAAGGCTTCGAAGTTTAGTTCGTTTCCATAAATGACTTGAGCAAGCGCCATTTGATTATTTTTCTGAAACAGGTAGAATGATTTAACTGAGTATTGAAACTTTAGGGTTCTGGATTTTTGAGAGAGAGATAGAGAGGTTTAGGTTTTTAATTTTTGAAGAATAATGAACGACGCGCAGTTTTCAAAATATTTAAAACTTCCCTCTATGTTTGCTGAGATGTGTGTCAAGTTTTGATAAAAGCACTTTTAGTTTGTTGATGACCATTTTGCCCTTTGTCTCCCCTTGAGCTTTACAATCCTTCTTGACATAGCGATCCTTTGTTTTAACGATCGTTGAGTTAGCTTTACGACAGGGATGTACTCTGGGATCCTTGGCTTGACAACCGTTGAGTGAGCTCTACGATTTGTAGTGTACTCTACGATCCTTGGCTTGACAATCGTTGAGTGGGCTCTACGAACCTAAGCTTACTCTACGATCCTCAGCTTGATGATCATTGAGTGAGCTCTACAAACTTGTCATTTACTTTATTCCTTGAACACTTTTCTTCCTGCGGAGTTAGTAGCTTCCAAAACATGAAATATATATCAAGAGTCTAGATTTAGCATTCCTAACTCACTTTTTAGTTTATTAAATCTTGATTCATCTAAAGGTTTTGTAAATACATCTGCTACTTGTTCTTCAGTTAGGATATAGTGTAGTGATATATTACCATTTTGTACATGATCCCTAATGAAATGATATCTTATATTTATGTGCTTAGTTCTTGAATACATGATAGGTTATGAGTTATAGCAATTGTACTAATATTATCACAGTATATAGGGATTGAATTAAGTTCAAACCCATAGTCAGCAAGTTGAGTCTTCATCTATAGGATTTGTGCACAACAACTGCCTACGGCTATATATTCAGCTTCTGCAATTGATGTGGATACTGAGTTTTGCTTTTTACTGAACCAAGATACAAGTCTGTTGCCAAGCATCTGGCAAGTTCCACTTGTACTCTTTCTGTCTACTTTACATCCTGCATAGTCAGCATCTGAATATCCTATTAAATTAAAGGAAGGCTCCTTGGGATACCATAATCCCAAGTTTGGAGTTCCTTTAAGATATTTGAAAATTCTTTTTACAGCTATTAGATGAGACTCTTTAGGGTTAGCCTGAAATCTAGCACATATACATGTAGCAAACATTATATCTGGCCAACTAGCAGTTAGGTATAAGAGTGAGCCTATCATACCTCTGTACTGAGTGATATCAATGTTTTTACCATTCTCATCTTTGTCAAGCTTAGTGGCAGGTGACATAGGAGTTTTCATGATAGTTGCAGATTCCATGCCATACTTCTTTAAGAAGTCTTTGATGTATTTGGCTTGGTTTATGAAGATGTCTTCATCAGTCTGCTTTACTTGAAATCTGAGGAAGAAGTTGAGTTCTCCCATCATGCTCATCTCAAACTTGCTCTACATAAGCTTGGCAAACCTTTCACACAGTTTTTCATCCGAAGAACCAAAAATAATATCATCCACATAAATTTAAACTAGCAGTGTTTTATCCTTATATTTTCTTAAAAATAGAGTAGTATATACTCTTCCTCTAGTGAATCATTTTTCAATAAGAAAGTTATTTAAGGTTTTATGCCATGCTTTAGGAGCTTGTTTTAGACCATATAAGGCTTTATCTAATTTATAAACATAATTAGAAAAGGTTGAATTTATAAAATCTGGAGGTTGTTCCACGTAGACTTCTTCTTGAAGTTCTCCATTCAGAAATGCACTCTTGACATCCATTTGGAAGACTTTGACCTTCATGTGTGCAGCATGAGCAAGGAAGATCCTTATGGCTTCCAATCTGACTACTGGAGCATAGGTTTCGTCGTAGTTAATTCCTTTCTCTTGAGAATAGCCTTTGGCCACCAGTCTTGCTTTGTTCCTTGTAATCACACCATTTTCATCCATCTTGTTCCTGAAGACCCATTTGGTGCCAATGACTGGTTTATACTGAGGTCTGACAACTAATCTTCAAACTTTACTTCTTATAAATTGATTTAGCTCCTCTTGCATGGCCTCTATCCAACTTGAGTCTCCTAAGGCTTCTTCGATCTTCTTAGGTTCCACTTGAGAGAGAAAGCTTAGGTAGAAGCATTCATTTGAAGTTGCAGCTCTTGTCTTGATTCCAGCAATTGGATTTCCAATTATTAGATCTTTATTGTGATCATTGGTCTACTTTATTCTGCTAGGAACATCTGTTCTGGTGCCTTATTGCCTGAGTTCTTCCAAATCAACTTCTTGTCCTAGTCATAGAGTTCCAATGTCTTTCAGGGTGAACTCTACGATTTTCTCTTATGGCTCAACGATTGCTATTGTTGGTTCCATGATCGTAGAGTCTAACTCTACGATTTTGAGTTCTCCGATCGTTGAGTTGATTTCTGATAAACTGTTGAGTGATGAGCTTTTCTTTTCTGGATCTGATTCATCGAATGTGACATGGATGGAGACTTCGACAGTTAAACATTCCTTGTTGAACACTCTATATGTTCTGTTATCCGTAGCATATCCGAGAAGGATTCTTTCATCTGACTTTGGCTAGAATTTGGATAGATGCTTCTTGCCATTGTTAAGTGCGTAGCACAGACAGCCAAACGCATGAAAGTAGCTCATGTTTGGCTTTCTTCCTTTCCATAATTTGTATAGAGTCTTCTTTAATGTTGAGTGTATGAGTGACCTATTCTGGGTGTAACATGTCGTGCTGATGGCTTCAGCCCAGAAATTTTCAGAAAGATAGGCTACTGCAAGCAGAGTTCTTCCAGCTTCAATCAGAGTCCTATTCTTTCTTTCTGCTACTCCATTCTGTTGAGAAGTCCTTGGGGCTGAGAAATTATGAATGGTTCCATTTTCTTCACAAAACCGGTCCATATCTGAAAAGTCAAACTCTCTTCCATGATCACTTCTGATGGCCTTGATCTTCTCACCTTTTTCATTCATGATCAGTTTGAAGAGCTTGATAAGATGTAAAATAGTTTCATCTTTAGAGCTTAAAAAGGATACTCATGTGTATCTAGTGTAGTCATCTACTACAACTAAAGAATATCTCTTTCCTCCAAGGCTTGTTGTTGGGATAGGCCCAAATAAATCCATGTGTTGTAATTGAAGGGCTCTATCATTTGAGTTGACTGTCTTTCTCTGAAAAGAGATCTTTGTTTGCTTTCCAAGCTGACATGCTTTGCAGGGTTTTTCTTTGATGAAGTTAAGCTTTGGCAATCCTCTTACTAGGTCTTTGAAGGTAAGGTTTGACATGCTCTTGAAGTTAAGATGAGATAATCTCTTGTGCCAGAGCCATCACATATCTTCAGAGGCTTTAGCAAGGAAACAGGCTACCTCATTTGTACTTAATTTGGCAAGATTGACCACGTAGTCATTTCCATCTTGAACTCCTACTAGCTTTAGAGAGTTAGCCTTCAAATCTCTAACTTGGCATTAGTTGTTGAGAAAAGTAACTTGATGCCCTTTGTCACATAGTTAACTGATGCTTAACAGGTTATGCTTTAGTCCTTCAACATAAGCAACTTTGCTAAAAGATATTGCACCATTTCCAGTTGAGCCATAACCTCTGATTTTCCCCGAATTGTTGTCCCCAAATATGACTGCAGGACCATCCTTTTCCTTATAATCTGTCAGAAGAGCCTTATCACCTGTCATGTGTCTCGAGCATCCACTGTCAAGATATCAGATGGATCTCTTTGTCTGCATAACAAATTAATCTTCATTTTGATACCCACAATTGCTTGGGTCCTATTTTGTTAGTACCTTTTGGGACCCAGATCTGTTTGATTTTAGGTCGTTGCAATTTATGATAATGATGACCTGATAAATATTTATCATTTTTATGATGGTAACTATGATTGATATGACGATGATGTATGTATATATGTGGATTCTTATTTGGCCAGAACTTATGAGAATTATAATTGCTCAAAGTCCTTCGGTTGGGCTAATCTACATTGTGCTTCCATGTTACTCTACGATTCTCATGTTTCATAGAATGATAGTAGACTCTACGATTTCTGTATGGATGGTTCGTAGAGTAAGTTTTGCTCAACTTTATGATCCTTTGAGGTTCAGTTACAAATGTTGACTTGTTTTTCAATTTTCTGAACCCCAGACCAGTGCGAGTTTTATTGTCTAATATGATTGCAGGATTAGCAGAGTGTGGACAGCTAGGAGAGATTGATTCAGAGGATTTGATGAACACAATTCCTTTATCAAGATTAAAGGATTTGCCTTCATTTATTTCCATTGATTTTTCCATAATAGGTCCTGAGAAGGAATTCTCATAACATAATCCTGATCTATCAGCCATCTCTTTGACTAGAGATCAGGGTGTCCATAGAGAAACTAGATTTGTTCCACATGAAAATTCTCTTTTCTAGTTCCTGAATCTTGGAGACTAGTGAAGACTATTTATGAATGCTCAATTCAGTTATCTTTTTCAATCTTTCATTCTCAGTCTCAAGACTAGAATAAAGTTTAGCAGTTTGAAGTGTGGCTTCTAATTTTCTGCTTATTTTCTTTTTATCCTCTTTTAGATGAGAGTAATCTTTAGATAGCCTTCTAAACATTTTCATGTATTTGTGTAGCTCTACCATTAAGTCATGCATGCCTTCTCTAAGATCATCAATGTTTAATTCAGGAGAGTAAAAGTCAAATATCTCATCTATGTTGAATTCCTCTTTATTACTTCCTTCCTCGTTTGCCATTAAGCACAGGTTGGCCTTCTATGGCTCTTCATCGTCACTTGATTCAGAGTTTAGTTCTTCTTCTGAGTCACTACAGGAGCCTTCAGCTATAAAGCTTTTGTCTTTCTTCTTTTGCTTGTGGAAGCTCTTGAATCTCTTTTTGGATTTGCTTTTGTTTTATCCCTCCTTCTCTTAAGGGTTTAGGGCACTTAGCAATGAAATGACCTGGGTTTTTGCAATTGTAGCAAAGGCCATTTGTTGGTTCTTTACTGTTGTTGCTTCTGAACTTCTGAGGTCTGTTCCTATTGATAAATCTTTTGAATTGTCTGACTAGCATGGCAGCACATTCATCATCATTTGATTCATCTTTATTAGAGTCAGAATTATCCTTGAGATTGCTTTTGTGAGCTAAAGTTGAGGCTTTAAGAGCAATATTTTTCTCCTTCTTTCTTCCCTCAGATAGGGTTTTCGCTCTTTGATTTAGCTCCAGCTCGTAGGTAAGAAGATTTTCATAGAGCTGTTGTACAGTCATCTTGTGCAAGTTCTTTGACTCCCTGATGGCTGTGGTTTTGGCATCCCATTTGCTCAGCAAAGATCTCATGAATTTAATGATGAGATCTCTATTCGGATAGACTTTTCCAAATGATCTGAGAGAGTTTAGCAGCAAGTTGAATCTCTCATAGGTGTTTGTAATGTTCTCCCCTGAAATGTGGGTGAACATTTCATACTGCTGAATAAGCAGTGATTGTTTATTTTCTCTGACTTCTTCTGTTCCTTCGTGCATGATCAACAAAGTTTGCCAGACTTCTTGAGCTGTTTTACAGTTGACAACGTTTTCAAACAACTCATCATCTAGAGATTGAAATAGGATGTTTTTGGCCTTTTTGTCTCTTTGAACATCCTTCTTTTCACAGTCGGTCCATTCTTCTCTTTTCTTTGCTACTAGCTTGTTTGGATCTTCATTTGTTAACGCAAGCTTCATTGGTATGACTGGCCCATTAAGTACTATCTCGAACAGCTCATCGTCTATTGCATTCATGTAAGCCTGCATACGAACTTTTCAGTTAGCAAATTTTTCTTTATTGCACATTGGTGGTCTGTTACCTCCACCGAGTTTTGATCCGTTCTTGTTGTGTGCCATTAGATCTACTCAAGCTTGTAAGGCTTCAAATGTGAGAACCTACTCTGATACCAATTGTTAGTTCCCAATGACACAAAAGATATCTAGAAGGGGGGGTTGAATAGATTCTTTAAAACTTTTTCCTTATTTTGGTTTTAAGAAAAAATGAATTATTAATCAAATAGTTTAGCACAGTAGAATATGATTTAGTTACCCCTTCTTTAAAATGTTAATATAATAATTCAACAATCAGATATAACAGTTATAGCAGCTAATAAACACAAGATAAAAGACACCAGATTTTAAGTGGTTTAGAGTTCACAAGACTCTTACTCCACTGTTCTGCTCCTTGAGCAGTAAATCCACTAAGGATACTAATATAATTTTTGAATCACTAAGATTCCTTCAAGACCAGTAGTCTTTGTAATATCCCAGATATATACAAGAATTGTAAATAAGATTTGAAATAATTAATTAAAGGTTATGGTTTAAAACCTAGAATTGGAGAAGTGAGATGTGTAGAAAATAGGTGAACATTTTTTTTTTTAACATAATTTATTTGTTAGAAATTAAATATGAGAATATTGTAATGATGCATATAGATAATTTATTAAGGAAATAAATTCAATTGAGAAGTGATGTGGTTATATTGATATACATATATACCTAAAGCGTACTTGTTAGCCAAATAAGAGGATGAGTAAGTTAATACTCAATTAAACTAATAAATTAATTAGTTTAAATATGAAGTCATGAAATATAATTAATTAGGTTAATTATATTAGTATGAGTTAAAGTTGTGAAAAATTTAGGATGATTGTCTTGGATGACAATAATGTGAAGTAATTAATTAAATAATTAATTTAATTATTAAGTTGTTGTATAGAGTCCATTAATGGATTTAAAGCAAGCCCAATATTTTAATTGTTAAAAGTCTTGTTGGTATTTATAAAGAGGTCCAAATAAATTTAAGGATTTAGCCTCATGAAGAGCCCAAGTAATTTAATTACTACTAGTGGACTAGCCAAAAAGAATTATAGATGTTAGCCCAATATGAGAATATTTGCGTGAAGTGGGTAATTAAATAAAAGAGTCCAATAAAAATTAAATTATATAGCCCAAATCATTTAAAAGTCAATTGATGGTCAAAGTGTTGGGAAATTTGGTTGAGTATAGAGAATTAACTAATATAGGGTTAATTAAATAACTGTAGTTGGTAGATAAGAGAGAGCATTAACAAAACATTAGTTAATTGCTAGGCGAATGAATGTGATGATGAGAATTAACTGTGGAAAGGTTAATTGAGTAACCCAATATGGTAAAATAATTTAAGGCAAGTCTAATTGGATTATATTATAAGTCTAATTGATGTATTAAACTAAGTTAAATAAATTAACCTAATAGCCTATGTAATTAATTAAACATTGATTCAAGTTATAATTAATCAAGCCCAATATTTGTTTTAATTAAATGTAACATAGGGTATTTAATGTTAGCCCAATAGAATAATTAAATTGAGCTCAACCAAATTAAATGGATGAGTCCAATATATTTAAATCCTAGAGTCCAATGTGGAGCCCAAATGGTAGTCAAAATTGGTCAACATTTATATATATATATATATATATATATATATATATATATATATATATATATATATATATATATATATATATTTAAGCTATAAAAATAAAGCAAAAATGGGGGATTTAATCCCATTTTACTGAGATTTAGTGGTCCCCACAAGAGGGTGGCTTGATTTTGCTTGGTTGCTTCACTTGTACACAATATCAAAGTGGTTCACCAACCCTAGTCAATCACTTAGTCATTCAAGTGATTAATCAATCCAATAGTAATCCTAGTTGATTAGTGAGTTGATGAAGGATTAGGAAGGTGCTATAAATAGGATGCTCCACCAAGTTATTATGTTTGTTAGTCATTTTGCATGAAATCCAAGAGAGAATAGAGAGAGCATTCTAGAGAAAATAAAGAGAACTCTTGAGAATTGAGGTTTCACCAAGGAGGTTTGCTAAAGAATAATCAAGGTGGAGTTTCTAGTGAAGTCCATGGCCAAGAAGAAGAAGAGCATCCATGTCTAAGAGGTTAAAAAGTGTTCTAAACTCTCTTTAGTTTATTTTTATAGTTTAGATATGATTTGAACAGTTAAAATGTAATTTTAACCGATCAAAAGTTATTTTGATGATCTAGAAGTCTAAAACTATGATATATATATATATATATATATATATATATATATATATATATATTCATGGTTTGATATAGTTAGTACATGTATTTATATAGGTGGTATGCAAAGAATTAGAAGAAAAGTACATATTGAGATTTACCGGTAAAAACCTTGGTAGCTATGTGCTATTTAATGTTGTAGATTGAAAGGTACAAGTTGGAAAATTAATTTCTATAGCTAGAAAGTTACATATATGAGTTTTACCCAACTTGAAGCTTTCAAAAACATGGAAAAACAAGGAAGTTATAGCTTTTATCGCAAAATAGGGCGTTTTAAAACCCTAAGTGGTTTGATCTTAAATTTCTTGTCAAAACGTTTTCAAAAATGTGATTGAACCATGAAATATTGTAAAACAATAAGTTAGAAAGACAACAACACTAAGTTGGTGTCATTTGGATGTGTAGAGTTTATTTTATTCAAGTATGAAGAATTAAAACCAAGGATTTATGATTTTAGTTTTCGCTTTATCTTTGTTAGAAGTTTTTAGTCCAGTTAAATTCGGAATTTGGATTTATCATATAAAGAAAAATTGTAGAGGGGAAAATTCTGATGAGAATGGACTCAAAAATCACCTCAAAATATTTCTATATGACAAATTTATGGACAAACTATTGAGAGGAGTTCCGGCAACCAAAGTGATCGGCGTCTAGACGCCCAGAATACGCCCGACCCTTTTTAGTTTCTTCCCATGGGCATAGATATGCCCCAGAAAGGCCTTGGGACGGCGTCTTTACCCCCATGCTATTCAAAAATTAATTTTTTTAGTCTAGACTTGTTTGGAACTAAAAGTTTCACTTGTCATACATTATAAAACTTAACAAAAGGTAATTACACTATTGAAATAAAGGTAAACTATTGTAAGAGAGTCTATTAGTGACTAAATGGTAGCTAAATGTTTAAGATAAAGACTAATGTGAACACAATTAAAAAGTTAAATGTTGGTATTGTTTGAAGATTATTAAAATATTATTAAATGATCAATAATATTAGTATATGATTAAAACATTATTAAATGATGAATAACATTAATAAATGATTAAAATAATATTAAATGGTTAATAATATTAGTATGAGATTAAAATATTATTAAATAGTTAATAATATTAATAAGTGATTAAAATATTATTAAATGGTTAATAATGTTAATATGAGATTAAAATATTATTAAATGATTAATAATATTAATAAGTGATTATTAAATGGTTAATAATATTAATAAATGATTAAAATATTATTAAATAGTTAATAATATTAGTATGAGATTAAAATATTATTAAATGGTTAATAATATTAATAAGTGATTAAAATATTATTAAATAGTTAAGAATATTAATAAATGATTAAAATATTATTAAATGGTTAATAATATTAGTATGAGATTAAAATATTATTAAATGGTTAATAATATTTGAATATAGTTGTATATTATCAAAGGTAGATAATATCTTGAGGTATTTGGTACATTTTTAAATGTTCAAATCATTAAGTTCTGTAAAAGAAGAAAGTTTAATTGAATTAAACAAATGTAAATAGTCCATTTGTGACTATTTTAGACAACTTATGTGATGACCCCAAATCTGAGTTCTTTAACCTCGGGTTTGGTTCTCACTGTACAATACTTGACAACAATTAAATACATAAATTGTATTCAAACTTCGCGGAATAATACAAAAGGTTCTTTATCAAAAGGCTACACTTCCCAAGGTCTATTAACCTTAATCGTAACATTACATATCTTAAGGGAAATATAAAAGATTTGTAAAGGAATTACATAACAGTAATTTAGATCTAGCATGCATCTACTAATCTACGCATTTGCTTTCCCCTTGCCTTTATCTGGTTTAGAATATTCGGGCTTAACTGAAATATAGTCATGATATAACAAGAATGAGCAACTAAATGGCTCAGCAAGTTTATAAACAACAACATAAGATATATCATGATGAAGGGAAATAACTTCAAGGTTTTCAACAATAACAATTGTGAAAGATATCAAGAATCAAAGTTCAATATAAGAATGGATTGACTCTTTACTGCTGAGTGGTCTTTAATGACCATGAACTGCTACTAAGGTAGAACAGACATACAATATCTGACACCTTGTTAAAAATAACAGGACACTCGAGGAGATCAGTCATCTTATGTCATGTGTATATACATAACATTTAGATTTCTTACGTAAATTCGGTTTCCCGACAAATAAAAATTCCTTTTAACTAGGGTTGTTCATTCTCAGTCTTACTATAAGAATCCACATCAACAATTGGTTTGGATAAGCTTTTAAAATATTCAATTCGAAGAATTTAAACATGCATTGTCTAGCCGAAACAATTAGCTTAGACATTCTTAAACAGTTCTTAAATTAATGAACTATAACATTTGTAAAAGCACTAAGTGCGAATACAATAACAAATAATGATGTGAAATAATTTTAGATAATTAATCCACTTTAAGCTCTGTTAAATAACTACGAGTATAGATACTTGCTCAATAATAATTGAATTGCTCAATGTAATTACAGTTGAAGAAAACTTGCAACAATAAATACAAGTTAGGGTTAAGAAGAAACTTACCTCATGCATCGTCTACGGCTAACCAATTTAATTTAATAATTCTTGTACGGACCTAACAATTAAATCAGTTTGATCTTAAATTAGTATCATATACTCATAAGTATGATGACCTTTATAATTATTATGAACCACATAATTGAATAATTACGGGTATTTAAACACTTAGAAAATATTATTTCTACTTGATAATATTTCAAAACACAAAGAACCTATATTAATTATTTAATATAGTTCATATGCCTATCTAATATTATTAACAATTTAATAATATTTTATTAGTCTTGTAATATTATTAATCATTTAATAATATTTTATTAGTCACTTAATATTATTAATCCTTTAATAATATTTTATTATTCTTCTAATATTATTAATCATTTAATAATATCTTACTATCTTATTAATATTATTAATCATTTAATAATATTTTATTCATCTTCTAATATTATTAATCACTTAATAATATTTTATTCATTATCTAATATTATTAATCATTTAATAATATTTTATTCATCTTCTAATATTATTAATCACTTAATAATATTTTATTTATTATATAATATTATTAATCATTTAATAATATTTTATTCATCTTCTAATATTATTAATCACTTAATAATATTTTATTTATTTTCTAATATTATTAATCATTTAATAATATTTTATTTATTATATAATATTATTAATCATTTAATAATATTTTATTCATTTTCTAATATTATTAATCATTTAATAATATTTTATTAATCTTATAATATTATTAATCATTTAATAATATTTTATTCATCTTCTAATATTATTAATCATTTAATAATTTTTTATTTATTATATTACCATTTATTTATTACTTAATAAATAATTAATTACTATCTCTTCTCATTTTAATTATTATTTAATATTAATTTAAATAGTAATTAATCACCTTCACGACTCTTATTTATTATTTAATATCCACATAATAAATAATTATATATTTTCTTTTTATTGGATCCCAAATTAATTATATTAATTTTAAAATATTTTTACCCATTTTGATCTTAAATGATTTGAACCGACCCATTTGAGACGAACCAACCTGACCTGAAATTAAAAAAAAACCGTCTGTGAACAGTAACTAGGGTCCCGGCCCTTGAGTGGCTGAATTTGCAAAATTATCATTTTCAGATTTTCCAACTTTTGCTCATTTGATTAAAACTTGAATAAAATAAAATTTATAAATCCAAATGACCTCCAATTGGTATCGATGGATTCGTATTTTCTTAAACTACAATATTCCATCATTGGATCAAATTTTTGAAAGAGTTTTGGTTATGAAAAATAGCCACAATGTAGGTTGTTTGTACATTAGGTCATTAAAATGACATATTTTGCGGTAAAAGTCATAACTTCATTGTTTTTCCATATTTTTGAAAGCTTTAAGTTGGGTTTTCTTTAAAACTCATATATCTAACTTTCTAGCCATAAAAATCCAATTTCTAACTTGTACATTTCAAACTACAACCTTAAATATTACATGCTTCGTTAGGTTTTACCAGTAAAGTTCGATATGAACATTTCCTACATTTTTATGCAATCCACACATACCAAAACATGATATAACCACACAAAACTATGAATATACATATATTACATAGTTAAAGACTTTTAGATCATCAAAACAAGTTTTGATCGGTTAAAAATAGATTTTAACCATTCAAAAGCTATCTCGACTACAAAAATGAAATTTAAGAAGGTTAGAGCACTTTTAAACCTTTGAGACTTGTGTGCTCTTCTTTTTCTCCTACCAAAGTATGTTGTGAAGCTAGTGGACATTCACCAAGCTCAATCTCTAGCCCTTTTTCTCTCAACTTTCAAGTGTATTTTTTATCTCTCTGTCAAATACTCTCTATTTTTCTTTCTATGAATGCTTCAAATGAACTATCCAACATCACCAAGGTTGTAGAATGTCTTATTTATAGCCAAATGCTAATAATCCATTAGCTCTCTTAATTCACCAATGTTGGTGAATTTAGAGCTTAATCTAGCTTACTATTGTATTGATTGACATTGTGATTGACTAGGGTTGTTGGCCAACTTTGTCATAGTGTAAATTAGAAGCAACATGAAAATCAAGCAACCCCCAAGTGGGGCCCCCCTAAATTGCTAGAAAATGAGATTTAATCACCCATTTTTGCTTTAATTATATATATATATATATATATATATATATATATATATATATATTGTTTGACCAATTTTGACTTCCTATTGGGTTTCACATTGGACTTTAGGATTAAATATATTGGGCTCATCTATTTAATTTAGTTGGGCTCAATTTAATTGACACATTGGGCTAGCATTTAAATAACTATGCTACATTTAATTAAAATAAGCATCGGGCTTGTTTAATTAATTACATGGACTAAGGTTTAATTTAATTACTTGGGCTACTAGGTAAATTTAATTGACCTAGTTTATCAACTCATTTGGATTTAAAATATAATCCAATTAGATTTGCTTTAGTTAATTATAACCTCCTGTTTCATTGCTTTAAATAAATATATACATACACAAGTATATCTATTTAATTATCTAATGCACAATTAATTAGTACAAAAATTTTAATTCATTGCTAATTATATAATAATTATAATTACAATGTTTAATGAAATTCGTGGTCATTACAACTTATTAAAAGTAAGTCGTACGAAGAACGTGTAGTGAAGGCATAAGTTAGTTAAGCGTACCCGACATGTCCAACTATGTTTGGGCTAGGGTTTTTGTCCAGAACTTAAGAGTTCGTTTATCGGACATCTTTAGAGTTAATAATTTAAATTTAAGGTCTTAAGTTAAGATTAATTAATAGTCATTGTAATTAATGATTATGTCGATTTTATATATAAATTATAGGTTGAACGAATGACGCAAATAAGCGTAAATGGTAGAAGCGAACCAGATAAGTTTTTCAGAATTTACTTCTATGTGCATTGCTATGCTATAATATGATGTTAAATTGTTAATAGGAAGATACATTGATGATATTTGTGATATGTGAACAACATGAGATATGGTTACATGTGAAATATGTACAGATATGAAACATGATTTGTTGGATGCTAGTTGTTTATTGTATGTGATGCATACGATGTATGAATCATTCATAAAATGAAAAACATAAAATGCATGATGTAAGAATAAAATGCAGAGCATGTATAATACATGAAGCATGTAATGTGTTATGTGTAACTGTTAAACTTGCTAAGCCGTCGTGCTCACTCTTGCTTAAAACCAATATTTTCAGATAGTAATCCTAGTTGATTAGTGAGTTGATGAAGGATTAGGAAGGTGCTATAAATAGGATGCTCCACCAAGTTATTATGTTTATTTGTCATTTTGCAAGAAATCAATAATATTAGTATATGATTAAAACATTATTAAATGATGAATAACATTAATAAATGATTAAAATATTATTAAATGGTTAATAATATTAGTATGAGATTAAAATATTATTAAATGGTTAATAATATTAATAAGTGATTAAAATATTATTAAATGGTTAATAATGTTAGTATGAGATTAAAATATTATTAAATAGTTAATAATATTAATAAGTGATTAAAATATTATTAAATGGTTAATAATATTAATAAATGATTAAAATATTATTAAATGGTTAATAATATTAGTATGAGATTAAAATATTATTAAATGGTTAATAATATTAATAATTGATTAAAATATTATTAAATGGTTAATAATATTTGAATGTAGTTGTATATTATCAAAGGTAGATAACATCTTAAGGTATTTGGTACATTTTTAAATGTCCAAATCATTAAGTTCTGTAAAAGAAAAAAAGTTTAATTGAATTAAACAAATATAAATTGTCCTTTTGTGACTATTTTAGACAACTTATTAAAAGTAAGTCGTACGAAAAACGTGTGGTGAATGCATAAGTTGGTTAAGCATACCCGACATGTCCAACTATGTTTGGGTTCAGGTTTTTGTCCAAAACTTAAGAGTTCGTTTGTCGGATATCTTTAGAGTTAATAATTTGAAGTTAAGGTCTTAAGTTAAGACTAATTAATAGTCATTGTAACTAATGATTATGTCGATTTTATATATAAATTGTAGGTTGAAAGAATGACGCAAATAAGCGTAAATGATACAAACGTACCAGACATGTTTTTCAGAACTTGCTTCTACGTGCATTGTTGTGCTATAATATGATGTTAAATTGTTAATAGGAAGATACTTGATGATATTTGTGATACGTACAGATATGAAGTATGATTTGCTAGATGCTAGTTGTTTATTGTATGTGATGCAGACGATGTATGAAGCATTCATAAAATAAAAAACATAAAATACATGATGTAAGAATAAAATGCAGAGCATGTATAATATATGAAGCATGTAATGTGTTATGTGTAACTATTAAATTTGCTGAGCCGTCGTGCTCACTCTTGCTTAAAACCAATATTTTCAGATAGTGCAAGTTATTCGAAGTTGTCGATAAAGATCAAGAAACAGGAACGCATATTATATTCACTGAAGATCTAAATGTCTATTATAGATATCAATCCGAATTAAAGAGGTAAAATGATTGTGTAGTATAAGAGTTGGTTGGTATGTAATATGAGTGTCAAATACTCAAATTGATTGTAATAGAATATCATATTATGTATGATATTAAGACATATTAGGAATGTATAAAGATTGCGATTCTGGAAATAGAAAGAGATGTTGTAAAATTGTAAATAAATGATTATTTATCAATTATAATATTATTCCTCTTAGAGATAGGAATATTTTTAATTTTTTTTTATTCCTCTTAGAAAATAAGAATATTTTAAAATTAAGATAGTATTTAATCAATACAAATTTGGATAATAGTTATGTGAATATAAATTAAGAAAATTGAACTAAAAATTGATAAAATATAAATTAAGAAAGTTGAATAAAAAAGTAATGAAATAAAACCAAGTTTATGTCTTTAATTATATAGTTAATTACATAATAGGGAAGTCGAACACACCACACTTATGCAAATGGGTGGTGATACCACAGCCGAATGGCTCGATGGTATGTGCTTCTCTAGATTGCTTGCGACTATGTGCTTGCTTCTTGATTTCCCAAGAGAATTATGAAATAGCTTAACTATTTACTATAACTGTTGCACAATATATAAATGATCGGAGAAGAGCCTTTTACAATTTTGGACATCTCTCCTCTGTTTAAGGCGTGCAATAGAAATGAACGAGAGATTTCTTAGGAAGTTATGAGAAGTTGTGAAAATTTAGGGTTCGTAGCTGTGCGAGACAAAAATTAAGGCCTATTTATATGATTAACAGTTTAACAAAGCAACATATTTAACCTAGTTGATTAATGGAGACAAAAATTAAGACATTTATATATATATATATATATATATATATATAGGGGGGCGATCCATAGCAAGCACTTGCTATGGATAAAAATTGGGCAAACACCATCTTAATCATCCATGATTTCACTGAACGGATGAGATTAAAAGTAAAAAAATTGCATTCGCTAGTACAACTAGCGGACCATTTAGTAAACTAATTCTGGACAATATTGCCCCATTAATACACAATAGAATCAATACGACAGCGGATAGATGAGATTAAAAGTAATAACATTGCATCCGCTAGTTGTACTAGCGGACCATTTAGTTGCATCATTGGTCCAATACTAAATGGTCCGCTAGTACAACTAGCGGATGAATATTAGACTATATCTCTCTTTAACCTGTTGACATACTTTGGTAAGTGGTAATAATAACATTGAATAATTGGTATTACGGTAAGAAGGAATTAATTACTCAATTGAATTTCAATTTCACTTTAAAACAAATTCTTAAATTTAGTAACATCCAAATTTTAATTTTGATTATTTACTCTCTGCATTGCAATCAGGGTCCGCATTTTGATTTTTCTGGACCAACTTCTGGGAGTATAGCTTGTGTTGCAATTATTAGAAACAGTGAAGCTGTTGTTGCAAATGCTGGTGAATGGTGATTCTCATTGTGTAATATCTAGGAAGGGTCAGGTAATTTAAATGTTTTGAGAAATGTTCTCATGTTTTTCCTGCAGATGGTTGAAAGGAAAGAATTACTGCCAATCCAGATATAAATATTGTATGTTTCTTCTTTCTTTTGCAATTTAAACTGTGAGACGCTTGGTGGTTAAATCGATGTACACTGATCTACTGACTTCAAATATGAAAAAGAAGCCTCCCCCCCCAACAATTTGGGTTGGCTACATCCTACGACTTATTGATATGTTGCCGTTCTCCTTTCCTTTCCCTCCTTGTTTTCGAGAACCAAACAGGATAATAGATATTTGATATAAATATCTAACTAATTATCGTATTAAGACTGAACATGTCCCAGTTCGGTCTACAGATTTTGTAACCGTAACTACAAAACGACTATGCTTTTTTTACCAGAACTACAAAAAAGGCTATGGTTTTGTTATTATAATTGCAGAACCAAGTTTAATAACTGTAGATGTAAAGCTGGACATGGTATAAATTCAGATTTTGATCAAATGTTTACTTTTCCCATTGTTTGACTGATTTTTAAGGACTTTGCCCCCCATTTGTACTCAATTATCTATAATTTCTTTTTCTACCTGTAACACAAATATTTTTTTCCCTTTTACAGTGAAGCCAGGAATTGAGTTTCGTATATGATCTTTTGCTCCAGGGTTTCTAAGTTTCAAACAGAAATTTAGTGGATACTTGTGGCATCATTTCAAATGTTTTTTTTTCTTTTGTAAAAGAATACTATAAATAGGTTTCTTTCTGTTTTTTAAACTCCCATGCAAAGCCAACAAACAAAAAAGAAAAAGCTTACTTTGTTTTGCTTAAAGTATCCGCTAGTTGTACTAGTGGATGCAATGTTATAGACATTAATGAAACTGGTGTCATTTGTATTAATAGGGCAATACCGTCCAGAATTAATTTATTAAATGGTCCGCTAGTTGTACTGGAGAATGCAATTTTTTTACTTTTAATCTCATCCGCTCAGTGAAATCATGGATGATTAAGATGGTGTTTGCCCATTTTTTGTCTATAGAAAGTGTTTGCTATGGATCGCCACCCATATATATATATATATATTTTTTTTTTGTTATATTAAACTCATATTTAAAGACACACTCTCACTTTGTTATTGCCAACTTCCTGAAAATCCTGACTATATTTTAGACATGGTTCTATTGTTGCAAGCAACATAGTGGAACACTTTTTTCCACGCCCCCTAAATTATTTAAAGATTTTTTATAGTCTAAAAAATTTAAAATCTTACATTAATGGTTAGATAATTTGCCCTTAATTTTAATTTGAGAATATGTTTGTAAGAAATATTGAATTTTAATTTGTATTAAAACTGACTTTTAAAGCTTTTTATTTTTTGATTATATTGTAGATTTTTCAAACTCTATAAAGAAGGAACAATTCCCTTTTAGTCTAAAAACACTTCCTCTATTCTAAAATGTATGACCAATCTTAATTTTTTAAAGTTAAAAAGAGGTACTTCTAAATTTAAAATTGATATTAGTTTATTTTATTTTAGACAATACAATTATAATTTTATTGACTATTTAAAAATACTACAAAACATAAAATTTATTGTATTAAAAGTTAAATAAATCATATTCATTTAAAATTTAAAAATATCTCATATTAATTTTAGAAAGTCAAATTTGTATAAGTATTATAGAACGGAAGTATAAAATTCAATGTGTTTCTGAATTTTAAAATGGAAGGGGTAGAAAAGAACATTACGGAAAATTCAAGTCTTATGCCCAAATATCTTGTTATTTAGTTTTTTAATAAATAAAGAAAAAAAAAAAGAAAAGAGATGGACAAACACTTGAACACTTTTTTTACCAAAGTTTTTTCTATCCAAGAGTAAACAAATTGAACGAAAAACTAAATAAAATAAACAATTTTTTTATAATTTCTATTATAACCTATCCATTACAAACACAACAAAATTAATATAAGGATAAACTAATAATCTAAATATAAAACTTATTGTTTTCTTTTATTTCCTATATAAACTTAGTAATAATATAATTTTTTTCTTACAAATTTTCTATTCATTTTGTTTTTATCCTAATTTAAGTTGGGTTCTATTTTCTTTTCTATTTAAAAGTCATAAATATATAATGTGTATGTTTGGATATTTAATACTTTAAACACGCTTAAATTTTGTGTTAATTTAGTAATAATTTATTTTTAAAATAATTATTTTATTTATAAATACAGGGACCAAATCTAATACAACAAAATTAATACGAATCTTTGAAGATGCAAATATTGTAAACGTTAGTCTCGCAAACTTTAATAGCCGTTTCGATACAAACCCAAATTTGGTCTTCGGTGCATGGGTAATTTAGTAATTTAAGGCGCTGCATAGTCCGTGCCGTCCTATATATTAGAGAAAAAAGAGAGTGCGGACTCTACTTGGGAAAACAGAACAACGTAACTTTCTTAACCAGCTGCTCCCGACTCTCGCCTTTCTCCTCATTATAAATAATTCTACCAGGTTTCCATTTGTTTTGAATTTCCATTTGTTCAATTTATTGATCTTATAGTTAAAATCAATCAAATTAATCTGTTCTCTCTCTCTATAAATATAGCAGCTTATAGCTATGGCTTGTGCGAGTTTGGTTAAGCTGAACTTCTCTTCTTCACAGTGGATCGGTGAACAAAACTTCAAGCAGCGCCCTGGATCCTCACCTGTTTTGCCTATTCATCGAGTCTCCGTCGTTCGTGCCGGATCTTACTCCGACGAACTCGTCAAAACCGCTGTAAGTCCTTATTTAATTAAAAGATTGTGAAATGTTTGTTGCTTTGTTATGATCAGATCTTTAATTTTTCGTGGAGACTTGTTTGTATCGGAGCGGCTTGATTTTGACTAATAATAATTAAAATATATATATTTGAAGATTTTATAATCTTTTTGAAATAAATTAAATTCCTTGGTCACTGTTTTGGTTGGTGGGTTGACGTAGGCACACCAACCACATTTTATACATGCGTGTGCTCTTTGTAGTGTGAATTTTGACTTTAATGTATAATCAACAATGAATATTAAAATAATTATGAATACTTCCTCCTATGCCCCCAAAGAATCCCATTTGTAAGCTTTTGCAGGCTTTAAGGATATATTTTTGTGATGCTCTCAGATTCCTATACTTTCTATAGATGATTTAATGTTCACTATCAATGCTAGATGTTTCTAAGTATAGACGTTCCCTTAATTTATAAACCTTATCTAGATGAAATTCAGAATATTGGCATAACATGATCAGTCTCTATATTACCAATATCCTCATTCAATTAAACAGTTTTATAAACAAAGTTCTCATCTTAATTTCAAAAAAATCTTTCATTATTTTATACTAAATCCTTGTAAAATAATACAAGAGAATTAGTATTAACTTTCATAATTTTAACCTTAAGATTTTAGATACCTTATCATTTATAACTTCCATATATTCAAAGTGCACAGTATCAGCACAAAGAATTGTTCTAGTAACTAAGGGGGCTTTCTGATAAATGCGGCGCTCAATTAGGCAACCTCTTTCCCTGGTAATTCCGTGTGCAAAATACTCTCACTTGGATACATAGATTCATAAATAATAGATAACTCTTCATATTGATAATTCTTATCTATCTAAAATTCAGAGTATTGACATAACATGATCAGTCCATATTACCAATACCCTCACTCAAATGTATAGTTCTTTAACAATACTATTTTAATGTTTTAACAATTCTAAATCTTATAAAAGTAACAACAGAACACAGTTGATGATAATAAGATAGTTTTATTGATATAATATTCGGTTACAAGGTTCGTAGTACTTGTTCATATTTACATAAGTCATAGAGACTTCATACAAACATACGGTAGACAGAATAAAAAGTAAAGATAGCCTAGTCTACGCATTTCTTCTTTTCTTTCTTCTTAGAGCCGGAGCTCTCGGGTATGTTTGAAATTAAAGTTTATTGCAAGAATCGGAGCTCTCGGGTATGTTTGAAATTAAAGTTTATTGCAAGAATGATCATACAATAACTTAGCAAGTTTAACCACTTAGCATATAAGAGAACTCATACTGATAAGGATTTGAGTGAATAACTAGCTCACAAGGATAGTTTAATTGTTTAACATGGCAAAGCTGAGTGGTAATATAACCAAGAACCGTTCGTCAGTTAATACGACTTAGAACCATACAGTGGACATATATAGGGGATTAACCCAACAATATCCTATGTTATGCACAACATATACTACACTGACTAGTCATGACACTGTATAAAAGAATGTTCATCTCAATTTGCTTTGCACGTTGTCGCCCCAAGACAACTTTGACTAAAAAACTCAAATAAATATTTCACAAATAAACATATTTATTTCTCAAGTTATACCGAATCAAATAGCAATAACTTTCATAGTACATAAATCAGATATAAAACTTGTAAATAATAAGCTTAAGGTAGAAGATTTGCCTTGTAGATATTTTTATGGCTTAAGTTCTTGATATTTTTTCTACACATTATTTTATATTTAAACTAGTTAGACTAGAATTAAATCTTTTAAGTTTTAATTCGGACATTATAACTGCTTATATATAAGATTTCTTTGATTATTTATAAAATAATTTGGACAGTATAACTTCTAGCAAAATGAATATTTTACTAAATACTTTAAATATTTTGAGCATTATAACTGATTATAAAAGTAGTATTTGAAGAAATACTTTAAGAAAATTGGATAGAATAATTGTTTGTAAAACGAATATTTACTACTTTCTACTTGAAATAAAACGGGCATCATAACTGCTTGTAAAAGTAACTTTTGTACTATACATTTAAAATAATTTGAGTATTATAACTTCTTGTAAAAGTAGATTTTTACTAACTAATAGAAGAAGAATGAACAAAATAACAACAAGAGTATACCTCTTGAAGTATGTGCTTTTTTTCCTAATAGAGTAGAAATTTGTCGCTCGAAATTGATTTTTCTATCAGTATAACTCACAATATATATGTATAGGGAGGTTGGTATTTATAGAAAAATTCAAGTTCCTTTAATTGCACATTTAATCATTGAATTTATAGTTAGTTTACATAAGGACTTGGACACCTTGCAAGAGGGACTTGTACACATATTTAACAACTTATGACACCTCATAGAAAACACCAAGTGGCTGACCATTTTGATCAATGGCTTAGATTTCATCTTGCTTTACTTTGTTCTCATTAGTCGAAAAATAATCACATGTATAACTAGCTTGGATATTGATTGGTTAACTCAATTTTACATGGATTTAGTTGATAATTAGTTAGTGTACTTATGTGTTAATTTTCTTAGGTTAGTTACCCTAACTTTGTGTTTGTTTATCTTGGCTCCGATTGGCCGAAAATGTAACCTAGTTACTTACTAGTTACATAGTTAATTAGATTCCAACTGTTTGGTTAATTAGTATAATATATTAATTATTTATACTTAATATATTATATAATACATCGTATAATATTCGTATAATATTTTTATTATACCTCGTATAAGTTTTATATTAATCTCGTATTAATCTCATATAATTTTTCTTATATTCTGCGTATTTATACATTACCGGATACTTTCATTATCCTGCGTATTTCTTCCGTATTTGCTATATATTCGTAACGTATTTGAGATTAGTAATCTTCGAAAACTATTTTAGGTAAAAAAATTATTGGTCAAAATACATCTACTGTCAATAAAAATACTATTCAGGAATGTGAATTTTTAAAATTCGAATAACTGTATTTGAATGAATAGTGTTTTTCATCTTATTCACTGGGTAAATATCGTTGGATATTTGGCATCTATATAGCATATAATTATTATAACATGAAATTCGAAAAGTCGAAACGACGAATAGAACTGCTAAAAAGACGGAAAGCGTTTTCTTGGGAAATACATTTTTCGTCTTTTTCTCGATTTTTTTTATTGGTTCCCTAAGTTCTATGACTCATATAAATACTATTTCGTGAAATATGAAAAGTTGCAAAAGGATGTAAGACGGATTTTATAGGCATAACTGATTTCTAGGTTTTAATCCTTAGGGTTTTAGTTTTAATACTTATCTTTTTTTAAAGTACATAATTCTATACATATGATTTCTTATATACATAGATTGGAAAATAATTCAATCACAGAACGTATTCTTGAAGTATGACACAACCTTTATTATTCACATAAAGTCGGATTATAAGATTCTCAGAAGTTCGGAACATTACAATTTTTGTTAAATATTTACTCATAAATTTATATCGAGCCATTAGTTTACTAGCAATGACATGGTAATGAAAGAAGTAAACTTAATAACATTGTTTTATTTTGTACTACCAGCCAAAAAAAATGAGACTCATTTGTTGGGGGAAAAATATTAGCAAATGGACTCTTTTTATGATAATATGGTACATTCATTTTCTAAGTAAACTTTTTTCTTAACTTGCTTGGTCTTCCTGTTCTATGTGTATCGGGGCCCATATAGCTACAATATGTCAAATTTGTATACTGTTTTTGTGTTAAGTTCTTAAATATGGGTCCGATCCATACACTGCATTGGCTATGGACCTTTTTAAAGACGCCATAGCATAAATGGTTGAAATCTAAAAAGAAATGGTAAACGTCTGTGAAACTGTTACAAGGACAGTACCATACTATTTCACTGACAAGACCACACATGTTTAGTAGAAGAATAATTTCACAGGCGAGACTGTATATGTTTAGTACTGTCCACACTGGATAGAACTATTTCACTTAGCATTTTTAGATCTCATCACTTGGTATTGGTTGACTATAAGAAGGCCAGTAGCCAATGTTGGCTACTGATTTATGTGTGTATAGATGTCTATATACAAGTTCAAGTTTTATCCTACTAATTTAGTTGGCTATCATCCACCTTTTCTTCTGTTGTCTCCTTGCTTAAATCCATGTTTTTCTGTGATAATTTTTTGAAGCTTTAAGCATATAAGATAGCATCTAATGTTTTTGAATATTTGCCAGATTGTTTCATTGTTATTGTTGGCTATTGAATCAGTGGGGTATGTTTTGAATAATGTGAAAGTTCAATTGTCGACCTTTTTTCTGATTTGTATAACAAAAAATCATAACTTGCTGTTTCAATCACAAAAATTTTCATTCGCTGCACTTTTTATTGAGAATGAAATCTTTGGTTCCTAATTTAATTTTTTTTTTAATTTTTTCTATTAAAAAAGTTGTTTGTTGGGTTTTTATAACACAGAATTTATTTTCTTTAAAAACTTTTGGCCTCTGCCTTTGCATTGTATTTAATTTCCTTTTTCTCTTGGTACCTTGTGTACGTCAAGAAATTTTTTTTGTGAAGAGTTGGTTGCTGCATTGATGGATGAATTATAATTTCTCATCTTTGATGTTTTCAGTTAGTTCTAGCAGATTTTCTCTTATTTATCTTGGTTTCTTTCTTCATTGGAATAGAAAACAATTGCCTCTCCCGGTCGTGGTATCCTTGCCATTGATGAATCCAATGCAACATGTGGGAAGAGATTGGCTTCTATTGGACTGGACAATACAGAGGTCAACAGACAGGCTTATAGACAACTTTTACTGACAACTCCTGGTCTGGGGGAATACATTTCTGGGGCCATTCTTTTTGAAGAGACACTCTACCAGTCAACAACAGATGGAAAGAAATTTGTGGACTGTTTGCGTGACCAGAACATTGTGCCAGGCATCAAAGTTGATAAGGTATGTTCTTATTTATATGTTTTCTTCATAGAAAAAATTCTAATGCATTTTCGTATACTACCTATGCTCTAAATTGTAAGTTCATTATTGACTTTTGAAAGTCAATGTGAGACATTTTCAAATATAAAATTGAGACGATTCATTAAAAATTATGAAATAACAAATTTTGCATTAATTTTTTTAGATAATTTACAATATTTATTATTGAATTGACTAAAATTAAAGGATGGGTTTGAAAATGTTTCAATTTAACTTCAAAAAGTCAATAATGATCTTATATTTTAAAACAGAGGGAGTATTCTATTTTTTCTTTGCAATAGTACATTAAAACAATTAAATAATATGCTTCCATTTATGTGTTCAGGGTTTGGTTCCCCTGCCAGGTTCCAACAATGAATCTTGGTGCCAAGGATTAGATGGATTGGATTCTAGATCTGCTGAATACTATAAACAAGGTGCTCGTTTTGCAAAATGGTAAGTTATTCATTTTTAGAAGGAATACACCTTGTCTGTATTGTTACATGGAACTCCCTAGATCGAAGAATATTTTCTGAGTTGGATTGGAGAAAGGATATGTTATGGCATGTTTAACTTTTTCGACTGTTATTTGAATCTAGGCGCACCGTTGTTAGCATTCCTTGTGGTCCTTCTGCTTTGGCTGTGAAAGAAGCTGCATGGGGACTTGCACGTTATGCTGCTGTCTCTCAGGTATCCATTCAGTTTTATTTTATTTTTTTATTTCTATTTTTTGGGTTGAACAATTTGCAATAATGAAACCCTTTGTCTCTTGGAGAATATTTGTTAGGGAAGAACCTTATTAACAAGCACATTGAACTAGGGCTTAGAGTTATCCAGTTTATTCACCCCGACTCATAGGTGTCCTACACTATGTAATTTGGAATGGAATTAAAGCATACAAAGAAATGGTAAGTTTCAAGCGTATGCTTGTTTCATCCATGAAATAAGTGTCATTTTCTGTTTGGATCAAGAAAATATGTTTTTGTTGCAAATCTATTTCTCTTGGTCAAACTCTTATATTCATACAGTGAAAGCCATCTAATAAACAGTTGATCTTTAAAGAATTTAAATGTATAAACAAATGAGCGAGCAAAAACGTACCAATGCTTTTTATAATATTAATTTGATAACATACACATTGTGTTCCTTTAATTTCTTCGAGGGTTAAAGTTTTTATATGTAATGAAAAGCTTGATGTATAAATTGTAATAGTAAAAAAGTATTGATGTTAGACATTTTTACTATGCATTTCTGTAACTCCTAAGCTATTATTTTCCAGTTTGTTGTAGGACAAGGATGGATGAAAGAATTAAAGATTAAAGGAGATAAAAGAGGCTAAAGCAAGCCTAAGGCTTAATTCAATAATATCAATCATTCAGTAATTATAATGATGGGTTACAACCGTTTATGTAGGAATAGGAAAAAAACCCTAATACTTGGAGGCTAAGTAAAATATTAAGTAACCGAATTAAATAAAAAAATAAAATCCTAGTAATTATCTACTATTTTAAATAATTAATATTCTAGAGTATTCTACTAATATAACTAAATATATATCCTAATCTTATTTACTAAATACACTAATTACATTGAAATTATCCATACATAATAATATATAATAATAACCCAATAATATTAAAATTCTTTTGCTTCCATTCGCATCATTCTCATCTCCTTTGAAAAAAACTCGTTCTCGAGTTTTGAAGTATAGAAGAATCTATATTTCACGAATTGGACTCCAAATATGCAATAAATGTTGGTTGTCCTAGTGGACATTGATATATAGGAAACAATTAGGAGTAAATTTTCTTGTATTGCACCTTGTTGGACCTCACAACGATAACGAAATCGATGATTTGATCGTTCGTTTCTTTATATAGATTATCAAGTTGTTTTGGGAATACGTCATCGACTTTTTGCTCGCTCTCGCTCGTTGTATTCTCAACATCAACTTTATCTTCTTGTGAATTTCATTGAGTTGCGAAATTTCTTCATTTGGCTCTTTCACTGCATCTTGTTGAACTTTCTCCTAGGCTTGAATGAAATTAATTTGATAATATATTGTTCATGTTCAAAAGAGTATATATTACCTTCTTCATGATCCACATTTAAGCATTTAATCTAATCTTGACCTAATAAATTGTGTGACAATCATGGGTATAACATCTCTGGATGGAATTAAACATCCTTCTGTAACATGAAAAGAAGTATTACTTAGCCAAGGAATAGTGTAAGGTCTCGGATGCGGTTCAACAACAAAGTTTAATTTTTCTATTGCACACGGAGACAAAAATATTGATTGCACATTCTTTTTTGATGATATTTTTACACTGTTTTCCTCCACGATGAAGAAAAGTATGAAAAGTAGTGTTATGCTTTGAAGAATCCTCTGTGCACAGTTTTGGGATATCCAATTCCATGCTAAATTGGCAAAACTGAAATTTTGACAACTGGTTTGAACCTTTCAAAAACCTCAAGGACTGATTTGAACTTTTTTGAAACTTTAGGGGTTGAATGGAAAACTTCGAAAACTTTAGGAGTTGAGTTGAAATTTTTAGAAACCTTGGGGTACCAAACTGTAAGCTTGCCACTGATGAGCAGTAACACTGTAGCGCGGACTATAGCAGAATATATATGTATATATATATATATATATATATATATATATATATATATATTGTCGGGATACAAAATTGGGATAAATTTAAGAATACGTTGTCGTCTCGGATAATGTTGTCGACTCTAGCGACTTTGACAATTGATGGAGACCAGAAAATTAGAGTAGGGATAAATTTGGTGAAATCAAAATATATCTAGAACTTTTAGCTCTGATACCATTATGATGTAGGATAACGATGAATGAAAGAATAAAAGAGATTGAATGGGATAAAAGTGGCTAAAGCCACAAAGCCCAAGGTTTAATTCAATAGTATCAATTATTCAATAATTATAATAATGGATCTCAACCGTTTATATAGGAATAGGGAAAAAAAACTAATACTTGAAGGTTAAGTAAAATATTAAGCAACCTAATTAAATAAAGATATAAAATTCTAGTAATTATCTACTACTTTAAGTAATTAATATTTTAGAGTATTCTACTAATATAATTAAATATATATCCTAATCATATTTATTAAATACACTAATTACATTAAAATCATCCATACATAATAATATATAATAATAACCCAATAATATTAAAAAAAAAATTGCTTCCATCTGCATCACACTTATCCTTGAACAATCTTTTCTTATGTTGCTCTTATATCTTGTGTAGGCCAATGGTCTGGTGCCTATAGTGGAGCCTGAGATTCTTCTTGATGGGGATCACCCAATTGATAGGACACTTGAAGTAGCTGAGCAAGTATGGGCTGAAGTCTTCCACTACTTGGCTGAAAACAATGTGTTGTTTGAGGGAATTCTGCTCAAGCCTAGCATGGTAACTCCAGGTGCTGAGCACAAGGAGAAGGCTTCTCCAGAGACCATTGCAAAATATACACTCACCATGCTTAAGAGGAGAGTACCGCCGGCAGTTCCAGGAATCATGGTACAAATTACTGAATCCATTTTTAATTGTCAATGCCTTTGCTTTTTTATGTAATTGAAATTAACCCTGAATTCTTATTGCCACATACCCCAATAGAGGGACTTTACAATTGGTTGATTATGTTTAACTGAGCTGCCATGATTTTTTGTAATAAATTTAAGAAGTTGACGTTCTATTTCAGTCGATAGTTGGGCAAATATACAGGTATGATATGGTCAACATCATGTCACACGATGACCAATTATGAAAGTAGATCATGCAGTTTATGCAAGGTTAAACAGTAATCTTGAACCTCAGGTTTTAATTAATGTGAAATAAATCTGACACAGTTCTTGTTCTTTTGAACTTGATGTGTCACAGGCTGTTTTTCTCTTTGTTTGAATGTTATAGATGATAATTCAAGTACCACGAATTAGTTTCATTACTTCTGACACAATATTTGTTTCCCATCTTTTTTTTGGTGGTTGTAGTTCTTGTCCGGAGGACAATCTGAAATGGAAGCTACACTGAACCTAAATGCAATGAATCAGACCCCCAACCCATGGCACGTATCCTTCTCCTATGCACGTGCTCTACAGAATACAGTGCTAAAGACATGGCAAGGACAACCTGAGAATGTTCAGGCTGCGAAGCAGTCACTTTTGGTTCGTGCAAAGGCAAACTCCCTGGCGCAGCTTGGGAAGTACTCAGCTGAGGGCGAGAGCGATGATGCTAAGAAAGGGATGTTTGTCGAGGGCTATACCTACTGAGTCAAAGTTTAGTATTCCAGGTTATACCAACAACACTTGGCAGGTACTATTTGTACTTCCATTTGCGACCTTTTATTTTCCTGTTAAGCTATGTGTGCTGAGGAAACTTACTAGATAAGCTTATTTTTACCCTCTTTCATCCGCTGCTTTGAATAATGAATAGTCGAGAAAAATTTAATTTTGTAAACCAGGAAAGATGGGATTAGTGAAAGCTGAGGGTTTTTATTGAAATTAATGTACCATGAAATCTTGAAATTGTTTCTAGTGTTCATTTCTTGTGATATACAGAAATGTGAAATATAATATGCATGGAACCCTTGAGATTTTGTCTTTGCCTCAAATTTATGTATACCTTTAGCTTTTTTAAGTTATCTTCAGTTTTTCTTTTCTATTTGTCAAGTGATTTCCTAGCATACTTTATCATAATGAATATGCAGCAACTGAAAGTTTTGAAAGTGCAGGTGTAGTTGCTGTTGAGATAGAAATGTCGTGGTTACAGTAAATCCATATACCAAGTTTTGCTTAGGAAAAAGTAAGATTTACATTCAACTCTAATATGTGAACAAGACAGAAATCTTACTTTTGATGCAGCTATTTTGTTTATAAGAATAAAATGATTATCCCTACCTCTTTACAACGATGCTTTGAATTAGAACCTTGTATGTGCTATTTCATAAAATAAAATTACATAAATTAATTATTACATTAGGTAGTTGCATGAATTGATAGAAAACATCTTATATGTATCACGTTTTCGCTGTGTTTAAGGATGAAAGTCTTTAATTGTCTCTCTCAATCTTGAGATAAATGTATAAGAATATAAAATTATTGAGACGACAATTGAGACTAAATTTTAACTATTTTATTTATAGAATAGTTAAGGATCAAAATTGTTCATCAAGATTATGAAACCCTGAGGCTTATTATGTCAAATACTATCAGTAATATTATTTATAGGCAACATAATTTTTAAATCCATAAATAAAGTAATTACATTAATGTAATATGTAAGCCCAATAATTTATAAATAGCAGAGGTCACATAAGGAAATAAAATATTCTAACATTCTTTCATTTAGTCGAAATACTATTTATATACAAAATATAACGCTTACAATCATTAATTTGGCCTAACATTAATTTAATGTCTACATCATATTCAAATAAAAGTATCAATACGAATTAATACAATCATTGTGTCACCATTAACACAAGATCCTCATTAGTTATATAATTAGTACTTTTTATTAGAACAAGGATTAAGCGTAAGCATAACAGATATGAATAGACTTTACATAAGTAGTAATAAATTAAACTCATTCATATGATATAAACATTACTATTTGGTCACAAGTTCTCAAGCGTGCACAATAAAGAGTAGCAAACCGTAAATGTAATGCAAAGTTCAAAACAAGAAGTCAAAAAAGTTGTCGTATATCAAAGTAACTCACTAATTAAGATTACCAATTAAACCCATATCGGCAACATGCTCTAAAAAGAGCTTGGGTGGTAAGCCTTTCGTAAGTAAATCCACTAACATATCATGCATACTAATATACTTAATGACAACACTTTGATCTTCAACTCTTTTCTTGACAAATAAGTACTTAGTATTGATGTACAGTTCAGCACTACTTGAACTGGTGTTATTGGAAAAACTAACAGTAAAATTATTATCACAAAATACTTTCAATGATCTCGAAATGGAATCTACAACCTTAAGTCATAAAATAAGATTCTTGAATAATACAACGTGACAAGTAACATGATAACAAACCACATATTCTGTCATAATCGTGAAAATGATAGTTAACTCTTGCTTATGATTTTTTCACGAAATATGGCATCCTAAAAGCATAAAGATTGTGATATCTCGGATAGTTATGAAATTAGTAAATTATAAATTATGATGATGATTGTAACGTAAGATGATCCTTAGACAAGAAAACTAATGAAAGAATAATGCTCGGAACATAATCGAGTTCGATTATAGGTTAAAAAGTAAAACCTGTAAGAATTAATTGAGAAATCGGAAGAAATAGGTAATATAATACCTATGTTAAAGCAGTACGTTGAAATTATTTGACGATAAAGTTTATGGAAGAGGTTAGAAATAAACTGAGTTTGAACGTTTTGGAAATTGTGATTTCGATGACGGAATTCTTATAAGGGAGAAATAATGTGATAACCCGAAATTTCAAAATTTATGTGTGTGTGTGTGTGTGTGTGTGTGTGTTATATTTATAGGTGTTGATATGCGTAATAGTTCTAATGATGATTGGAAATGTGTGTGTGTGTGTGTGTGTGTGTGTGTGTGTATAATATACTTATACGTTTGAAAATTGAGAAATTAAAGTTAATCAAATTATTAAATTAATTAGTTTGAATTAGCTACGAAATGGAATAAGAAAGCCAAGAGAATAAACGATACTCCATCCCTTATGAGTAATAAATTTTAATTTCTTAAAAAATAATTTATAAATTATTTTAAAACAAATAAATTTAACCAAATAAATTTTATTAGTTTTATATATTATTTTAATTTATAAATTATTTTAGTCAAATATTTTTATATTTTATTTTATTTTTATTTTTAATTTATAAATTAAAATAATATCAAACACTTTTATTTATAAATTATCACTTAAAATAACTTATAAATTATTTTAAATTCTAACCTATAATTCTTTTTAAAATAAATCATTCTCGAATAGACCCTAAATGTCTCTTGATAGAAGTTTTTTGTTTGCTTTGATGTACGTGTTTGATATATTTTTAAAAAGAGTGATTACTTAAATTTTCATATGATATACAGACATATAATACTAATCTATTTCTTTCTATCTTTTGAAAAGATAATATTTATATTTTATATTTAATTTAATTAATCAAGCAATACCAAATCCACATATGAAAAATACTTTAGTACATTCATATATATACATATACATATACATACATATAGTGATGCACAAATGGCTTGCGGCCCGACCTTGGTCCAACCTGGACCCGGCCTGGCCTGAGGGCCACAAACATGCCATATTTTTTTAGCTTAGATCCGACTTGGTCTGACCTGCCAATAAGCCCAGTCTGGCCTGAAGCCTAGCCTAATTCACCCAAAGCTCGGTCTGGCCTGTCAATTTTCTTTATTCGCTACTTCAATTCTCCCACTGCAGAAGAAAACTTCATTTTTGTGACAACTCATTCAATAAACAAAATAAAATTGACGTCTTTTAATACGTTCATTCATGCATGTTTGTTTATATACGAATAAAGAAATTCATAAAAACACATTGACTAGTGTAATATATAAGAAATTTTCTTACCTAGCTAGCAGCCTACACTTCTTATAGATTTTTCATTGCATTTTTATTTTAATAAATACTTAGCTTGATAACTAGAAAGTTATTTGTAAAATAATAATAATAATAATAATAATAATAATAATAATAATAATAATAATAATAATAAAGATATTTTTCATTACGGTAATTTGAAAGCTGTAACTTGTAATATATTATTTTTAATTAATATATCAATCAAGTTTAAAATTTTAATTGGTGTTTTAATAATATTTAAAATTACTAAAAAAATTATTTGAATGGATCGAATCGGATTGGACAGGCCTGGCCTAACCTGACCCAAGGCCTGACCTGCAGGCCTCACCAGGCCCCCTTTTTGAAAGCTAAGCTCGGCCTGGCCTGACCTGCAGGCCAAAAGTCAAAGACCCGGCCTGGCCTGGTCAACGACCAAGGCTTGACAGGCCCAAGCCGGGCCAGGCCAGGCCGGCCTGTTGTGCATGCCTACACACACACACACACACACACACACACACACACACACACACATATATATATATATATATATATAAATCTTTTTTAAGTGAAATTGTAATAGACTAAAATGACTGTACAAAAATTTTAGAGAGAGGAAATCTAAAATTTTTAGAGTGTATACAAAATTTTAAAGAGGAAAAATGTATAAACCATTAGAGATGTGAATGAATATAAAAATTAAATATCATAAATAATTTATTTAATTGCACTATAATAATAGTAAGGAGCTATAACTATATAATTTCATTTAAGAAATAAAATCACATTAACTATTTTTAATATGGGTTTTGTGGGTTTGAACCATAACTATATGGTTTCAAGCCACACAACCCATATTAAAAATAGATAATGTGGTTTTAGTTCTTAAATGAAACCATAACTAAATTTTGTGAACCAAAACTAACCCATAACCACATTTTGCCAGACCTAGTACCAATGGAATGAATTAATAATTTGAATAATGTTCAAAATGTATTAAATAAGTTTCACTATAATAGAATTAGTGAATTAAATATACATGTAATTTATAAATAAATTGTTGGAAGATGGTTTATGGAAAGAAGAAGGTAAGTCAATTTAGTTATACAATTTAAATTGCATAAGCTCAAATAAGCTATTTAAGTTAGTTAATGAAGTAAATTTAAATTATGTAAATTAATGGTTCGTTACACTAAAAGTGTTAATTTTATAATGGGTTAATTTTATTTTTAATGAATTTTTTTATACATATTTATGTGTATAAATTTATTAAATTATATTTTATTAATAATACATGTATTGGTATTACATGTATTAGTGTATAATGTATACATGTATATAGTACCAATGGAATGAATTAATAATTTGAATAATGTTCAAAATGTATTAAATAAGTTTCACTATAATAGAATTAGTGAATTAAATATACATGTAATTTATAAATAAATTGTTGGAAGATGGTTTATGGAAAGAAGAAGGTAAGTCAATTTAGTTATACAATTTAAATTGCATAAGCTCAAATAAGCTATTTAAGTTAGTTAATGAAGTAAATTTAAATTATGTAAATTAATGGTTCGTTACACTAAAAGTGTTAATTTTATAATGGGTTAATTTTATTTTTAATGAATTTTTTTATACATATTTATGTGTATAAATTTATTAAATTATATTTTATTAATAATACATGTATTGGTATTACATGTATTAGTGTATAATGTATACATGTATATGTATATTAGTTACATATGGATGTATGTATTAATGTATTAGATGCATGCATGCTGAGATTTTATTGATAAAATGTTGTGTATGAATAGGGAGAATGCTGAGTATTAAGTAGAGTGCATTGGTGTGTGCTACATATAGTGCCACCTTAATTTTGAGTGGAATTGCCACATAGCTGCTTGGTTACCTAAGCGAGTGGGAAATTCCAGCAGTAGAAACTTATACAATTCTCATTCTTCTTCAGCTCATTCTTCTTCATTTCTAAGTCTCTTAGCTAATAAGTCGTATTCAAGAGCGCATTAGTTCTACCAAATTTCTTCACCAAAACTAAAACCATTATAGTAAAGTTTTGAAGTAGATTGTGATCAAATGATCATCAAGAAGAAAGCCATAATCAAGTTGAACAAGGAAGTTCAAGCATGCAATCAATTTTCTTCTAAGGTTAATAGTGTTCCCAACTTTTAAATATAAAAAAAATTGTTTTGATTTCTAGTTTCTTATTATTATTTGATTGATTGTGTGAATATGAAATTGATTAAGAATCATGAAGGATTCAGAGGATAAGGTGGAATTGATTATGGAGTTATGTGGTTATACTTGAATTAATAAAAACGATACGTTTTTAAGGCATGCACATAACCTTCAAGTATATGTATTAATCCACTATTTTTTTCTTAAAATCAAAATTACTCATCACCTCGTAAAACTTAAGATACTATTGTCGAGAAGCCTATTTTAACCCGAGGATAGACTTCTTTAGTATACATACCATATGCTCCTTACCTTTAACCAGAAAACCTTCTGATTGTGTCATATAGACATTCTCATGCAAGTTGTTATTAAGGAATGCAATTTTAACATCCATCTTATGTAACTCCAAATCATAATAAGCTACTAGAGCCATGACTATTTTAAATGAATATTTTCTAGATACTAGAGAGAAAGTTTAATTGTAATTCACACCCCTTCCTTTTAAGTGAAACCTTTAACAACCAATCGAGTTTTATATCTTTCAACGTTTCTTTTAGGATCTAATTTAGTCTTATAGACTCACTTGTAACCAATAGGTTTAACACCTTTTAGCAACTTTTCAAGATCTCAAACGTTATTAAACTCCATTGATTTCAACTCATCATTCATGGCTTCAAGCTATTGAGTTGATTGAGTACTCGTAATGACCTCTTTATATGAGATAAGATCATTAATCTTACTTGAATCATAGTCAATCTCATTAAGATAGGTTATAAAATAATAAAAAATAACAAGTTTTCTAGGTCTTTCATGTTGGTTTGCAAAAACAAGGCATACATACAATCAAATTGTATAACGCAACGAAAACAAGACATAAATCATATTTAAAAAATTTTACAAACCAAATACCAATATCTTTGTTATGCGATTCTTATTAATTAAGGAAGGATAATGAGTTATACCTTTGTAGATTCAACTTCTTTGAACAGCTACGAGTTCAACTCCAAAATCCTTCCCGTTCTTTAAAATCCATCGATTAGACTATTTAGATCAACGTTAGCTATCTAAGTGTGTAACCTCTAAAGGTCATCCACCAAGAGTAACATGGATTAAAAAAGTAATTTAGATTCTACTAGATCTTGGGTGGTTTGTCCTAACTCCTTATATATACAGAATTATGAAGTATTCTCTCAATACTTGCAAAAGTGTTAGTAACCATAATTCATAATAAAACTCATCTTATTTATAGATTTGTTCAACTCTCCTAAACTCTTTAGGAGTAGGATTTTAATTTAACTCATAATCTAATTAGGAACTAAATTAATTTAATATAATAATTATAATTCTTAAACTATTTAGGAACTTAATTATTTATAATGAGATTACTTCTTATTAATTAATTCCTAATAATAATAATAATAATAATAATAATAATAATAATAATAATAATAATAATAATAATAATAATGCTCTTTTTAATTTATAATTAGTATTTCTAAATACTTAATTATAAATAGTAAGCTATTTAATTTATTCTATTACTATAGTATAAATTAAATACACTTAATTTATTATTACAATTACACTATTTACTTCTAAAATAAATAGTATTCATTTTTGGTGCGACTCTTTAGGTTCAATATTAAACCGGATGTAGAATAACTAAATTAGAACCATTCTAATATTATTTATAATAATAAATTAAACTCTTTTAATTTATTTATTTATAAATAAATACTTATTTATTTCATAATAAGGGCACCCTTTAGCAATTCACGACTTTTCGAATAATATGAATTTTAACATTTGATCACAAAGAACCTATTCTGTGAATAGTTATCGTACAATTTAATTATTCTACCATACAATATCCCAATCAAATATAAGATATGAAATTATTGTCAAGTCTTATTTAATTTGATCAAATGCATTTCGATTCTAAAATGCACAACTCTAATTAATGTAAATTAGAAACTCTTTTCTAATTTTTATTCTACCATGACAAATGACTACTGAGTTGTCATTTATCGAATCACATATGACATTATCTCCCTTTACTGAAAGCGGTAGATCTTTTGTTAATCATTTATCTATCTCCATGCACAACTTATTATGCCCGAACATATCATTTGTTATACTCGAATAGTCTTTAGGAATATGAAAAAGTATAATTCATCATACACAAGATACTATGATGATCTTAAGTCTAAGGATCATTTGTACTACTATCACATTAGGAACTCCTATTGACAGACAAGTAAAACTCTATTATGTGTTTTTTAAATGAGTCATGTTCAGTGAACTTATTCTCTAATAAGCACCAATATACTTACTTTAGTGTATTCACAAAAATGATTATGAGATCAATCATCATCTTCAAAAGAGCAAACATAGTATGTATTAATCTATCCGGATTCACTAATCCTCATTTTAGTGATCCCACGATTAGGAATATTTTAGTTTTGAGCTATCTTGAATTTAGATCTCATTAGTATAATCATCATTTATGATTCTAAAAGCATTGCTATAAAACTATGGGTTTATCCAACTAATAAATTCAACCAATTAATCACGAATAAATAAATGCCTTTAAAAAAAACTTTTATTAATAAACAAATAAGATTACAAAATATATGCTTATCACAATAACATGTGATTGACTTGAGGGTATACTACTTTCAATCTCCCACTTGCACTAAAGCCAATCGTCTTTGAACTTATTCTCTAATAAGAACCTTTAGTAAATAGTAGTAAAGCCACTCTAGTTTATTAAGCAAGTTACGTTTAGTGAACTTATTCTCTAATAAGAACCTACATACTTGTTTTAGTGTCTCCGCATAAATGATTATGAGATCAATCATCCTCTTCAAAAGAGCAAGCACAGTATGTCTTAATCTATTCGAATTCACTAATCTCCATTTTAGTGATCTCACAATTAAGAACATTTTAGTTTTAAGCTATCTTGAATTTAGATCTCATTAGCATAATCAATATTATGATTCTAAAAGCATTGCTCCAAAATTATGAGTTTATCCATTTAATCAATTTATCTAATTAATTAAGAATAAAGAAATGTCTTTAAATAAAACTTTTATTAATAATTAAATAAAATTACAAAGTATATGCTTATCATATCAACATATGATTTGCTTGAAGGAATACTACTTTCAATCTCTCACTTGCACTAAAGTCAATTGCCTTGGTATCTAATACCCATCTTCTCTAAGTGGTTATTGAACTATTACTGAGATAATGCTTTAGTAAATAGATCTGTAATATTGTTCTAAGAGTCCACTTGCTCCACGGTAACGTCTCCACTTTCATTGATTCCTCTAATCAAATGAAACCGTCGTAACATGTGTTTGGATTTCTGTTGAGACCTGGGTTCATTGGCTTGTGCAAAAGCTCTCGTGTTGTCACAAAATAAAGGCACTGGTCTTTGAATGCTAAGAACCACTCCGAGTTCATTTAAGAACTTCTTCATTCAAACAACTTCATTTGTAGCTATGTACTCTGCATCTGTCACTGATTTAGCAACTGTTTGTTGCTTGGAACTCTTCCAACTTACTATGCCACCGTTTAAGGTGAACATATAACCCGAAACAGATTGTTGTCGTTTCGATCAGTTTGAAAACTTGAGTCTGCATAGCTCTTTAGTTTTAAATCCAACTCATCGTAAATAATAAATACATATTTAGTTCTTCTCAAGTACTTTAAGATGTTCTTCATTGCTTTCCAGCGTTTTTTTTTCAGGATTTGACTAATATCTGCTCGTCACACTAAGTGCATAAGTAACTATTGGTTTGCAAAAATATGGCATACATCTAATCAAATTATATAAGCGCAACGAAAGCAAGAAAAATCAGATTTTAAAATTTTTGTACAAACCAATAACCCGGATCTTTCTTATGCGACTATTATTAATTGAGAAAGGATAAAAGAATTTATACCTTTGTAGAACCAAGCTTCCACAGGTACAAGTTCATCTCCCTTTAATCATTCACGTTCTTTTTCAAAATTCACCGATTAGATTCTACGGATCAATGTTAGCTCCCCAAGTGTGAAACCTCTAGAGGTGATCCACCAAGAGATCTATGAATTAAAGAAGTGGATTTTGGTTTCTCCAAACCATGGGTGGCTTGTTCTAATTCTCTCTCTCTCTCTAACTCTTTAGATGTAGAGAATTATGGAGTACTCTCTCTATACTAATGAAAGAGTGTGTAACCTTAATCTATGATAAGACTCCTCTTATTTATAGATCTAGTCAACCCTCCTAAACTATTTAAGATTGGGGTTTTAATTTAATCCCAATTTAATTAAGAACTAAATTAATTAATTATAATTCCTAAGCCATTTAGGAATCTAATTATTTAATAATGAGAGTACTTCTTATTAATTAATTACTAAACCATTTAGTAACTTAATTAATTATTATAATTACAATTCCTAAACTATTTAGGAACTAAATAATAATACTAGTAATAATGATAATAGTAATAATAAGAAGACTCCTCTTATTAATTTATAATTAGTATTTCTAAAATACTAAACTATAAATATTAAGCTATTTAATTTATTCTATCACCATAGTATAAATTAAATATACTTAATTTATTATTACAATTATGCCATCCACTTCTAAAATAAATATTACTCTTTTGCGGTGTGACCCTTTACGTTCTCCATATTAAACCGGTTGTATAATAAATAAATTAGAACAATTGTAAGACCCCGAATTTTATGAAATACAAAATTTAATTTTTCTTCATATATATTTTTTTTGAAACAGTAAGTGGTTAAATTAACAAAATTGAAAGTTAAGGATGTTATGTGCAAATTTTATTTTGTCGGACAATATTCGCTTTGTCGGGGAATATTCGTTTGGTCGGGGAATATTCGTGTCGTACGACGGCGCCGAAATAATAAATTATTGGTGGACCCCACAACGGAATATTTGTCGGATATAGAAAACGACAGAAGTAACCTTTTTAAATAAAAATAGTCAACGGAACTGTTAAAATACCGGTGATAAAAGAATAGTAGCATGCGGTAGTTTATGGTATTTTCTGTAGCACACGGTACTCTACAGTAACACACGGTATTGCATAGTGTCTCATATTATTGGTCTGATAATTGACACCGTAACTGTTACGCATCATTTCAGCGATAATTGTCACTGCATAATATTTTATATTATCAATTCAATAATTGTTGTTACACAGTATTTTGCATTATTGATTTAATAATTGTCATTACACTGTATTTTATATCATTGAGTCAATAATTGTTGTTGCACTGTTTTTAAAATTATTGAACCTAATAATTGTCACAGTAACATATGCACAGTAATTCACATTATTGAATCAATAATTGTCATTACACAGTAACGTATGCTTTATTTTACATTATTGTTATCTCTATTATGATGTTATTTAAACAGTTGTATTTCATTAATTTATTGACTTGATATCTAAGAGCTAACTATACTGTATTTATAACAATTAGTCATAATAATTGAATTGATAAAGTTATTTGTTTATAATATAAAGTTAGGTGATTATTAGGTGATATGAAATGAATGGTGTAGATTAAAGTGTGAATTATTGTTGAATAATTGAATTGATTTGTTTATAATATAAAGTTAGGTGATTATTAGGTGATATGAAATGAATGGTGTAGATTAAAGTGTGAATTATTGTTGAATAATTAAATTGATTTGTTTATAATATAAAGTTAGGTGATTATTAGGTGATATGAAATGAATGGTGTAGATTAAAGATAATATAATATTTGAAATGGATGGTGTAGATTAAAAGATGATCTTTAAATGAATGGTTTAGATTAAATGAGTGATAAGATTTTTGGCTATAAATAGAAGCCTTAACTTAAGGATTTTTCATAAACTTCCTTACTTGTTCTTTCTTTCTCTCTCTAAATACTTCTTGTGAAAGTTCTCTCTAAGTGTGCTTAAGTCATCTTGAGTATTTGTGAAGATCTATAAGTATACGTGTACTGTTCAAGTTAATCAACCTCATTTAAATCAATATCCAGTCACGTGTTACGGTAAGGGATACCATCTTTTTCATCTTCCATTATTCAAACATACTATGGTAAGGGATTATCATTATTTGATTCTCGATAATAATATTGTTTCTTCCTTACTCATAAGACGTGCCTTTTATTTCCATGTATTAAATTGTGGGAATAACCTTACGGAGCGGATTGCCGCCTGTTGGTGAATAACCCTTTGTATTAATTTCCTTCACCTTTTGTTAATCAAACCTGCTACGGTAAGGGATATTATTTTCTTTCATACTCCTAAATCGAAATTTATTATGGAACTATTACTACTATAATTCCTGAAAATATTATATGTTCCATAATAATTGAACTTCATTATTTCAACTGAACCTTCCTATTTACGTGAACCTTTCTATTGAATTGTAACCGTTATTCTGAACTGTGGATCTTGAATTTCACTCCACATCATGTTGACAATTTGGACATTATTTGAATCTGTACAAAGTAAACTTTCGATACTTATTGTTATCCTATTTCTTCTGTTCATCATTTACATCATTCTAATCATCCAAAAAATCAAGCTGTTGTGAATATCTGTGGCCGGGGGCACAGATGTGATATATTTGTTGAACAGATGATAGGTTAAAGGCGATATAATAGGTTAAAGGCGATACATCTGTTCGGTGTCTTTTATGGCACGTGGTGAATGTTCTCTTTGGCCCGTAGTGCAAAGATGAACTGTTGTTTGGTATGATTATGACCAAAGGCTGAATCTGGTATAATCATGACCGTTGGTGTTATATTGAATGTCTTTGGCCCGTAGTGCAAAGATGAACTGTTGATCTGCATGATTATGATCAGAAACTGTGAATTTGTATTATCTTGACTAATGATATTTCAGATGATAAAAGTTGATGATGTTTTTCCTAAAAAGAGAACCGAGTGGACATTATAGTCTGCATTATTCTTCTAATAGATTACTCATTCCGCTGCTATTATTGATCTGAACGTTGTTTAAGAATTTAACTGCAGTTTTTGATATAAACCTTGTAGTCTTTTGTATTCTATCAAGAACTCAACTGTTGAAGACTAATGATAATTTATTCGTCATTATCTTAGTCATGATATTCTTTACTGGGCTATTTGAGCTCACCCTTTCTTTTGTTCCATTGTTTTTCAACAGGAGATGAAAACATAACAGGGTCTAGCCGGGGAATGGAGTGAGGGTCCGAGGAATAGTTATCATAGTTTTCACGTTTTGTAAAATAGTGTGGCAATAATAGTGAAGACTTAGTTGTGTATTATTATACACTGTATTGTTGTACGTTGTGCTTTGTTGTAATAATTTTGTTGTAGTCTTTTGACGACTCAAGTTTGGGCTGTGTGGGCCCAGATTTGGGGGCGTCACAACAATTCTAATTCATTTATTACAAATTAACTCTTTAATTCAGAATAAATAATTATTCCACAATAAGGGTAAGCCTCCCTTAGCGATTAGTCGACATTCCAGATAATATAAATTTCAACATTTGATCGTAAAAGAACCTTTCAGCAAATAGTTACCATACAATTCAATCATTCTACCATACAATGTCCCAATCAAATATAAGACATGGAATTTCTGTCAAGTCTTATTAATTTGATCATATGCATTTCAATTCACAAATACACAAATCTAGTTAATGTAAATTAGAAACTCCTTTCTAATTCCATTCAACCCTGGTCAGGGATTTATGAGTTGCCACTTATTGAATCGCATAGGACATTCTCTCCCTTTACTGGAAGTGGTGGATCCTTTGTTGATCATTCACCTATCTCCATGTGTACCTTATTATACCCAAGCATATCCTTTGATATATTAACAGGTCTTGAGGAATATGTCAAAGTATAACTTAGTACACACAAGATACTATGATGATCTCAAGTCCAAGGATCACTTGTACGACTATCACATAAGGAACTTTTATTGACAGACAAGTAAAACTCCATTAGGTATTCCTTGAACGAGTCACGTTCAGTGAACTTATTCTCTAATAAGCACCTACATACTTGCTTTAGTGTCTTTACACAAATGATTATGAGATCAATCATCCTCTTCATAAGAGCAAGCATAGTGTGTACTAATCTATCCGGATCTACTAATCCTCTTTTTAGTGATCCAACGATCAGGAATAATTTTAGTTTTGAGCTATCTTGAATTTAGATCTCATTAGCATGATCCTCATCATGGTTCTAAAAGCATTGCTCGAAAACTATGAGTTTATCCATTTGATTAATTCAAGTAATTAATTATGAATAAAGAAATGTCTTGATACTTTTATTTATAAATGAACAAGATTATAAAGTATATGCTTATCACATCAAATGTCATTGGCTTGAGGGCATACTACTTTTAATCTCTCACTTGCACTAAAGCCAATCGCCCTTTGGTATCCCCATACCATTCTTCTCTAAGTGGCGTACAAATTGCTTAGTAAATGCTTTAGTTAGTGGATCTGTAATGTTGTTCTGAAAGTCTACCATCTTTATGGTGTCATCTCTTTTTCAATGATTCATCTAATTATATAAGAGTGCTGCAACACATGTTTGGATTTCAGATGAGACCTAGGTTCCTTGACGAATTAAACTCCTTTAATGCTAGAAACCATTATAAGTTATGTAATGAACTTGTTGAACCAAACAATCACCTTTGCAGCTTCACTTATAGTTATTTACTATGTCTTTATCACTAAATCAACAACTCTTTGCTGTTTGAAACTTTTCCAACTCACTGTAGCACCATTCACGGTAATCATATTACCTGAAACGGATATACTGTTATCTTGATTAGTCTGAACCAACTTAAGTTTGTTAAACCCTCTAGTTTTGTATCAGACCCATCATTAGAAACTCTTTTCTAATATTCTTCTCCAAAATTGAATTGATATCTGCTTATCATGCATAAGCAATATCAAGTCTAGTACATATTAACGAATCAATGTACGTTTCTTGGGTCAAGCCGAGCATCCTTTATGATCGATCTCTATCGACATTTATTCTGAATAGAATGTTAGGGTACTTCTCCCAAGTCCTTAAAGGAGAAATTTTTAGACAACCACATCTTTACTGATTGTAGCATCGATATGTCATTCCTTATCGATATTATATTAACATATAATACTTGGAATGTCACAGTGCTCCCACTAACCTTTGTACATACTTGGTTCATCCTCGTCTTTGATAAAATCAAACTCTTTTGATTGTCTCATCAAAACGGATGTTCCATCTTCGAGAAACTTGCTCCAATCCATAATTGGATCGTTGTAACTTACATGCTAGATTTGTTCTATCTATATGGAGACAAATCCTCTTGGTTATATCATACATACATCCTTTTGTATAGTAAGCTGTTACTGCAAGTAAAATCCGAATGGATATATGCATTTTCACTAGTGAAAAATTTCATCTTAGTCAACTCATTGACCTTGTTTGAAATCTTTTTACCACTAGTTAGGTCTTACAGGTCTCCACCTAGCCATCTGCTTTAGTCTTTCTCCAAAGACTCATTTCGAATTTTATGGTCATCAACCATTTCTCTTGAGTATCTAATACTCATACCTCATCGTATATATCTAGATCATCATCCACTATGATGCGTACCTTATCATCATCATCTATGATGAATCCATACCATTCAGGTATCTTCGGTACTAAACCAGATTTACGACTTGGTTGTGGTACAATAGATTTATCTACTTGTACAGATTCCTTCACTTGATCTGTAGTGTTTTGTGATTCTTGAACTTCTTCAAGATCTATTTTACTCCCACTAACCCTTTAAGGAAAAACTTCTTTTTCTTATAAGGCAGCGTGTTTCAACAAACACCTTTTAGTTAGTCGGATTATAGAAGTGATACCCTAAACTTTCTTTAGGATATCCCACAAGTTTACACTTATCAGATCTTGTCCCTAGCTTATCATGTCAAACCTTTTTGACATAAGCTGAACAATCCAAATCTTAACGTGCTTAAGACTTGGTTTCCTCCCTATCCATGACTCATATGAAGTCTTGGGGACGAAATTTGAAGGTATCTTATTTAGTAGATATGCAATCGTTTCTAGAGCATAACCCTAGAAGGATACTGGAAGATCAGTAATACTCATTATGGATAATCACTATGTCCATTATGTGAGAATATCATTTCGCTTGAGTTGATTTAGAAACTTACTGCTTAAGTGTTCCCTTCTCGATCTAATCGAAGAACTTTAATACTTTTAGCCTTTAGTTTCTATACTTCACTTTTGAATTCTTTGAACATTTCAAACGATTTGGATTTGTATTTCATCAAATACATATATCAAAATCTAGAATCATTAGTGAAAGTAATGAATGAATACCCTCCTCTTGTATTTGTTGTCATAGGTCCCACACACGACTGTGTGTACCATCTCTAACAACTCCGTAACTCGCTTTCCATGTCCACTAAATGGAGATTTAGTCATATTGTCCATGATACAAGATTCACAAGTTGTATTTGATTCATAATCAAAAGCTCTAAAAGCCTATCTTTATACAACTTGTTTAGTCTTGTTTCATTAGCATAACCGAGTTAACAGTATTGCATGAAGGTATGATTCATATCATCTCCTTGCCTTTAGTTTGTTCAAATTGGAATATTTTTCATATAAGTAAAGTATACAAAATCCATTAAGTAATCAACCAGTTCTAAATAAAACATTATCATTATAAACAGAACAACGATTGTTCATTATTATAATGTCAAAAAAAACATTCCTTGTCATCACATGGAACTGAAATAATGTTTCTAAGAACTGGAACATAGTAACAACTTACTAACTTAATAGGCTTGCCCGTAGGCAGTGCTAAATTATAAGTTCACATGGCTAATGCAGCAACCTTTACTTCATTCCCCAGGACATGATTACTTATCATTTATTTAGCTTTCTACTTCTGCTTAGTCTCTGCAACAGTCTTGCATATTTGAGACCACCAGCCGGAATATAATTTCTGAGTAGAAACTTGACTTATAGAAAGTTCTATTTTATTATGAACAAATCTATATCTGTAGCTGAAGATTCATTAAACTTCTTCTACTTAACTACTACAACTCTCTTGCAGTTGTTCTTCCAGTGTCCCTGCTTATCGCAATGAAAGCAAACTTCTTTGCCCTCGGGATCACTTTTATTTATGTCCTTTGTTTAGCCTTTCTTTTGCCTTCTACTCTTTCTGACTTCTCAGAAATATCTTTGGCCATCTTCCTCCGCTTAGAAGATTCATTTACGAGTAAGACTTGGTTTTACTAGGAAGAAAAGTGACTCTCAACAGTCTTCAACATTTTTAAGCAAATCAGTTAAACTGACATTTAACTTATTAATGCTTGAAGTTCACAACATATTGTGAATTAGAGTCAGTGAGTGACTGCAAGATCGAATCTTGACTCAACTCTTCATCCTTGACAAAACATGTTTGTCCTAATTGATCAATCCTATTGATCATCTTTAGGACATGCGTCTTTTACTGTAGTGCCATTGATTATTATAGATCGGAAGAGCTCCTTAAATATCTTATATCTAGTTGACCTATTTTGCTCACCATACAACTATTGAATGTGCAGCAATATAGTAGGTGCATCCATTTTCTCGTGTTGACGCTGTAACTCGATACTTATGGATGCGAGCATAATGCATTGAACCACCTTTGCATCATCTTGCCATTTAAAATAGCAATCTCTTCCTCAGAGGCTTAGTTTACAACGTTTGTAGGAATAGACAAATTAAGGACATTTGCTAGCTTTTCAGCATTAAGAATTTTTCTCAAATTTGTTTAATCAATCCGAACAATTCGGTTCGATTAATTGTTAGCATCCAATATGCTATGCAGTGTTAGTGAATTAAACATAGCAATATTCTTTAAGTGAATTAATAACAACATTAACATGCATTCATTTTATTAATTATCAAAATAAATTAGGTCTTTATTTAAAATGGTGTCTCCCACTATTTTCATCAAACTATATTACCCTCCATATATAGTTCGGCAAATCTAGTTAAAGATTTGCTAGTGAGAATAAAGATCTTATTTCAAATGTATATAGCCTTGTGTGACACAATAAACGATATATAAATAAATAGGTAGACAACTCTTGTCAATTACATTAACATGTAACTCCTTTTATTTTGCCTCTTAGATTATTATGATCATGTGTGACACATCCAAATCAAAATTATCCAAGTTCCAACCTAGCATTTTCTTATATTAGAAGAGAAAAAGACCATCCTTGTGTGACACAACAAAACAGTAATGTTCAATTCTTTTATAAACATCAAATGTGATAAAACAACATCTCAAAAAATAAATATAAGCCTTGTATGACACAACAAACTATATTGATTATTTGATACTCTATCGTTTTACCATGTTAGAAGGCGACATTCGATATTTTTAGTAAATACCTTTGAACGTTACAACTTAATATTATGAGTAGTAGAAGAAATAAATTAGAACCATTCTAATTTTATTTAATTGAATTAAACTCCTTTAATTCATGAATTAAACATTTTAATTCATTTATATATATAATATTTATTTTACATCATGAGGGGTTTGTTAATATTAATTATCTCATCTTGTTTAGCGCACATGCACATATATATATAAAATACGTGTCATATTAATTAACATGCGAAACATGTTTGATAATATATAATATATATAAATAAGCATGCACATATAGAATATTATATTCTACTTGGATTGATTATGGACTTTTATTCTAGTTTGGTTCACTAGAGCCACCAAGTGAACCAAAAGGTCAAACCTAGGGTGCAAAAATAAATTAAATTAAATATAACTATTACATTTAAATTCGGGTTCCATTACAAATGGGTCTTCATGCGCTCCTTTGCTCCAATTCTTCAAAATAATTCTAACTAATCCTATTACAAAATAATTTACAATAAATAGAAACCTTGATCAACAGTCAAGGGGAAGTACATAGGAATGAGATAGAATTATACATAAGAAAAATTGGAAAGACGAGGTACGCAGACCCCATTTATTAAAACACATTCATTCATGCATTTAATTAAAATTAAATACAATCATATTGGTCAATAATTCATAATCAATCACATTTATTATCATATATATCAACATATATATTAATAAATAATATTCATCTCATGAATTAAATAAAACATTCCATATATGTATAAGTATCATTTAATGGGCAACTTAAAGTTGCATGAAATCTAATTTCATATTTAAAATAAACCATTTATTTTAATTATACAATCATGTAAAAATAAATTATTTATTTTTATTATATTTGTGTATTTTTTGGATTTTTAAAATCACTCGAAATAAACCATTTATTTTTTTAATTTAAAAAATCTTCTCAAAATACAAAAAAATAATTGAAAATTCGGAAGTTAGGTTATTTACAGAATTGCCACCGCGCTTTTCCCGCGCAATGTGCGCTCGATAATTCCTCCGCGCAATGCGCGCAAAACGCACACCCACGACACGTGCGCATATTACAACTCCGCGCAATGCGCGCCTTCATCTCTCCGCGCGATGCGCGCCATGCTGCAGTGTCCGTGCCACGTGCGCCTGACCCTGTAGTGGTACTGTAGCTGCGAGGAAAATTTTTAATTTTTTTTTCTTTTCAAAGCACGATTTTTGCAATTTATTTTCAATGACCATGATTCTATACAATAAATTATGCCCAATAAATTGTTCTAAACACATGCCCATACATATATGAAATTAAAGCAATTAATAATTCGCATAAGTTTGGCTCTTGATGCCACTGTTGGTTTGCAAAAATATGGCATACATATAATCAAATTATATAAGCGCAACGGAAATAAGAAAAATCAGATTTTAATATTTTTGTACAAACCAATAACCCGGATCTTTTTTATGCGACTATTATTAATTGAGGAAGTATAAAAGAATTTATACCTTTGTAGAACCAAGCTTCCACAGGTACAAGTTCATCTCCCTTTAATCCTTCACGTTCTTCTTCAAAATTTACCGATTAGATTTTACGGATCAATGTTAGCTCCCCAAGTGTGAAGCCTCTAGAGGTGATCCACCAAGAGATCTATGAATTAAAGAAGTGGATTTTGGTTTTTCCAAGCCATGGGTGACTAGCCCTAATTCTCTTTCTCTCTCTAACTCCTTAGATGTAGAGAATTATGAAGTACTCTCTCTATACTAATGAAAAAGTGTGTAACCTTAATCTATGATAAGACTCCTCTTATTTATAGATCTAGTCAACGCTCCTAAACTATTTAGGATTAGGGTTTTAATTTAATTTCAAATTTAATTAAGAACTAAATTAATTAATTATAATTCCTAAACCATTTAGGAATCTAATTATTTAGTAATAAGAGTACTTCTTATTAATTAATTACTAAACCATTTAGTAACTTAATTAATTATTATAATTACTGTAGACACCCAAATTTTGCACTTGGGTACTAACCTTGACAGGAGGGCAAAATCGTCATTGGGTTCGACATATGAAAAGGAAGGTGGACCCCAACACGAAGACACCACGACGGCTTGCGGTCAAAGCCACCAAACGAACAACGAGCATCGGGTCCGTTGAGGTAGGACACACAGTCGATCCAGACGAAGCCTGATCTGGTCACCAAAGACGACGAACGGTCACTACGCTTACGATAGTCGGGGGTGTCACTCCCCGGTGAGCGAGCGGCTGCCCAACTCGCCGGTGAGCTGGCGGAGGTGGAAGGGGGCAGCGCCTCCTGGAAGCCAAGCACAAAGAGCGATTTATACATAAGGTAACAGCCTTCTAAAATATACAGCAAAAATTGACTGCGTGACACGGAAATCGAGAAAAGCAAGCTGGGCAGCCGCAGGTGCACCTGCGGCCACAGACAGAGGGGACGATTTCGCGGCTCGAGGAGACAACCCGGCAATAGAGGATTCGGCACGGGCGGGCTGGGCAGCCGCTCACCGGCGAGCTGGGCAGCCGCTCGCTCACCGGGGAGCGAGACCCCCGAACATCGTAAGCGTAGTGGCCATTTGTCGTCTTTGGTGATCCAATCAGGTTCTTCTGGATCAGCTGTTTGCCTTGCCTGATGCTCGTTGTCTGCTGTGGCAGATTTAACCGTAAGTCGTTGGGGTGGCTTTGTGTTGGGGTCCACCTTCCTTTTCGCTCGTCGGGTCAAATGACGATTCTGCCCTCCTGTCAGGGTTAGTGCAAAAGTGCAAAATTTGGGTGTCTACAATAATAATAATAATAATAATAATAAGACTCCTCTTATTAATTTATAATTAGTATTTCTAAAATACTAAACTATAAATATTAAGCTATTTAATTTATTCTATCACCATAGTATAAATTAAATATACTTAATTTATTATTACAATTATGCCATCCACTTCTAAAATAAATATTACTCTTTTACGGTGTGACCCTTTAGGTTATCCATATTAAACCGGTTGTATAATAAATAAATTAGAACAATTCTAATTCATTTATTACAAATTAACTCTTTAATTCAGAATAAATAATTATTCCACAATAAGGGTAAGCTCCCTTAGCGATTAGTCGACATTCCAGATAATATAAATTTCAACATTTGATCATAAAAGAACCTTTCAGCAAATAGTTACCGTACAATTCAATCCTTCTACCATACAATGTCCCAATCAAATATAAGACATGGAATTTCTGTCAAGTCTTATTAATTTGATCATATGCATTTCAATTCACAAATACACAACTCTAGTTAATGTAAATTAGAAACTCCTTTCTAATTCCATTCAACCTTGACCAGGGATTTATGAGTTGTCACTTATTGAATCGCATAGGACATTCTCTCCCTTTACTGGAAGTGGTGGATCCTTTGTTGATCATTCACCTATCTCTATGTGTACCTTATTATACCCAAGCATATCCTTTGATATACTAACAGGTCTTGAGGAATATGTCAAAGTTTAACTTAGTACACATAAGATACTATGATGATCTCAAGTCCAATGATCACTTGTACGACTATCACATAAGGAACTTCTATTGACAGACAAGTAAAACTCCATTAGGTATTCCTTGAACGAGTCACGTTCAGTGAACTTATTCTCTAATAAGCACCTACATACTTGCTTTAGTGTCTCTACACAAATGATTATGGGATCAATCATCCTCTTCATAAGAACAAACATAGTATGTACCAATTTATCCGGACAACTTTATACCGATAGTGCGACTCTAACATTTCAATGATTATCACATAGTAACTAAGTCAAGTCCCCTGCCCATACAAAGGATTGTGCAACTTAGTCACCACGTGAGTCCTCAATTGAAATTTCGTACCCAAGTTTTCTGCCCCCTTATCATAAAATTTCTGTAATTCATGTTTCATCATTCTCTAAGTTCATCTTGTACTATTTCCTAGTACCATTCATCTTTATAACATCAAGCTATACATTTTGGGATCATTAACAGATCTTTCTCTGATTTTACAGTCTCATTGGATTCTATTATGATCTTGCTTTATAATCTATTCCTTATTCGTTTTCCTTATCCTGTGATTGTATCGTAGTACGATCCTCTTACTGTTCCTAATCATGTTATTATGATCTCTTTCTATGCTTTTTAGATTACTTTGTCATATTTATTGCTTGAATCAGGTGTCCCTTGATTTTCTTTGAGATTCATCTTTGAATTATTTTAAATATTCTTTCAGATATATTCTTAATTAAACTTTTTGAATTTTCTCAATTCGTTATCTTCATTCAAATATTTCTTAACATCTCTATCTCTTTCTTATAATCTTATATCTTTCATATTTCCTTAACCTTAGCCAATATCTGATAACTATATTTCTCAACTTATGACTCTCTACTCTAGCTAATTTCCCCCCATGTTCATCAAACTTATCATGTATTTGGGCTCAGGAACTTACCACAATCATATGGCTTGAGGAGCTTGTCCTAGTCAGGCCATAGTCGCCCATTCGCTGAGGGGCTCCACCATATAATCATAAGTCACAAGCTTACTATACGCTTAAGTTTTCAGAATACGCAACTAACTATTCTTTTTCTCACTAAGGTTATAGCCTAAGATATCGTTTACCCAAAGTTTATAACCTCTGGCTCTGATACCATCTGTAACGACCCCGAAATTTGACAAACCTTATTACCTTAAATTTTATGTTTCTTATACATTATTTTCTTTATATTCAAATTTTGGTTCGTGAATAAATCTTTAATCACCTTAATTAATCCATTAATTGACTTTACAATCATCAATTTTCAAATTTTTTGGTACAACTTTTTTTTCAATCATTTTATGAAAATATTTTGGCATTTAAAAACTTAGCATCTCGATCCGAGTCCCTGGATCGCAACTTTTACTTTTTCTTTTCTTTCATGATAATTATTCTTAAATAATCGAAATATATAACTAAACCTTATTTATCCGATTAGAATTCGACATACCACCACCATATAGATAGAGCTATAAATTGTACTAAATTAACCACATTGATTACTATAATTAAAATATACTACATTTACAATGACAACCTTTAATGATGCCGCCATAAATCTCTCACCCGATTTGGTACTCTCGGATTCATATTTTTACCTGAAAAGGTTTATTTTCATACAAGGATGAGCAAGACGGCTTAGCAAGTTTAACAGTAAACACATTACATGCCTCACGTATCACATAACATAACATGCTCTGTATATGTCATATATCATGTATTGTGTTTCTACTAAAACAATATATTTCACAAGCATCGAATATTGCAACTAATTTCATGTGTACACATAAGACACATTATCATTTAATCACGTAACAGGAAATTTCATAAGCAATTGAGCAATTTAAGTTACATATAACAATTAAACACTTAACCATTACTGAAAAACTTGCTTCGATCCGTAGTTCACTAACAGTCGTAACTCGAACAAAAATGTATTGCACGACCTATAATTATTTTAAATATAGTTAGTTACAACAACACGTCAGTTTAGGTTAATAACATATACCGTACATTTCAATTGACATGCCGGATATAACCTAAAATGTCCGTTCACTCGTGCTGATTTCCTGGTAATTTATCTCGATTCGTACATTAATGGTTTAATATTTAAAATAGGTAAATATAATCCCAACATCACGTTCGTCCAATAAACCTTTTAAAGTCTCTAGAATATCATCCTAGACTTTTCAACCAATTTTTTATAATTTCTGGATTATCTGACAATTTTTTTTAATTCTTTATATATATAAAAACTATTATATAATAGCTTTAAGAATATAAATAATCACTCAACATACTTTTGTATCCCCCAAACACCATCAATATTTATCTCATATTATTCTAAATTTCTCCACCAAGTTTCGTAATTTTTCAACATTCATAACATTCATAGAATTTTCCATGAATTTTCACTTATTTTTACATTAACTTTAAATAGCCTTAAAAATACAATAAATACTATGCTCTTCAATAAATTACCAAAATTTTTCAAAAATTCTGGAATAATATAACAATAATGTTGTCCAGAACAAATTTTAGCACACAAATATTTTTAATAATTAAATTTTAATTTTAATGCAATGAAACTTCCGAAATTCACAGTAATTAGCACGTTTATCCAAAAATTATGAATCTTAAGTCCATTTCACACGAAATTTAATTCTCTACAACTTTGTAGAAGGAAAAAAATTCTAAATTCTGCCCAGAAATGGACAGAATTGTCCTTGTTCGGGACTGTGTACTATTCACTCATCTTTAAATTATTTTTGATCCAATTTCTCCACAATAATTACTCTAAACATTATATAATTCATATATATACCTCCAAAAATTATCTAGAATAATTATTCTAATTATTTACTATTTTTTTTCACAAAATTATTTTATTACCGAAAATACTAAAATAAATCAATTAAACTAATTTTATACCTTTCCAAAGCTTGAAAACTTTCCTTGGAGGCTTGTTCTACACCTTGATGACACCAATATTTTCCTCCTTTTTGGTAGTGGTGGTGTACGGGTGGGTGGCGTGGATGGTGGTGGGAGGAAGAAGGAGATAAGAAAACGCAATGAGATGGCTATGTATTTGGGAATTGTTTTTCCTTTTTATTATTCTTTTACCCATATATATATATAAGCTTTAATTGGATGAATAACTTTTAATTGTTATTTCAAATCCACCGCCTCTATTAATTCCGGATTTGCACAAATAAAGCATAAAAAGTTCATTTTAATACATTACGTAGTTATTTCGTATAATAAATAATTTACGTAATGTATGTAAAATATTTATTTTAATTTACCAAAATTCATAAAATGATTTATAAATAATATTTATACCCTTTTAAGGTACAATATTTGATAAATTTTGTATACGCATAATAACATGCATGTAATTATATGAGGTAATTTATACCTCCAAAATTCATAAAATAATTCATATAACATATAAAAATTATCTTCATGCCTTTTTCACTTCGTTTCTTATAAAACATGTTACATCAACATGTTTACGTTTTTGAAATATTATCCTCCATAAAACTTATAAAAATTTCTTTATACATAAACATAATTAAAACATTCATTCTTTTCATTCATTTTTCATTTCTTTACTTATTTGGCACACTTTAATTATACACCATATAATAAAATCTTGTGCCATTTGCACAATTATATTTCCTTTCTTAATTAATGTATTCTCCTTATATAAATTATATAATCATTTTTATATAATTTATATAATTATTATTTCCTTATTATTTACATTAACTTTCCTTATATAAATTATATAATTTATTATTATATAATTACTTTTATTCTTAATTAATTTCCATTTTACCCAAAGTACAATTTATAAAAAATTTCTTCCATCCTTATTCAATTTAATCCTCTTATATAAATTATATAATTATTCTTATATAATTTATATAATTATTAATTTCTTCATACCTTACTTTAATTTCCTTATATAAATTATATTATTTATTATTATATAATTTATATAATTACTTTTCTTCTTAATTAATTTCTAAAATTCCTTTATAATTATTGATTAATTCTAAAATCAATAATTACATTATTACTAACTCCCTCATTAACTTTTCATTTAAATAATAATTCATGTACCTCCACAATAATTTTATTGTACAATTTTATTGTACCATTACTTGTAATTTCTCTTATTCTTAATAAATTATTTTTTTTAAACAATTTATTTTCGTTTCAAATACAATTTTATTACCATCTTTGTACAAATTTAATTTACCAATTAAATTTCCTTTACACACTTTAAATTACTCACATCATAAATAGTTTAAACAACTTTGATAATTTTGTTAATTAAATTCTTATTTAATTTTATTAAGTAAAATCCAAAAATTCGGATCCTCACAAAATACTCAAAACCATAAACATGAATTAACCTCTAAAAACATGAAATCCGCCTCAAACAAATGATTATTATGATATAAGAAAACTAAAAAAGTTAATTACAATATATTTGATATTCTCAATTAAGGTTTCATCTTAGTCAAATTCGACAATTCATGAGCTATAGATTCTTATTTCAGTACAATTCATGCCTATTTTAAAATTGCCCATAGACATGTTCAAACCCTAAGCCATAATTCGTGGAATAAAGAACAAAAAAAACAAAATAATTGACGCACCAGTAATCAGTAAAGCGTAGGTGGAGACGTGGAGAGGCCAAAGGCGGAGATGCGATTTGGGGTTTTGGGTTAGGACAGGCAAAGAGTGAGACGAGATTTGGTTTGCCTCTGTACTGTTTTAACTTATAAACATATGTGCATGCATCTCTCTAATTGAAACATCCGTATATGAATTTTGGCTCAAGGTGGAGAGGAGAAACCTAAATTGGTCTCTATTTCACATCTAACTCCCTTTCCAGCCCAAGTGCACAACTCATAATTAAATTAGGGACTCTGTTTCAAAAAAAAGAATTTGATTTTAACTTATAAAAAAAAAAATATTGTAAAATCTTTAAAAAGTAATATTGTATATAAAATTATTATTTCAAAAACTAAAATGAATTTAAATTTAAATTTAAATTTTAGAATGTCATAAATTAGTTAATAAACTAAAATATAACTCTTTTGTGGAACAAAAAAGTAATAATTTAACACATTTGTGATCTGTTCCATAAAAAGAGACTTAATTATTATATTTGTTTTTATTGTCAATTTACAATATTTTAAAATTTGAGTTATTGTAACTTAATATTTCAATTAATAAAACATTTAATATTATAAATTATTTAAAAAATATTATTAAGAATAAAATTCTATTTAAAAAATTAATTACTTTACAATTTAAGTTGTAGGATAACATAAATTAACTAAGAATAAAACTCAAACTTAACTCTTTCTGCAGAATAGATGAGTAATTTTTTAGCATTTGTGGTCTATTCCACAGAAGAGCTTTATCTTCTTCTTTTTTTTCATTTTTTTCATGGTCAATGTATGAAATTTTAAAGTTTAAATTATTGTAAATTTATTTACTTTGATTACAGAAATAGTCGATATTGTAAGTTACTTAAAAAGTATTATTAAAATTAAATTTGTTACTATAAAAAATTAAATGTATTTATATTCACCACAATTAATTCTAAAAAAAATATTTAGAAGAAAATAGTGACCAAGTTTATCTCTCGTAAAAAATCTCTGAATAATAATATATAGTGAGTAATAATTCATTCATTAATAATTTTACCTTGCTAATTTTTATCATAAATTGGCGTCAAATATCTTTCTACCACCTCAATTTTGCGAAATAAAAATTTTAAATCATGAAGGATGTTCCTTTCGCTAATAACTATAGGGTAAATTTCACTATATCACTTGAGGTTTGACCAAATTTTCACGTGACCACCTGTTGTCTAAAAATCTACATTTAAATACCTGAGTTTTTAAGATGAAGTAAAAAAAATGCTTTTTGTGATAACGGTGAGACTTTAAATGGCTAATGACATTTTCCCTTCCATTTTCCATCTCGCATCCCCAATTATGCAGAAAAAACAATAGTCTTACTCAGAGAAAGAGGAAGAAGATTATGATTGGTCACAATCATAATCTTCTCAAAATAGGTGAAGAAGCCTGATGAACCAGATAATCCTACTAAATGTAAGTATAAACGATATCCTACGACGTTGTTACATATTCATTCTATTTGGATATTCTGACTGCTAATATCATTTTGTACCTCATCTTATATAACAGCCTGCAATGCCAGTGGTGAGGATCTTAGAGTTCATTTTAAGGTAACAAAGTCGTAATTTCCTTTTATCATATTTTGAACATGATTTCTGAACTTATAAATGTGACTGATAATGAGTTTTTATACCTATTTATTATATATTTTTAGACTTAATTATTTGTTAGTTTTTAAGCATTTTGATTGATTTTAGGTAATTTACTTAATTTTATGTGTTATTATAATTTTTAATATTTTAATATTATTTTTATTTATTTTTAATTAATTTATATTTTGGTTTGTAGGAAAATAAAAGTCTAGTGGCAAAATTATAAATTCAATAGATTTGATGGTAAAATTATAATTAAGCGTCAAAGAGGGGCAATTCTGTAAATACCCAGAACAAGCCTGAGTGCGCATGGCGCGAGGAGAGTTATAAGTTGAGCAGGCAACAACGTCGTTTAGGATTGTGGAGCCGGTTGAAGGACCTTCTGCGCCTTGCGCGGGTGGAAGAAGCATAAATGAGGTGCGCAATGCGAGAAGTAGGAGCGTTGACTTGGTCAGCTAGCAGAGCGAAGGACGCGTTTATTTGATGCGTTAATTCTAGAAACCAGATTTTTTGGGATTATTTCATTATTTTTTATTCCAAATTGGATTTTAATTTCACATTAGCTTATGATTAATATTGTACTCCTATAAATACACTATGAGCCTCTTATTTTCAAAATATGATGATACATTAACATAGTTTTAGAGCAGTATATTATATTAGAGTAGTTTAGGAGTAAAATTAGGAGTAAATATTCAACACAAAATATTCGAGAATTGAAGGTGTAACGCCCCAGGATTTTACAGAAATTCTAAATAAGGATCATGATTAATTATGTAAAGGTTAGCAGCTAAAACCTAATTATGAAGGACATAAAATAATAAGGAGAGATTAAATAAGAATTATTATTTAATCAATGTGTTATTTATGACCTATGTGGTAAGATGAATGTATGTATATATGTATATTTGGCAAGATATATAAAGAAGGATTAAAAGTTTAGAAATGATTAGATAATGTATGACTTTATGAGTTGAGGAAGGAAAGAGCAGTTTGACCTAATTTGTATATTATGGATTTAAAGAATAATGAGGATAATGATTTGTTAATATTGTGAAGTTATGAAGAAATTGATATTAGGAATTGAAATTAGTTATGTAGTTACACGATGAGTAGAAATGGAAAATAATACCCAGAGAATATGTATAAAGGATGTTGTATGCAAGCAAGTTACAAATTAGCATATGTGTGTAAAATAAACGAATTAATGGATGTTAAAGTTGAAAGTATGACATTTTAAGTTTAAAGGAAAATGATGGTTGGATTTTGGTAATCCGGTCGAGGTTCACTTCTCGAGGAAGCGGTTTATGGAAAAGTAAGTAAGCTGACAATAATGAGATGTCGAACAGTGAAATTGATTTAATGAGGAACCAAATAGGGGTTCGTAAGGGATTGAACATAAATATGATGCAAAATTTCAGGTTATTGTAAATTATTAATTAAGGGAATTATATTTTGAGGTGTGACAAGAGAATTGGGACAAGCCAATTACGGAATATTAATGGTGGAATGAAATTCAAACATAATGAAACAAGTTTGGATCAAAATGGACTTGAATTGGTTAAGGAATGAGCAATTTATCAAATATAAGGAATTAAAATTTCCTAGAATTGTGGCTAATGACTATAGTGCCCTTGTCATGTTGAGGATTGACCATTGTATCCTATGTGGTTTAATGACTTTTATGTCCATACTTGGAGGTGAGAAATGACCTTAATACCATTAACCATACTAGAGTTAACTAACCATCATTGGTTAGTTGTTGGAGATATAATTATATCACATGCAAGTATTAAGCTAGCCTAATTCATTTTCAGCATTCTTTCATTCGAAAGTTGCTAACATAAGAGAGAAAGAGAGAAACTAAAAGGAAGAGCTAGGGTTTGGGAGAAAAGCTCAAGGATTTCAAGAAAGGTGGTTCAAGAGAAGAGTATCAAGCTAACAAAGTGAAGTATTCCTTGTTGACAAGCTTTGTAGCATGAAAGAAGAAGAGCTAAAGAAGGTATAAGAAGTTCTAACCTTGAAACTTAGCATTTGTGGTGTTTAAAGTTAAGAATTTGTGTAGCCATGCATGAATTAGTGGATATAAGTAAAGATTTTTGGGAGTTGGGTGTTATTAGTTTAATAAATGATGAAACCCTAAGTCTAAGATGGTTTTAGCAAAGGTGACACACTATTCATGTATGTTTTTTTAAAGTTAAGGGGTATGATTCATGAAGAATCATGTGTTACTTGTGGTTAGACATGATGGAAACCTAGTTCAAAGTGATGGTCATGTTGATTATATGAGAAATCTCATTTAAGAAAGCTTCAAAGAATTATAAATGGAAGCAAAACATGTTTTGTTAAGAAAAGTATAATATTAAGTTGTGATTATGTGTTACGTGTGAGTGGAAGCGATGAAGACTGAATTTGGATGTATGAACATGTTTGATTCATGAAAGATTTCATGTTAAATAGTTTATAGATTCAAGAATAGTTGAAAAGCATTATTGTTTGAGAAAATATTGAATACTAGGCTATATTTTTTGTGTAGACAACGTAATAATCTGTAAAGTGTATTGGAAGATACATATGGAAGTTGTGAGAATGTACAAAGTTGTTATTTGAACAAGTGTTGATGTATTTGATGTCTAGACTTGAGAATTCAAAGGAGGTTCAAAAGTTAAGCTTTGAAAAGTTAATAAAATGCCATAAATATGCAATTTTGGCTATTAGGTGTACTTGGTGATCAAAAGATGCCAAAAAGCTAAGTTTGATGTTAAAACATGTGTTAGGAATGATTTGGAAGTCATTCGGTTCGAATGACGACAATTGAAGGTTTTAAACGTTTTAAAACGTTCGCCGACGACCAAAACGAACCTTTTGGAAAAATAAGTTCATTTGAAAAGCTTTAAATGTTTTAAAGGCCCCTACAAGTCAAATATGTGCTATATGTGTTATGTGTTAAGTTAGAATCAAGTTTTGTATTAAGGGGCCAAGAATAGCCTAAGATTTGGAAATGATAAATTCATGAAAAGTTTGGAAGTTTTGATGAAAATCCAACCAAGGGGTGATTTTTGACAATTTTGAGAATTTAAAGGTGAAATGAATTCAAATGGCCTAGGATAATGTAAATACACGTGTTTAGATTGATTTGGGAATCGACGGAATTGAATTTGAGCGAAATGGCGATTCGAACGATCGAAATCGATCGTTTCGAATCGAAATGGATTTTTACGGACAAAAGTCGCCTCGTGCGAAATTTTAAGATTTTGAAAGTTTGGACATGTCACATATAGGTTATGTGAGCTATGTCAAGTGTTGAAATGGAATTTGGAAGCAAATGGCCAAAAATAACCAAGTTGGGATTTGAGTGTTTAGAAATCTGAAAATTTGGCTAAGTCTGAAAATGGTTTGAACAGCCCTCCTAGGGGTTAGTGTATCTCTACTTTTAAGAAGCCAAATGTGGCAAGTAGTATTTTTGTAAAATACTAGGTAGTAAGGTCTAGATGTGGTCCAAATTTCAGCTCAATTGGAGTTAAGATGAAGAAATTAAAAATCGGCAAAGGTAGTGAAAAAAATCAGATTTCCAGAATTGAACATGGCGCCCCCGCGCCATGTTTTGTACTAAAAGTGGCGCCCCGGCGCCATGTTACTGTTCATCGACCGAGAAGATTTCACGGCCAGCGAGCTCTGGCGGCGCCGGGGCGGAGTTACTGTTCATTTGAAATTTTTTTAAGCTTCCAAAAAGCTATATTTTGATATGGAATGATAGAAATGAGTTATATAAACCCTAAAAGTAATAATAATGGTTAAATTAAAGGGTGTTAAGTTATAATAAAATGACAAATGGCATAATATAACATGCCTAAAACTAAGCCAAAACATGTTATAAGTTATGAAAAAGGTCGGAAGCAAGTTAGGGTGTATTATAAACCTACATAAGGTGTAATGCATCAAATGTGAAATGGTTAAAGATGGATGATCATGTATTTATGGAATTATTTTGATAAGTTATACAAGTTTATGATCTTATAATGACACATAAGCTATATGTTGACAGACAGAGTTCGAAACGAGCAAGCCGATAAGACGGATAACGAAGGATGATTGAGGAAGTACAGGTTAAGTAAAACAAAGGCGTACAGGCAAGTTTTTCAGATCTAAAAGTACCAATTGAACTACGTGAATTATGTGATAATTGAAATGGGCACTTCGTGCCACAACGTGATCTAACTGTTAAATGCAATACGTGATATTTGAGCCTAACATGGTAAAGTAAGTGACACATGACGCATAATATAAACTGTGAGCATGAAAGATATTAACTGAATTACTTGCTGAGCTTTATGCTCATTCTTGCTATGTACTAACGTTTCAAGTAAGGTACAAGAAGGCCGGAGATTCCGGTATAGCTAAGGTAAAGAATGTGAATGAATGGATATGCAGGAAGTAAAATTGATATATGTAATCTGTTTTACGTGAAAGCAATGAATGTTGAGAGCCCATGAGGATGGATTTGTATGTATGTAAGATTTAGAAAAGTTGTATTAATATAAAATTGAGGTATTATCGATTAGTTGAGTTTGATATGTAATGAGCTTATATATATATGGTACAGTTGTACGTACAGTACAGAGGTTTGTAAACAGGTACAGGTATGAAGCAGATGTATGAATACAGGTACAGGTAAACAGAGCCATATATAGACGGAACTATGGCGAAATTTATTTACAAGTTATGAAAATAGTTAATATATATGTATGTTTATAACAGGTCGCAAATTCTTAATGGTTGACCTAAGTTATAATGAAGAGCAAGTAAACGTTACGATCCTGAGATAGGTAAGGATTATAAATCAAATAAAGTTTTGTTTTAAAAAAAAAAATATGGACCAAATATAAGGTCAACAGATTGGTGTTAGAGATTAAAGGTTAAGTTTAACGCACGAGATCCCAGTTAATATGGTTTTAAAGTTAATAATTGTGATATCCAGAAAAAAATCGGATAATTAAATAAGGTCGGGATTTCGGGCTGTTACAGAAGGCAGAGCTTGGGAATTGAATAATGTGATCCGAGTAATAGTTGGATATCAAAACACAGATTTGATTTTTCTTTTACTTTTATTTTCGTAATTTTGAGATGTTGAATTATTTGTCGATAATTAATTATTTAGTTATAAGTTAATTTATTAATGAGATTGCAATTGAACACAATGTGTAGTTTAAATTAATTTATTTTATTTTTAATTAAATTGATTATAATTGAATTGTTTATCATATTTTGTGTGTTCAAGTATTTAATTATTTGCATTAATTAATGTGGAAATCTATATGAAATTGACGAATGAATTATAGTGTTAAGACCTAATTAATTATTTTGTGTATTAATTTATTAATTAATTGTGATTAATTAATGAGATAATCTATATAAAATCAAAAGTGAATTATAGGTTTAGATTCGGATATGATAACATATGAATTTGTTTATTTTTTTTAGGAAGAGTATCATAATAGTTTATAGGATGAAGATACCTATATGCCACATGTAACATATTGAGAGTTTGTTCTTAATGAGTTTATTTTAAGTTATTTTGCATAGTAATATAACAACTTATTTGGAATAAATCTTTTTATTAATTCTTGCAAAAAGGTTAATAAATAGTTAGCCATTCTCAATTAACAATTTAATATAATTAATTAATTAAAAAAACAGTAAAGAGATTTCAATGAAGCATTGAAAAAATTTGTAATATTAACTATATTTAATTTGATTCAATCATTTTCACTAGTTTAATTTAGTTGGTAATTTTAATTAGTTTATTTTATAATTAAATTGAGATTGTTTAAATAGAATTAAGTTGATATAAAATTAGTGTTTGGTAATTATTATTATTTAATTCCTTATGGGTTTGACACTCTACTTTATCATTTTATTACTTGTCGACCATATATACTTGCACACATATATTCATATAGAAAATACCTAATAAGTTTTTGGCGCCGTTACCGGGAAATTAATTTCATAATTTTTGTCAATATTAATTTAAGTCAAATTAGTTTTAATTTAAACTTGTATATTTTTATTTATTTAATTTTAATTTTAATTTTATTTCTATTTTATAATTTTCTTTTCAGGTATGATGACTGGATTTAATTATCAATGGTCTTCTGAGAGGATGATTCAACCAAGTGTGATAGAAATAGCTAACTAATGGACTGCACAGTTTGCGGAGCTTGAAAGAAAAGTTGATGCTGTTGGGAATCAATCAATTTAGAATGCTTACTATCAGCAACAACCTAATTACACCCCAAATTGTTATCATCTGGGTTGACAGGATTATTCGAATCAATAATGGAATAACAATAAAGATCAATTCTTTGCCCCAAATTATTATCATCAGGATTTTTAATACACACCTCCTCAGCAACAAGAGCATAAATTTAATTTAGAGGAAATTCTTGAGAGATTTTTAGAGTGAACAGAGACAACAGTGAATAATCAAGAAGTTTTTGCTCCAAATTCATCATACCTGTCAGAATTTTCGTATCAACCTCAGTCATACAAAATCTCGTATCAACAACCTCCACTGCAACAAGAGAAAAAAACAAACTTAGAGGAAATTTTTACAAACTTTACAGAGAATATCGAGATGAGTAGTAAATGCATTGAAGAATTAATGCGAGATTGGCAAATTTGAAGGGGTGAGATGGAGATTCAAATAAAAGAGGATGAGATTCGAATGGAACAACTTGCCAATCTAGTCAACAGTTGCTTTCGCAATATGTTACTTATGTTACTTAGCAATACAGAGATAAATCTTGAGGAGGAACGTAAAGAGTTGTGCGAGATAGATGCATTAGAAAATTGCAAAGAGTTACACATGGTTAAAAAAATAAATTGAAAGAGGTCTCGTTCGGATGAGGAAGAAGATGATGAGGTTGAAAAGAAAAGGAGCAAGGTTTGGGAAGATGAATAGAATGACGAGGATAATCAAGTTTTGAATTCGAATGGTAGTAAGAAAAATCAAATTGTGCCTTCAGTGCAACAAATTCAGAATTTTGAGGAGTATTGTTGGGTTGACTTTGTTAAAAACAATGATAACATGGATGAATTCAAGTTTAGGGAAGGTTCACAATTTTTCAAGAATGGCATGGAGATCAAAGAAAAAATATGAAAACGAGGCATGAAAAAATAAATTTTGCGATTGAGCCTGATTTGGGGGGGGGGGGGGGGGGGGAGAAGGAGTTGTTAGGCTAAGACTATAAAACAAGAGCTTATTGGAAGGCAACCCAAGTTTTAGTTTTAGTTTTAGTTTTTATTTTTATTTTTATTTTAGTAGATTTAATCATAGTTAATTTTAGTTTTTTAGTTAATAAGTTTTAATATTTTTGTTTTTGTTTTATTTCAGGTTTATTATATGCAATCCAATATTAGCAAATGAGGAGAAAAATGCTACATATTCAGGGAAGTCCCTTGGTCTTACTTTTCTTTATTTTATACATTGAGGACAATGTCTATTTTAAGTTTTGGGGGTGTGGGTAAATTTTTAAAACAAAAATTAAATTTATTTTTTGGGATTTATTTTGGAATTTTGTGGATAAATTCACTGTAAACCGTCACGGGACACAACTCGTCCACTTGGGATAACCTTGGGGTTTAAAGGCTTATTGCATATGCTAAGTGCAATCGTATTTCCTATGAAAATGGGGTAGGTTGAGTCACTTGGGTAATGAAATAATTGAATTAAATTTTTGGTCAATGATAAAAATTTTGGTCATATTGATAATTTTTTGTTAATTTGAATTTTGGCTTTTTATTAGTTATTATTTTATTTAAGATTATTTATTTTTATGCACTCATATACATTTGTGTTTAGTTTTAACTTCAAGAAGATTTATATGGTTAATTGCTTATGATAGATATTTATAAATTCTATAACTTATTTGATCATAACTTGAAGTGAAATATGAGGTATAATATAATTTGAAGGAGATAATTTAGGTAAATTGTTCTAGGATTGTTTGAAATTGATCATTTTCGAATTGAATTAATAGTCATTTGGTGAGTTGAGATTGAGCGTAAAACGCACTCACTCATAAACATGTGAAGAAAACGAGATGGAGCGTAAAACGCACTCGTGGGCATAAAAAAAAGAGTGAGATGGAGCATAAAATGCACTCACCTATGATGAATGAAGAAAAAATATAATAATATATTTGGAAAGTAATGTGGTGAACTTAAAAAAAATAATCATATTGTATGTAACGTGAAAAAAATAATATTTTGATCCTTTAATTTATATTTACCTTTATCAACGAAGAGTAATGTGAAAAATGAGTTATAGAGTTTTGTTTTGTAATATTTATTTTTGGTATAATATCTTTTATGAGGCATTTAATTACATTAATTTATCTGAGTTTTGACTAGTTTGATGCATTTGGATTTTCACACACACACGAAGGATCTTGAGTAGAGTAAGATTAATAAATATGTCAAAATTTTAGATTTTACATAATTTTAAAATTTTCTTTAAGTTATCATTTAAAAAATCTTTGAGGCGAAAGTTAAAAATTCATATTGATTCATTGCTTGAGTTGTTGAGTTAGTAGAGTCTTAGTTTTTATTTTTGTTTTGCTTGAGGGCAAGCAAAGAGTTAAGCTTGGGAGTATTTGATAATGAGTTTTTATACCTATTTATTATATATTTTTAGGCTTAATTATTTGTTAATTTTTAAGTATTTTAATTGATTTTAGGTAATTTACTTAATTTTATGTGTTATTATAATTTTTAGCATTTTTATATTATTTGTATTTATTTTTAATTAATTTATATTTTATTTTGTTGAAAAATAAAAGTCTAATGGAAAAATTGTAAATTCAACAAATTTGATGGCAGAATCGTAATTAAGCATCAAGGAGGGGTAATTCTGTAAATACCGATAACAAGCCTGGGCGCGCATGGCACGAGGAGAGTTATAAGTTGAGCAGGCAATGACGTCGTTTAGGATTGTGGAGCCGGTTAAAGGACCTTCTGCGCCTTGCGCGGGTGGAAGAAACATATATCAGGCGTGCAATGTGCGCGGTAGGAGTGTTGACTTGGTCAGCTAATGGAGTGAAGGATGCATTTGTTTGACGCGTTACTTCCAGAAACCAGATTTTTCGGGATTATTTCATTATTTTTTATTCTAAATTGGATTTTAATTTCACATTAGCTTAGGATTAATATTGCATTCCTATAAATACACTATGAGACTCTTATTTTCAGAACATGATGATACATTAACATAGTTTTAGAGTAGAAAATTATATTATAGTAGTTTAGGAGTAAAATTAGGAGCAAATATTCAACGCAAAAGATTCCAGAATTGAAAGCGGAGCTTGGGAATTAAAGACTGTAATTCGAGTGACAGATGAATATCAAAACATAGATTTGATTTTTTTTATTTTTTTTTACTTTTTTTTTCGTAATTTTGAGATGTTGAATTATTTGTGTATAATTAATTATTTAGTTATGAGTTAATTTATTATTGAGATTGCAATTGAACGCAATGTGTAGTTTAAATTAATTTTTTTTTTTTAAATTAAATTAATTATAATTGAATTGTTTATCATATTTATTGTGTTCAAGTATTTAATTATTTACATTAATTAATGTGATAATCTATATAAAGTTGACAAATAGATTATAGTGTTTAGACCCAATTAATTATTTTATGCGTTAATGTATTAATTAATTGTGATTAATAAAAGAGATAATCTATATGAAATCAAAAGTGGATTATAGGTTTAGATTTGGATATGATAACATGTGAATTTGTTTATTCTTTCTAGGAAGAGTATCATAATAGTGTATAGGATGAAGATATCTACATGTCACATTTAACATATTGAGAGTTTGTTCTTAGTGAGTTTATTTCAAGCTATTTTGCATAGTAATATAGTAACTTAATTGAAATAAATCTTTTTATTAACTCTTGAAAAAAGGTTAATAAATAGTTAGGCATTCTCAGTTAACAATTTAATATAATTAATTAATTAAAAAGAGAATAAAAAGATTTAAATGAAGCGTTGGGAAAAATGGTAATCTTAACTATTTTTAATTTGATTTAATCTTTTTCACTAGTTTAATTTAGTTGGTAATTTTAATTAGTTTATTTTATAATTAAATTGAGATTGTTTAAATATAATTATGTTGATATAAAATTAGTGTTTGATAATAATTATTATTTAATTTTATATGGGTTCGACACTCTACTTTATCACTTTATTATTTATTGACCGTGTATACTTGCACACTTATAATCATATAGAAAATACCCAACAATATAAGCTTGACATTTCTATTAATTATTTAAGTTTTATGGACTTATATTATAGATAGCTTGATATTACTGTTTTGACTTTTGATATAATTCATAGTTGTTTTGTTTGAGGACATCTAAGAATTATTGATGTGTATTTGTAAAGAATAGTTTAATAAGAGAATTTGGTTTGCAAGTATAAACTTTTAGCTCCATTTTTTACTTTCTGTAACCTGATGAAAAGAGCAGGGCCACATTGCCTTTGTAAATGTGACTCTCGTAAGCTTTAGGAAAAGCACTTGAATCATTATTGGGTGAAACCTTGTAACTTTAGTGACTGAAGGTTCAGTAAATGATTCAACATTTGTAGATTTAGAAATAAAATTATCAGCCCTAGCTACTAAAATTGTTAAATTGGTAGCTAATGTACCTTGATGAAAAAGCAGGCTGTGAGGACCTGAATTTTTGAGATTACTTTAATAATATTAAATAAGAATTTAATTAATAAAATTATCAAGGTTGCTTAAATTATTTATGATTGATATATTTTATGTGATTTAAAGTGTGTGATGAGATTTTATTGGTAAATTAAATTTGTACAGAGATGGTGATAAATTGTGTTAAGTAAACATAATCGAAAAGTAAATAAATTGTTTAATAACAATTTATGAAGAATAAGAGAAATTTCATGAAATTGTACAATTAAATTGTTGATATTTAAAATAGTTGTGGATGCGCATAAATTATTATTTAAATGGTGTTACGTTGTAATGTGAGGTATATGAGTTAGTTGTAAAGACCCCGAAATTCGACCAACTTTATTCCCTTAAACTTTGTATTTATTATACATTATCTTTATAACGTTCAAATTTCGGTTCGTTAATAAATTTTTAATCACCTTAATTAATTCATTTATTGACATTATCGTCATCAATTACCAAATTTTCGGTATAATTTTTTTTTCTTTTTCTCAATTCAATCATTGTATTAAATATTTTATCATTTAAAAAAACTTCATTTCTTGATCCTAGTCCCTTGATCGCAACCTTCACTTTTTCTTTCTATACCATTATCGTAAAGCTCAATAAAGCTCAATATTCACAATTTAATATGATTCACCTCCATACAATTATTCCTTGATTCATAATCTTTAATTAGACATATCATAGTTTCTATCGTAATCAATATATTGAACTATTACAATTCATACATTAAGGTTATTCATCCTATCCGGATCCAACATATATGTACATACAAAACATCAATGTAGACTTTGCAATTTACCCACATTGAGTTATACAACTGAAAATATAACAATTATATTCACAACCTTATAGGGTGATCCGTCTCTAATATAATCTAATATTCTTGAAATTTATTTTTTTATCTGCAAAAGTTTATTTTAAGCAAGTAATGAGCACACCGGCTCAGCAAGTTCAACAGTTAACACATTTCATGCTTCACGTAGCACATACCTTAACATGCTCGGTGTGTGTCATATATCATGTGTTGTGCCTATACTTGAGCGATATATTTCATATATATTCATATCGTTGTACAAAGTACACATTATTGTCATATTAATCACGTATCACATAACACATAATTTATATGTATTTGAAACTAAAATTTACATATCATAACAGATAATCATTTAACATAAAGTACTGAAGAACTTACCTGTATTTTGGAATTAAATAATAAATACCCTTTTAATCATGCTCCTCGTACAACCTATGTGAGGATCCGAATTTTCATGATTTTCTTAATAATATTAAATGAGAATTTAATTGATAAAATTATCAAGGTTGTTTAAATTAATTATTATTTTATGTGATTTAAGGTATGTGATGAGATTTAATTAGTAAATTAAATCTGTACAGAGATCATGACGAATTGTGTTAATTTAAAATAATTGAAAAGTAAATAAATTGTTTAAAAATAATTTATGAAGAATAAGAGAAATTTCATTAAATCTGTACAGAGATCATGACGAATTGTGTTAATTTAAAATAATTGAAACGTAAATAAATTGTTTAAAAATAATTTATGAACAATAAGAGAAATTTCTTGTAAAGGCACAATAAAATTATTATGGAGATACGAAAATTATATTTAAATGGTGTTATGTGGTAATGTGAAATATATGATTTAGATATGTATATATATATATATACATTTGTATATATATAAATGTGCATGTATAATTGATAATTATAAATTTTATTAATTATAAAAATTAAGCGATTAATAATTAAATTAATCCGAAAATTTATGAAAGGTTAATGAGGAAGTTAGAAAAATTAGAAATATTGATTATTTAATTAATCAAAAAATATGGTGAAGGTTTAAAGATTATTTAAGAGGAGGAAATAATTTTAAAAATTATATACTAATAAAGTATATAATTTATATAAGGAAATTAAAGTAAAATATTAATGGAAAAATAATTATATAAATTATATAAGAATTATAATATAATTTGTATAAGATGATTAAATTAATGAGAGGATTAATAAATGTATAATTTTGGAGGAATTTAAGAATTTTTTTAGAAAGGAGAATGTAAATATATAAATTATATAATATTAAATTATATAATTTATATATAAAGAAGTTAGTAATAAATAGTAAAGAAATGAATAATAAATAAGAAAAATGAATGTTTTAAGTTATTGAAAATTATATTTATGTATAATGGAATTATTATGACTTTTATGAAGAATAATATTTCAGAAACGTGAACATGTTAGTATAACATGTTGTCCAAGTAACGAAGTGAAAAATTATGAAAAGTAATTTTTATAAGTTATATGAATTATTTTATGATTTTTGGAGGTGTAAATTACCTTATATAAGTACATTCATATCATTATGCGTGTATAAAATTTATCAAGTAAAGTACCCAAAAAGGGTATAAATATTATGTACAAATCAAATTATGATTTTTTGTAAATTAAAATAAATATTTTATATATATTATATAAAATATTTATTACACGAATTAATTATGAAAGGTGTTAAATAAGTAAGTTTTGCATGATTTATTTTTGGGGGCTTATCCGAATGGAGAGAGGCGGTGGAATTGAAGTGGGAATTAAAAGTTATTTATACACCCAAGTATTATATATATAAATACATGTAGAAGAGGAAAAGAAAGAGAAAAAGAAAAAGAAAACAAAACAATTCCAACTTTCTTTCTATATTCTTTCCATCCGAAGCCGCCACCCTCCACCACCGTAGCCGCCATAGCCACCAAGAGGAAGAGGAAAATTGGTGCCAACATGGGTAGAGAAAGCTTCAAGGAAGGTATAAAAATTAAATTATTTGATTGTTTTTGGTATATATGATGTTAAATAAAGTTTATGAAAAAAAATAGAGAATAATTAGAATAATTATTCTAAATAATTTATGGATGTTTATCTATGAATTATATGCTTTTTGGAGTAGTTATTGTTGTGAAATTTTGAGAAAAAATGGGTTATTTTTGGAAAGTTGGTGCACTGTTTGCGGGAAGAAGAAAAAAAAATTCTGGGCAGGGCCGCGCAATGCGCGGCTGCAGTTTATCAAACGCGGGCCGAAAGGACGACGTTTCGGCCGCACGAGGGAAGGGATGACCGCGCCATGTGCGGGGCTCGGGAAACGGCTGCAAAACGACACTGTTTGGAGTCGGCAGTGGGGGGGGGGGGGGGCCATGCGCGGCCGACGGCACGCGGGGAAATTACGACCGTGCCCCCGACCTTTTCAAGAAATACCAAATGTGTCCCTTAGCCTAGAAAATTACGGTTATTCCCCCTGCCTTTCTAGAAAATATCAAACATGTCCCTAACATTCCAAAAATTACAAAAATGTCCCTGGACTTTCTGGAAAATACCGAATGTGTCCCTAAGGGCGCGAAAATTACCAAAATGCCCCCAGAAAGTGATTTTTAATTAAATAAATATTTAAAAATTATAGAAAAATTACAAAAAAATACTAAAAATATAGAAATGATGTTTGAACATTAAATTTATTATTTTTGTAAAAATATTAAATATTGGGGATTAATATTTAAATATTTTAAATATTAATCTAATGAGTTTAAAGGTTAGAAAATGAATAAATGAAAATTTTGGACAACCAAATGTGTTAAATTTTATCCGATGAGCCGGGTTGTCCGTAGTGAAGGCATTAAATATTAAGTTATGTTACTATTTTAAAGGACGATGTTAATATAATTAACCGTATTATGTAATAATTAGCCCAGAGATGATATTAATTTAATAAATTAATATCATGAGAGGATAAATAATTATTAATTAATTATTTTATGGCCATAGGTTGATCGAGGAAGGGTTTTAAACTACCAATTTAATAGTTGGATTTCCAGGCAAGTTCTTCAATCTTTTAATGTTAAATGTTGTCTGTTATGATATGTTAATACTTGTTTAAAGGTATATAAATTATGTGATATGTGATCTGTGGCTAATATGACAACTATGTGTACTTTGTGCAATGATGTGAGATATATTGCTATAGTAGAAGCACAAGCACATGATGTATGACACACACCGAGCATGTTAAAGTATGTGCTACGTGAAGCATAAACTGTTGAACTTGCTAAGCCATTGTGCTCATTACTTGCTTAAAATAAACTTTTGCAAGTAAAGAAATAAGTTTCAGGAATACCGGATTATGTTAGAGATGAATTATCTAAAAGGTTGGAACTGTAACTGTTATATTATAATTTAATGTGGAAAAAATTGCCAATTTTACTGTGATGAGTTGTATGCATATTATAAGTTGAATTTGGATATGATAAAAGTTATAAATTGTGTACCATAATTGTTCAAGATGACTATCATGATAGAGACTATTATATAGCTAGTTATGAATTATGAAACAAAGAGAATTTGTATGGATATAAACCATATTAAAGTGTGAATATTGAACTTTATTGAGCTTTATGATAATGGTAATAAAAAGAAAAAAGTAAAAGTTGCGATCCAGGGATTAGGATCAAAAGTTAAGTTTTTAAATGTTCAAATATTTTAATACAATGATTGAATGATTGAGAAAAAAGGGAAAAAAAAAGAAAAAAATTTATACCGATAAATTTGGTAATTGATGGTTTTGAAATTAATTAATGGATCAATTAAGGTGATTAAAGATTTATTAACGGACCTAAATTTGGACGTTAAGAAAATAATAAATAATAAATATGACATTTAAGGTAATAAGATTAGTCGAATTTCGGGTTCGTTACAACCTATGATCATAAAATAATCAAATAATAATTATTCATCTCTTTATGATATTAATTTCCTTAATTAATATCATCTATAGTATAATTAACCCTACACGTCGATCTATTTTAGGGTACTGGGTCAATTATTAACTAGTATGGTTAATTATTTTAACCTCATTCCTTAATATATTAATTTAACTTAATATCAAACATCTTCAATACGGACAACCCGGCTCATCGAATAAAATTTAACATATTTGGTTGTCCGAAAATTTTTATTTAACTATTTTCTAAATTGAAACCTTATTAGATTAATATTTAAACATTTAAATATTAATCTTCAATATTTAATATTTTTACAAAAATATTAAATTTAATGCCCAAACATCATTTTTATATTTTTAGTATTTTTCTATAATTTTTAAATAATTTTTAAACATTTATTTCAATTAAAAACAACTTCTGGGGGCATTTTGGTAATTTTCGCAGCCTTAGGGACATAACTGAAATTTTCCAAAAAGTTCAGGGACATTTTCGTAATTTCCGCGCGTCTAGGACACGCAGGGTATTACCTGAAAAGGTCAGGGGCATGTCCGTAATTTTCCTACTGGCCGTCGGCCGCGCATGGCGCGCGACCTCTCACTGCCGACGCCAAATGGCGTCGTTTCGCAGCCGTTTCCCGAGCCCTGCGCATGGCGCGGTCCTCCCCTCCCTCGCGCGCCTGAAACGTCGTCGTTTCGGCCCGCGTATGAGAAACTGGCAGCTGCGCATTGCGCGACCCTGCCCAGAAATTTTTTTCTTTCTTCTTCCCACGAACAGTGCACCAACTTTCCAAAAATAACCCATTTTTTCTCAAAATTTCACAACAAAACTACTCCAAAAATCATATAATTCATAGATATACATCCATAAATTATTTAGAATAATTATTCTAATTATTTGCAAGTTGTTCACAAAATTACTTGAACACCAAAAATACTATAAATAATCCAATAATTAATTTTTATACCTCCCAAACACTTGTAAATCTTCCTTTGAGGCTTATCATGCTCTTTGATGACACCAACTTCTTCTTCCTTGGTGGTTATGGTGGTAGGATGGTGGCGGTTGGTAGTGTTCAGTGGAAGAGAAAAAAATGAAGGAAGTTGTGTTTTTTGCTTTATTGTTTTTGTTTTCCTTTTTCTTTGCTTCTCTTTTCTTTTTATATCCAAAATCAATCACCCACGTTGGCCATAAAAAAATCCACCACCTTTCCAACCGACTTGAAGCTTCTGGATTTGGTAAAATAAAGCATAAAAATATTTTAAATACATTACGTAATTACATCGTGTAATAAATTTTTTATATAAAGTATATAAAATATTTCTTTTAATTCACTAACAATCATAATTTGATTTATAAATAATATTAACACCCTTTTCATGTATTTTACTTGACAAATTTTGAACACGTATAATGACATGCATGTAATTATATGATGTAATTTATACCTCCAAAATTCAAAAAATAATTCCTATAACATATAAAAATTATTTTTCACACTTTTTCACTTCGTTACTTGCACAACATGTTACATTAACATGTTCACGTTTCCAAAATATTATTCCTCATTAAAATCATAAAAATTCCATTATACATAACCATAATTTTTAATAACTTAAAACATTAATTTTTCTAATTTATTTTCATTTCTTTACAATTTACACTAACTTTCCTTATATAAATTATATAATTTATATAATTACTTCTTCTTTATTAATAATTTTCATTGTACATAAATTACCATTTATAAAAATTTCTCCCATCCTTAACTAATTTAATCCTCTTATATAAATTATATAATTATTCTTATATAATTTATATAATTATTCTTCAATTAATATTTTACTTAAATTTTCTTATATAAATTATATACTTTATTAGTATATAATTTATAAAATTACTTCCTCCTCTCAATAATTTCTAAACTTCCTCCATAATTCTTGATTAAATCTAAAATCAATAATTACAAAAAAAAAATTCGAATTCCCTCATTAGCCTTTCATAAATTTCGGGATTAATTTAATTATTAATCCCTTTATTTTCATAATTAATGTAATTTATAATTATCAATTAGACATGCACATTTATATACAAATATATCTATATACATATCTAAATCATACATTCTACATTACAACATAACATCATTTAATATATAATTTTCTCATTTTCATAATAATTTTATTGTACAAT